>OY735225.1:4858860-4999339 GCA_963457665.1 Thysanoteuthis rhombus
GACACATCGATGGTACTAGATGGTTTAAGCATTTACTAATTTTTAAGCCAAAAGAAACGTTGTCCCCCAACTGCCACAAGTTTTTAGTGAGTGTTCAATTTACGATATGAGTTTATGCTAAATCGATTTCTATTTTGTGCCTATCCCTCCTTTGAAAATTCGGACCTTTTACAAGTCACTACCAAAACAAAGGGCAAGAAAAAGTAACTTATTCGTTGATCACCGCTTTTCAAATATTTACAATTCATCACAGCTAACACGGTATGCTGCCAAAAGGTGTTGCTCTCTGACGGTTTCAATCGAGTGATGCACCAGTTTTTTAAATTATTTTCCTCAATGAATCATACATTCATTTTGTTTACTTCATGCAAATTCAATGATTCATTAAAATTAGTTGCACATTGAGTATGCACTTGAAACAGGCCGAAAAATATATCGGCCAGAACTATAATAACAGTATCAGTCTAAACTCAATCAAATTCCTATGTTTTTGCACCAATATTTCCTTGGACGAGATGGTGTATACATTTTTTTTAACAGTAAATAAAATAAACTTTCTCGGGTTGAGGCATTGAATTTATCGATGTATGAAATATCCTGGATATTTTCGAGGAAGTGCATTCATTTTTCCATTTATTCATCCATTCATTGTATCCGAACGTAATATTAAATGAGAAATTTGAGAGATTTCATAGAAAAGAAAACAAACTAAATTGTAATTCAGTAAATAGTCAATGAAATAAAAAAAAGACTTATAAATTCAAGAAAGGAAATACCCCACCCCCAAATAGCTTATTTCTTTTCTCCTCAGGCGCATAGCTACCCTATGAGACGTTCGTTTAGTAATAAGACGTGGTTTAATCATTAGTTTCGCAGCTCAGATCCACTGAGAATTAATTTTTCGGCCTGATTAATTGAATTCTCGAATGTTAGGCGATGTTATCAATCACAATGCGTGAAGCCCGGGGGAAAATTAATCTATTCGAAACAACGACACGCGTTATTACGCCGCTGCGTTACTCTACTGTGGTGAACCAGGATGAAATACAGGGTAGGAGATAGTTGCAAGCGATCATCAGATGACAGTGAGGACGTACATCAGCAAACTGATAAATGAGACGAACGTGCCGTTTGTTTAATGACACAGTTCAATTTCCATGGGGGCCTGCAGCAGACGTGGAAAACCTTACTAAATCTTTACACACAAAACCAAGGCATGATGATGATGATGATAATGATGATCATGATAACAGGTTTCCCCAATTATCCGAAAAGAGAGCATTCCTATTTTGAAAAAAATAATAGTAAATAAAAAAATAACCCCCCCCCCAAACGAAAACAAAAGAAAAACAAACGAAAGAAAAGTACAAAAACGAACTTCCGTTAGCCGAAAAAGTGCAAAGCAAAGAATCAATTACCATTAATTTGTATGGGAATTTTTTTATCATTCTCAGACCTACGGTATGTTTGTCTGAGTCGTCGATGATAGAGCTGATGGGAGGTACAGGCTGGGGGATGTAGGTGAAATGTTGTGCATTTGATAACGGCCAACAGCAAACCAAGGGCTGAACGCTGATTTCGCCTTTATGTCATTTTTCGTAAATGCGAGAGAGAAGGCGTAAAGTGAATTTTTGAAACGTTGGTAATACTCGTACAGCATGAAGGACACAGCAAGTGACTGTCGTGAAGTGTTAATATCAGCAAAATGATGAATAGGAGCCCCCTCCCCGTACTGTTATTTTACCGACACAGTTCAATTTCTATTTATACAGTAACTCAATATGAACTATCACATGATCACCGTCTTCTGGTAGCGTGCCACATCAGGGGTCATCAATTACAACGGAAGGAGGGGTTATCAGTGAATAAATTACTTCTCTCGTATTCTCTTAGGCAGCAACCACTACAAAGTCTGAATTTTCACCCCCCCCCCAAAAAACATCCCCCACAAAATAAACGAGTGGGCTCAAGCTAGGGACAAATTTAGCAAAAACTCACATTGCAAACTGAACGCCTTTACTAGAAACCAATTTAGGCGGGGGATTTGAAAAATTAGAAAAATTTGCTTTTTTTGACATAATGAGGAGTGAATGTTCAAAATTTCAGCCCTCTAACTCTTTCTATGCGGCTCTTACACGTGATACATACATAGCCAGCCAGTAAGTCAGCTGGACTAACTTGAAAACTGAGAGAAACCTATGTTGACAGTTATGGTGACAGTTTTAGTTATTACCTAATAAAGAACACACACACACACACACACACACACACACACACACACACACACACACACACACACATACACACACACACAGACGGACACATTAAACCTATGAAAGCCGGTGTGGCGTAAAGTGGAAAAAAATTGCTGTTAATTTATATGGAAAAAAATTTGAAGGTTACCAGAGCCCAAAATGGTGATGATAGTATGTTGCTCTGAATCATCAAATGTATGATTGATAGTAAGTACACGACTTAGAAATGTGCGAGAGAAGTTATCCGCTATCCTGATAACGGCTCACTGCAAATCAAACACTGAATGCTATTTTTGCTTTTTGTCTTTTTTCGTAAGAGCGACAAAGACAACGTAAAGCAAAGTTTCAAAAAGCAGGGTATCCCTGTGCAGGATAGCAAAAGGCTCCTCGCAATCATCACATGGTTACAAGAATTGACATCAACAAACTGATGAACGAGACCAAACTGTTGTGTATTTATCGACACATTTTTCTTATAATACAGGTATTTGGTGGAACCTGAATAAAAAGGTATATATGACTTGTAATGCCGATCAATAATTGAATAACCATGGCGTCAAAATTTGATGCCACGTAAAAAAATTCTATCAAAGAGTAAATATGGTCAGAATAAATCCTATTTGTGATATCACTGGCATTTTCCACCGGAAAACGTGTGAGATAGAATGAAAAAAATCATCTAGAAACATTTAGATTTCTCAGAATCTAGACATTATTTCCACTGGACAACATCTAAAATAGAATGAAAAAAAATCATCTAGAAACATCTTCATTCAGGAAAATCTAGATTGTATTGATAAACCCATTCAAATAAGGCCCCCGAAAGGTCGAAAAAGCTTTTTTCTTAAGATTGGAAATCTATTTTTGAGAATGGGTCCAGAGGAATAGTGATGTAAATTTTCAAGTCTGCAGACAAAACGGTATAGCCTGGAGCACGGGTACTCACAGAGACACGCACATATAAATAGGGATATCCTTCGTCACTTTTGGTGGCGACGGTTGTTCATCTAACTGTGAGGGATAATGTTTGAAATATTTTGATTCTCCAAGATCATATTGCTGATAAAATTTTACCTCAAACTAATACCATGATTAGAGGTCCCATTCGGTGAGAAAAAGAAAATACAACTAAATCTTTTTCATTCTTTTTAGGCTTCCGTACTTTGAAATTATGGACATTAGCTTAGGGTGGGGATTAATGAAAAACCTCCGAGATCTATCTGCATGCAAGGTAGCATTTTATTTCATTATGTTTAACTTATGGAAATTGTTGACGTACTTATGTTGTTTGTCCCTCGCCGTCTTGAGTTCACCCTGCAAGTTTAAGTGGTCTACACTGAAAAGAAAATAAAGAATAAAGAAATAAAGATGTATTCAAGTCTTGTTTTGCCAAATAAAATAGACCTATAAATATTTAAGTTTGTTTCTTCTTCTTGTAATTTTATCTGTTTATCGTCTTCTCGTATGGAGGTGAAAGTGGCATAACGGTTGACGGTGTAGGTGAAGGAATTGGCTGAAGATGTTCACGTTCAAATTACAGTAATGTCCCTGGGAATACTATGAACCAAACTCTTCTCCCTGTCCCGAACGAGATAGACTGAGCTTTGAGAAGACAACCAGTCCAGGGGAAAACCGACTGAATATCAAGACCAAGCAATCGTTATCGGAGGATTTGGGAAAAAGTCCTTTATCTTGTGCAGACCAGAAATGGATGATGTTGTTGATGATTTTAATGATCGTTTTTGTAGCAGCATTTCATCATGTATTTCGAAGAGAGTTATCTTTCCTTGAGATATTCAATGAAGTCTGCAAAAATACAATAGGAGGGTTATATCTATGACAGGTCACCTATCTCTAAGATGTTAGGTAATTATTTGGCTAAGCCTCATCGTAACTGTGTTTTTATGAGGAGTTCTCTTCACCTGGTGCATTTGTACGATGGTATTTTTGAGAATGAGGAAATTAGAAAAAAATACAAACGGTAGTTAATGTTTATAACAAGAGCCAGCCATACGTATCTCTAAAATACTGGGTTTGTATTTCAGCCACGTTGAACTCCACTCAAAGCCTTGAATTACAAAAGTCAGCTCTACATATAACTAAATCTTTGGTTATTTACTTGACTAAGCGTTATTGAACATTTCATATAGCCAAGTACCCATTGGGTGGTTTACATTGTATGCATAGTCTGAGAAAACAATGAAAAGATGTTTGCCATGGGATTCAGTATCAAGGTCATATACCTAAGTATCCATAAATCCGATGCCTGCAACAATCAATCCGAATTTTGATCGGAGATATCTCTGTACTGTGTTCGATCTATATCATTAATATTTACCCCTGAATTAAATACACCTATATGGAAACAGATTATGTTGAAAATAATTATTTGCTGTGTAGAGTAAATGGTTTTTCCTCATTCAGTTCTTGACTTAATGATTTTACCAGCGAATAAGAGGGCTTTGAATATCATTTCATCGTGTTGGTTACTTTACAGGTAAAATGAATGCGTGGCACAGGAACAAAAGACCAAAACCCCAGCACCCAAACTTTGCCCTCCACGAATAAGCTTGTCTGCTTTAGGGTCAAACTCCTTTGTTTCATCGAAATCTAAAAGTTAAAAAAAAAAAGAAGATAGAATTCATTTCCCTATACGATATTCAAAATTACGAGCCCCATTTCAACTCTTTTATTAGTAGTTCCTGTAATAAAACAAGGCAACCTGAGTTGCAAAAGTGAATTCGTCATCAGTTGTGGTGTACGTAACTCTTATTCGAGCCGTCATGACGTCACTGGATTTTGATGAGGTCATTTTGATTGTTATGTCAAACGAAATCAAGATGAAAACTCACGAGTCCAGGAGTTTGAAAATATTTATCATAATAAAAATTCTGTTTACCAAAAAACAAACAAACAACAACAACAAAAAAAACAAACAAAAAACAAAACCAACAAAAACGCTGAAAAATGGCAAACGCAAGTTGACAGAGAACGTCATGGCATCAGTCTTTCTTTTCCCCTCTCTCTCTCTTTTATTCAGGTATTGAATTCAAATGTCTTAAATTCCAATGTCTGACGAATTCATGAATATAAAGCCAGCTGTAGGAGTTGGACCATGTAGACGTAACACTTTTCTAGTCGAGAAAAGACCTGATTTATTAGGTTGCCTGGACAGTGATGACCTTTTTCTGTTTTTAATAGCTTTGTTGATTTTATGTCGAACCCACTTACCAGGCTTCTTCACTTTATCAATTAGATGGTCCGATATTGTCTCACTGCCAACACCCGGTATCTGTGACATTTTTCTGGCATTTTGGTGCGCGTTCGATCAACGTCTTCAGCTGTCTTTTTTCAGTTGCAGATAAACGTATTCTGCTTTCTTATTCATCGAAACCGATTAATGTATCACTCGCGACTGCCCTATCAGTTGCAGGTTCGATTCCTAATGCAGCCCCATTTTTTAAATTGTTTATTCTATTTATTTAGTTGTCTTGGATGCGTGATACATTAACTGTATAATGACGGGAGATCATCTTAAATAAGTTTCTATATAATACAACGCAATTCATAATCATTCTGTCGGATCATATATATCCATTTTCTACTTCATTACCGTGGCGTTGAAAGTGAAGAATAGGCCAAGATTAAACGAGATGAGAGAATTTGGGGTGAAAGTGGTTATTTGGGCATTTGCATTATCGACTGCTGTTTAGCATTGCTTCATTGGAACAGCTAGCCTATTGGTCACTGGTTCAATTCCTGCAGCTGCATTATTTTATTTAAATCGTTTAATATGTTTACGTTTTCTAGGGTAAGTGATACATTAACTATGTAATGCCGAGAGATTGCTCAAATACGTGTCTATATAATATATTGCTATTCATGATCACACACACACACACACATATACACACACGCACAAACACACACACACACACACACACACATATATATATATATATATATATATATATATAGATAGATAGATAGATATGAAGAGAGAGTCATATCAATGGAGCAGTCTCCATCGATTCCTCCTCTTGTCTCATCATTTCTCTTGAAATAATGAAGCGTCTCGCTTTCACTTTGTTTCTGAATTCCATTTCCTCCAGATGACCTCCTGTCTTCAAATTAACCGTTTGCCTTCTGGACATGGACCACTCAATTGATTGAAAGATACCAGTCCATCTAACGAAGATGTTTTTATAATGTTGTCGGCCTCGTATAGCTATTTTAGTCAAGTCCTTCAACCTCAACTTCTCACCTATCAATTTAGTCATCCAGGCCACAATTCACCCATGAACGTGATCATATACATGTCAAAGTACTTAATTTTCCAATAGGTTAAACTTTGCTTCTAGTGCTAGCATGTTATTGTCAAGGTGGGCAATTATCCAGGGGGTAATTGTCTTAGAACTGCTTGTGCAATAGTTACTCAATGCCCGCCCAACAGATGTAGTTTTGTGCAAATCTTGGCTTGAACCAATCAAAGTAACTATTAATATTCTTTTATGAATTGTTGTATAGTTATTATTGATATATCTAACACAATATTGATGGTTAAATAATTAAGAAATGGATATATAATCCAACAGAAATAATAATCAATGCATCATATTACGTTGGAACTTTTCATGAAATAATCTATTATTACACGGTCACTTGGCCTGTATAGCGTGAAAACAATAAACGATTGAAGAAAATGGTCTGCAGCAGGAATCAATAGGTTGCCGCTTTACCATTGAGTGAACGACCAATGAGTAAGCGACCCGCTGTGAAGTGGAAGGTCAAAATAACTGATTCTTCCAAATTCTCATCTCCCATTCAGTCTATATCTCATCTACTGTTTCTAAACATAGACAATTATATCATTGAAAACGGAAAGATAGTCCTACAGACAAAAATAAACACATTTATAAATATTGATATTTATAATAAGATCCTTGATTAAAAAGAATCCTCACACAGTCATCATGTAGATTGCCGAGACATTTTGAGAGGAAGCCTAATTTCTCCGAATGTTTGAAAAAATGTTAGAATATAATTTAATCTTATGTCCGATATTTGCACATGTACACATATACATGCGTATATATATGTATATATATATATATATATATATATATATATATATATATATATATATATATATATATATATATATATATATATATACATATATATATATATATGAAAATACAAGGGGGAAATAACTATATAAGCATTGGGAACGAATATTCTCGCACATATATACACGCTGACATTCATGAATGTATACACTTACAAACCTACTTGCATATATATATATATATATATATATATATATATATATATATATATATATATATACACTTACAGCCATAGAAACATACGTATATATATATATATATATATATATATACATATAAATATATATATATATATATATATATATATATATATATATATATATATATATTCGTATATAAGTACATATAGATACATGAATGCTTGTATATATATAACTGTTTTTTCCCCAAATTCTCATCTTGTCCATTCAGTGTTTACACCTGCTCCATTGTTTCTCAATGTGGACAATCATAATAGTAACTGATGGATATGTTATCCAAGATGTTTGTAATAGAATAAAAACAAAACAAACATTCGGAAGAAATCATGATAATTATTTGACTGCAATTTACATTCATCTCTATCTTTCAGTTGATTTTTGTTTCGTCTCAGCTTTTCCTTTATAGAGTGGGGGAGTGAGTTCGAGCCTCACTAAGGGGTCACTTTTCCCCCAATACACGCTGCTTACTCAACGTTGTTGGATGACGGCTTCAGAAAAAGTTGCAATAAAAAGCAACTGAAATAAAGAATAGATATAAGTAATAAAACAATACTTCGTCTGATGAAAACAAACAATACAATCACAGGCCTTGATAGTCATTCAGTAGAAAATATCACGAGGTCACCGTCTTTTGGCAGCGTGCTGCATTGGGATTGATCAATTAAGAAAATGGAAAGAAACAGCTGATCAATGAATGGGTGATTTTTCTCGGTCTTTGTTGGACAGTGGTAACTGAATCAAGTCTGAATTGAAAAAAAAAAAAGAAAAAAAAGAAGAAAATGATCGATCCTGCATAAACTTACATTGCAAATTGAACCCCTAAAGAAAAGACCTATTCTTGAGTGGGATTCACACAAAACAAGAAAAAAAAGTGTTTTTCTAGACGTAATAAGTAGAAGATATTCGAATTTTCAGTCGACTAAATTAATTGGAGCTGCCATACATACATACATACATACATACATACATACATACATAGCAAATCAGCCAACCAACCGGACCGACTAGAAAACTGAAGAAACCTGTGTTGAAAGTTTTGGTGAGAGTTCTGACTGAATGTTTCTTCTAATTGGAAACGATTATTCGCGTACGTGATTATTTCAAATGCATATTCATCGATGCAGTGTCGATAGAAGGCGAACTTTGACCCGGAAATTAATTCCATAGACAAAATAATTCTTTTGATTGAAGTTGGGAGTTATTTCAAAAATAATTTGATTAATGCCAAAGAATTTCATTACCAGAAGAATTTTGCTTTTTTTTCCTTTTTTTCTTGAAAGTAAATCTTTTGTGTGGAAGGTCAGAAAATATCTTGACTCGTTTCCAACCTTTCAATTCCAACTATCATTTACAATGCACTTAAAATTAGGAAATATAAAGTCTACTTAGAAAATTAAAAATACATATCAATATTTCCATTCTTCCTTTCTTTCTATCTATCTATTCATGTATGTGTCTTAAAAGAAATTATATCGTTTTTATTTTAACTTAATTATGTTGATATTAAAATGATACTAAAATTATTTTCCCCAGCCGCAAACTTCACGTCTGGTGCCACTCTTATATAGTTATTAGAATTGATATTAAAATGATATTGAAATGAATTTCCCCACCCATAAATTTAACTCCAGTGCTCATTCTATGTGGTTATTGGAATCTCCCCCACAAAATTGCTGACGAATATGCATCAATGAGTGTGTCATAAAGTTATTTGATGTAGAATCTGTGAGAGGGAACTGCATCGCACCAGGGTCCAAGGGTCTAAGAACGGCCCAAGGGAGTCGATGGAGGGTCCGAGAGTTGAAGTTCGAAGTCAATACGAGATGCCCATGGACAAAATAAGTCAATTGTATCGTTTACCGGTGAGCAGATCTAAGATGACATGCTAAGAGGGTTATAGCAGATGAAAATAGGATGGTGAATGGATACACCGCCTTATAATGTTTCTCTTTGAGACCCCGAATGCCATAATTTTTATCTAATATTTTGACTTTACAATGTTTTATTCACATGATTTATATTCATAACTGAATTAAGAGCATTGCCAAGAAGGGGTTCTTGTTGTAGGATGAACATTTGCGTGTCAAATCAATACAACCCTAGCAACATGATGAAAAAAAGCATTATAGTGGCTGCACATGATAAGTGTCCAACAAACCATTAAAAAATGATATATTCGTTGTTTTTAGAGCAACTATGCTCGGTTTGAAAAGAAAAATGCATTTCAAAATAAAATAAAAGCTCTAAAAATGACGTGAAAATCGAGTTTTTCAAAATGGTTTGTTGGCCACTGATTCACAGTCACTAATTCATTTCTCTCCAATCAGATAGTCCTCCGTCGTAGTCCATTAGGATTTGTCTGCTCGACAGTCGTTTTAAAGATCTAAGATATAACACCCCAGGCCTGACGAACAACAAAAATCGATCATATGTAGCTAATGATTTTATATGTGTTATTTGTATTTGTGTGAAAAGCCTTACCAGACAATTAGTTTTGAAGAGATCCATCAAATCAAGACTGATTTGAGCAACCCAGTGACAATAAAACAATTTAATTAAAGCAATGTCACCTCACTTCAAGAGAACTTGGACTTCCCTGACTACATTCAGCGACTCGACTTGGTTTTGTATATCTCTAGCGATGTTTTCTAGAGAAAGAAAAAACAAGAGTTAGGGATGTAAAATCTGTTAGAAAACCCAAATGGCGATGAACAGGCCATGTAGCAATATCAGATTTCCGCTTGACATCAACACTCAAAACATGAATCTTCAGAGATCATAGGCAAAACTGCGACTGGCAAAAATAAGCTGGCGAGATAATTTAGTCGAGTATTATAAATATTGTCTCCGCCGAGAGGTTTAGGGAAAGGTCAAAGTCCATCGACGGACGTTGGTAGGTTGATGGTGATAATGATCCCTGCAGACTTGGCCCAATTATAATGTACGTGGCCGGCGTTTGGATCTTTTTTCCTGGGTTGATCTCTATAGGAGTATTTGATGAAGGATCCAATTTTTCTTTCCCCAGTAATGTTCAGCGAATGTTGGTCTTCAAGTTCTGATCATAATCCAGATGCAATCAAAATTTCCGAATACATGTTTGTTGTTCTCCTCTATGTACATTTTTGAAACTTTCAAATCAAGACTGTTACGAAGAATCCCAACATAGGTTTGTTCATTTGTCAAGCTAGTCGAACTGGCTGACTATGTATGTATACATGTATGTATCATGCATACAGAAAACACCAATTGAGCTATAGGGCGTAAAACTTAAAAATTTAATCTTTATTATACCTATAAAAAAGTTTCCCTCCCTAAATAAGTTTTTTCTGTAAGGGGTCAATTTTTAAGTTTATGGCAAATTGATCCCTTAGTTTATGTCTGGTGGCATTTAGATTTTTCTCCTGAAAATCACCACTCAACAAAAGGCAAGAGAAGTAACTCATTCATTGATCCCCCTTTTTTTCCACGTGGCAGTTTCTGTCAAGTGGCTAATTTACTTGTTTTTGCAATGGAGGCCTGTGAACGACATAAATCTAGAATTGGAAAAAAAAAGCAGAAAATGAATATGTTTTTAACGGGTAGGCATCCATTGTTGGAACATTTTGACGAGGTAATCTGTTTGTGTTCTCATCTTCAAAAATGAATAAACTGATGATTGTCTTTATGTTGTTTACCACATATAAACCCTTAATGGGTTATTTAACGTCGAAAACAGCTGTGAACTAAGGAGTTTGTATGCTTAGAGATTTTTTTTTGTGCAGCTTTTCTTTTGTTCAAGAAATACAATATGGATTTTTTTTCCTACAAAATGCAAAGCTGGGAATTTAGTTTTTCTTTTATACAAGAAATAAAATTGGGAATATAGTTGTTTTTCTTAAAAGGATTGGGAATATAGTCTTTTTGGGAGGGGGGAATTGAATAATGTTTGGTCGGTTTTTTTTTCTTCTGAACTTTGTTGGATTTACTAGACATTGAATTCTCACCATTAGAGCTCTGCAGGTCATCGGAACATACAAGCCACTGTGCTACATCAAGATATTTATTCTTGGAGCGTTATTGCCTTTATACAAGCGATTTGATAAAACTCTGTTGACTCTGGAATTGAAATAGGAAGACTTGAAAGGATAAGTGAAACAACTGGGAAATCTTTAAGGAATCGCGAGATTTCATCGAGAAAGTCGAATAAAAGATTTTATGAATTCCTTTGTCGAATCAGTTGTAGAATCCGGACCTCAGGGTTAATTCAAATCAGAAGGTCAAATTTTCCAATGACAGCAGATATGACGCTTCGTGCTTACATCAAGGTGTTAGGGATCCTTTTTTTTAGTTTTCGTTGAAGTCATACATTTTTTACCAAAATCTTTTCGAAAAATTTTCTTTCATTTATTCTCTAATCTTTTTTTAGAAAAAAATATGTGCAATACTTAACATACAGGTTACTTAAGAAAATTTGAACTATTATTCAAAGAGTATGGGATATTTGCGGGCAGAAATACCGGAGTTCAAACACAGACAATTGAAAGTGATTGGAATCAGTAAAATGTTTGAGTAAATCAATGCTTGGATGTGGGAGATTCTTGTTTTGATCACGTTGAATTTTGATCGAATTAAAACTACGCATTTACTTATTTTTTTGTAAGGAAAACTGAAAAGACTCAGCAGAAGAATTTGATTTTAACACCTTGACGTAACACAGCACAGGTAACGTCACATATGGAGTCATCTGAAAATGAGACATGGATCAATTTTAGGGTCGGAAGTTTCAGCTTGTTTTGTGAATTTTGACGGGAAGAATTAGAAATTTAGGTTGATGTGAATCGTAGCAATACAGTTGGTTACAATACTTTAATAACAACAAAAAAAAGATTATAGAATAATAGATTTCGTTTGGCTGAGATAACTTTACTGTTAGAAAAAAAAATTACGCGCAGAATTGATCTTTAGTTTTCTGACAAG
Organism: Thysanoteuthis rhombus; assembly: GCA_963457665.1. Classification (NCBI taxonomy): domain Eukaryota; kingdom Metazoa; phylum Mollusca; class Cephalopoda; order Oegopsida; family Thysanoteuthidae; genus Thysanoteuthis; species Thysanoteuthis major. The sequence goes on from OY735225.1 coordinate 4,871,401, forward strand.
TTCTGCAATCCCACCAATCAACATAGATTTCTTCAGTTTCCATTTCTTTCCGGTGGGCTATGTATGTATATCACATGTAGACCACACCGATCGGGAAAAAAGGCTGCAAATCAAAACATTTACTCCTTATTATGTCTAATGAAATTGTTTTTTGTGTTTTGGAAACTTTTCTCCTAAAAGGGTTTCAAGTAAATGTTAAATTTGCAATATAAGTTTATGATAGATTCATCCCATTCTTTCTATCCAACAGCATTTGCACTTTTTTAGTAACTAATTCATCGATCATCACTTTCCCAATTTTAAAAAAATTGATCACCCCCAACACAGCATACAGCAAAAAGACGTTGGTTATACGACGCTTCCTATTGATTCATTTTTCTGGATTGAGAAATTTTCATTCCCTTCTTACTTTTTTTTAATGCTGTCTACACAGTGTTCCGGCAGATCTATTCTTCAGTCCTCAGCACGTGCATAACCCAACAGAAGAGGCAAGTGTTTCTCACCCCAAACCTTTTCCCTGTTACTTTGAGTTTAAAAAGAAATTTTGCCTATTTTGTTCACTGTTACACCTGATGAAGTCCTGAGGGTGGATCAGAAGGGGTTCGAAAGAAGAAAAAAGAGTTTGAACATTTACATCAAAAGTACATCATCATCATTATCATCAATAACAGCACCAGTAGCAGATTTTTAACGTCCGTCATTAAACATAGACCATTATCGAGATTCGACATTTTTTTCGATCGGGAATTTGTCTAGTTAGTCAGGCCATCTTAATTTTTGCCGGACGCAGTCTCGCATATGATTTTTGGGGACCCACGCTGTGCGACATGATGTCCAGCGGATGTGTGACATTTCTGCAATATGACTAGCTCATTGCCACTTTTTATTGTTCCCTTGATATCTCTGACACTTGTTTGTTTTCTAATATACTGTGTTCTCTTGTGATCCCTTCATGTGATTTGGGGCATAGTTTTCAGTTTCTGAGTCGATCTTTTGATTAGGTGCAATGTTTCTGCTCCATAGGTGACTATCGAGGAGATGCATTGGCTGCCGGCCCTTCCTTTTAAAACTAATGGGATTTTCTTGCTCGTGAAGTTTGAGCTTGCTCTGTCCAAAGCTTGCCAACCAGGAATAATTCTTCACTTAATTTGTTCTTCCTTTACGGATTCCATTGGGATTCCTTCTCCTAGGTAGATCTAGTTATTTCGCTCAGGCAGAAACCGAGTCTAGAGCACGTTGTAGTGATTGTGTATGTTGCCTTGAATATACCTGTAGAATGGACTCGTGGGGAAAGATGCAATATGCAAGAAGCTGCACGTGTGCGCTGTGTGGCAGTGAACGTGTTCGAGAGAGGAAAATGCAAGCAACAGTATTATTTCCTAGTGTTTTTCTTGTAACACATATGGCTCGTTCGGTTAAAGCATTGTTCTTTTATTCATTCGAGATGATCATTTTACCAACTACATAGATATACGGAAATACAACGAATAGCAATCACATTGTAGCTTTCGGTCAATTAATTATCACCCACATCCACGGAATCAATGGATAGATAGGTAGTCAGATAGATGAATAGATAGATGAGTGAGTATTTGACAATGATCAAGTTACGAGGAATAAAATCTGAATAAAACAAAGGAAAAATAATACAAAATCAGGAAAATTAAGCAAAAAGTAACGAAAAAAAGAAAGAATGGCGTAGTTTTTAAATTTCGTATGTCTATCACTTGTATGTGTATCTATGCTTAGGATGTGTCTGTTTTATGCATATATATATATATATATATATATATATATATATATATATATATATATATGTATATATATGCTAGCATAGTACACATAAAAAGATGGAACACATGCCAAAGATCAGAGTATCTGCGCACCCTGCCTTTGATCAAAGTTTCACTCTCCGGTACCACAGTTTCTGTATGCTTCTTTGGAAGTATTACATATGAAAATGTCTTTACATCGATACACAGTGCTTTTTTATGTACATGAATATTTGTGCGTGTTTTCAAATCTTTTGATATTCGTCTCTAGCTGAAATGAAACTGATAGGTTTTACTTTGTTCCTTCTCTTTGAACATCAGACATATCGATGGTCACACGCATTGACTGCATAACAATACGATCTGTCGTATATTTCATGAAACTGAAAGTGCAAAGACATTCCCTGATTTGGAAATGACATAGAAATTCGCGCATTTTACGTATTAGCCTCATGCATAACACCTGTTGTCACCAGGATAAGCAAAATAAGAAACCCTCAAATAAAACTGTCAACATAGGTATCCCCAGTTTTCAAGTGAGTCCGGCTGGCGATGCATCGCGTGGACAGGCTGCACTAGTGGAGCGAATGGATTAAATATTTCAAAATTTACACCTTATCATGTAAAAAAAAAGTATATTTTGCTTTTTGAAATGAAAAGAAAAATTAAAAAAAATTAAGTGTTTTTAGTCATCACAGCACGACAAAATTTGGAAGAAGTTACTTGTTCATTGATCACTTCATATGCCAATTTTAATTATTTATCACTGCCAAGCAGGGCATGCTGCCAACGAACATTGGTTACATGACAGTTTCTATTTAATAACCAAAAAGACCTGTTTTTCTTTCTTTTTTTTTCTCGAGAAAATTGTTCTTTAATAACTGAGAGATTTGCTGGAGGTCATCAGTCATGGCTTATGTTTAAAACCCTCTGTCAAAATGGCCGACTTCCTATTTTTTCTCAATAGAATTACCGACTTCCTGTTGACTATGTTGAGATTCAATTTAGGGATTTTTTTTATTCTCTAATCGTGTTTTCATCAAGTGAATGAAAAAAAAAAAAGACGAGTATTATATAACTTTGTTTCCTCAAAAGGAGAATTTTTTTCTTGAACTCATAATGAAAATTGAATATAATAAATTTTTTTTTTTACTCTTCCACCAGAAGACAAATATATTTTAGATCGTCCTCGCCTTTAGTGTACTACAATTCACAATATTTCTAATTACTTTTGGCTGATTATTTCACCAGTGAAGTTGATAGCGATTGTTCAACACTCTTGTAAAAGCTCAAAATCTTCACTTTGAGATAAGAAGATGTTGGAATGATTGAAAAAGGAAATATAATAATTAATACCATAAAAAGCTACAACAGGCAACAAAAGTCAAGGTGGTGTGGGGCCTGTAGCATATGATATAGAGAAGCCCTAGTGGTAAAAATACACATAACTATTAAAAAAATTTTCACTTGCATAGTCAATTAAACGGTCCGTTTTTTTTTTGCTATACAGGTAATTAATTGGACAGGTGTGTCTGCTATTTTAATAGCAGCAATTCTTCGTTTTCGTTTACACCCTTGTGCAGCAGCTATGACTTCGGTTTTAAAATATCTTAGTATTTTAGTTTTGTACATGCCTCCTACAGATACCACTCTTTTGTTATTTACTGCGTTCAAATAATAAGCCGAAATTGAAAGTGATGATCTGCTATAATCGCTGATCTTAAACATCTAACCTTTCAGAAAAGTTGGAGGTAGTATAGTAATAGAGACAGTATTAAATCACTGAATCTGAATTGATAGCTTACGAACATTCAGTGCGGGGTTCTTGAAAATACGGGACCTGTAGCATATGATACTTTTGCTACTAGTGCTGCTAGCTACGAAGACAGACTAAAATATCAAAAGACGTTTTGCCTCTATAACCTACAACCTATTTTCTCTCCGAATTTCTGGAACGATGAATTGTGACTATTACACGTTGATTCTTCCAATTCAGTTTATTCGTTCTTTTTATCATAAGTTTTGGCCTTATCTATCCTGAAACATGTTTTTTGTCCGAATTTTTGAGACTTCGTTATTAGATATTGATTTTCTTGAACAAGATCCCTCATCTTTGTTGTTTCTATCAGTTTTGTCTGACTACTCCCCATAGTATTGTGTCCGAATTTTTGAGACGACGTGTTGTTATTATTACAGTCTTTGTCTATGTTGTCTTTGTACCATGGTTTTTGCCATTCTTTTTTTCCTATTGAAATTTTGAGACGTCGTTTTGTGCTATTATACATTGATTCTATCAAACCATCTCGCTCGTTATGGCTTTATCTGGCATGCTTACCTCTTTATTTTTCGAAATTTTCATTTTCTGTCCATACTATTCTTCTTCTTCTTTTTATCCTTCTCTTTCTCCTTTTTTCTTCTTTTCATTTTTCTCTTACTTCGTATGCTTGATCTTTTTCTTCTTTTTATTATTCTCTTTTCCTATCCTCCTCGTTCTGGTTCTTATTCTTCGTCAGTTTCTTCTTCTCCTTTTTCTTCTCCTCCTTTCTATCTTCCTCCTTCTTCTTGTTCTTGATCTTCTTCTTTTTCTTCTCTTTCTTCTTCTCCTCTTTCTCCTCCTCCTCTTTCTTCTTCTTCTTCTTCTTCTTCTTCTTCTTCTTCTTCTTCTTCTTCTTCTTCTTCTTCTTCTTCAGACAACTTAACAATTCAGTTCTCATTATCTTCAGATTCTTTTTCCGAATCTTCTCATTTCCTTGGTCCATTTTTCTTCTTCGTCAATTCATTCCATTAACTCTACGCCTAATTTCCTGTTGCTTATTTCTAAATAAACCCTGCCATACCATATTCCACCCTCTTCGATACTAAACCTACCGAACACGATCGGCCCCACCCATCCAATCAGTCTCAAAACCTACCCTCTCCACAGACCATTCAACCTAAAATTATTAAATTGAAATTCTTTTTCTACTACTTACCTATTTATATTTTTTCTTGTTTTGCACTATTTACAATCAATTCTTTTGAGGAGGAGAATTATTGTCTTTATTGTGTGTCCAGACCATCGAACAATTTGCTTCTGCCTTTTTAACTTGACAATCATTAATTTTCTTATCTATCTATCTATCTATCTATCTATCTATCTATCTATCTATCTATCTATCTATCTATCTATCTATCTATCTCAGTCTAATCATATCTATCTATCTATCTCAGTCTAATCATATCTATCTATCTATCTCAGTCTAATCATATCTATCTATCTCAGTCTAATCATATCTATCTATCTATCTATCTATCTATCTATCTATCTATCTATCTATCTATCTATCTATCTATCTCAGTCAGTTGATGTCGATCTCTCTCTCCCCCCTCTCTCAGTCCATTCATATATATATATATATCCATCTCTTATCTATCCATATATCTATCTATTCGTATCTATCTGTCTCTCTATCTGTCCTTTCATATCAATCTATATATATTAATCTAGCTATCTATCCATCCAAGTATCTTCATTACCCCTCCTCTTTCTCCCTCTCTCTCTCTCTCTATATATATATATATATCTATATCTATATATATATATATATATATATATATATATATATATATATATATATATATATATATATATATATATACATATAATGCCTTTTTAGCTTCATTTTACTATTCTTTTAATTCCTTGTCTAATTTTTACTTTCATTAATTCATGGTTTGTCACCCGAGTTTCTTCCTCTTGTTGATCGCCTTTCCCTTCAACATTCTTTCGATCTTGTTCGTTTCCAATACGGAGAAAGAAAGCAAGAGGTCACCAGTATCGATCGGTAGGAACATACTTATGCCTGAATCGAAAAGGTCATTTTCTGATCACTCTCTCTCTCTCTCTCCGTCTCTCTCCCTCTATTGCTAATTCTTCTAATTGAACGTTGTCTTCATTAAAGATCCACTCCCAGCTCCTCTCTGACTGTCCGAACAAGCTCTATCTACTTAACAACCCTTCAACGCACCCGCCACACCATTTCTTTCACAACCAAAGAAAAAGAACTCACCATCAACGAAATAACCTCATAACAATTTGCTGCAGCTTATTTGTCTTAATTAAAGAATGAAAGGAAAAACAAAACAAATGTTTATACAGGTCTGGTTAGTAATGCAATAGGAAACGACAAGTGGCCAACATTTTTTGGCAGCTTGCCATGTTGTGGGTGATCAATTAAAAAGATGAAAATAGGGTCGATCAATAAATGAGTTACTTCTCTCGTTTTTTTGGGGGGAAGGTTGGGGCAGTAGTGATTTTTTTTTCGAAAAACATGCGTGAATGCTGCTGGACACAAACAGAAGGGATCAATTTACGTTAAACTAACATTGGAAATTGACCCCTCACTGGAAAAACCAATTTAAAGAGGCAGACTTTTTCTTTGTTGGGAAGTGATTATTAAAACATTCCGAATTTTCATTACCCCCCCCCCAAAAAAAAAACAAAAACAAAAACAAAAAACCCCCAAAACAAGCGTGAGTGCTGCTAGGCACATACTCAGCGATCTAATTGGCATAAAATTACACGGCATATTTTGATCACGGAGAAAGTCGAAATGTTCTGAGAAACGAGCGCACTGTCAGACAAAAGATTACGGCCCAATTTAGCGTAAACTTACTTTGCAGATCGATATCTCACGAAAAAAAACCTCCCACGGAAGGATTTTTAAAAAAATCCGTTTATTTCTAAACATAATCGAAAGGAATGTTTGAATGTTCAGCCCTCTAGCTCCATTGGCTACAGCTTGCACACATGACACATACATACACATTGATTCAGCCAGCTTGCCAGACCACCTTGATATCTGAAGAACTGAAGTTACCCCATATATATATATATATATATATATATATATATATATATATATATATATATATATATGTATATATATATATATATATATATATATATATATATATATATATATATATAAATGCATTTAATGCTATATATATATATATATATTCATATATATATATATATATATATATATATATTTACACACACACACACACACACATATATATATATATATATATATATATATATATATATATATATATATATATATATATATATATATTCAAAATTATACAAAAAGAAAAAACCGAGGAACAAACGTTTATAAGAGACAAGGAAGTAAAAAACGGTATAGCACGAGTGAAGGCAGCTCTTGAAGTATCGATTTTAGCCTTCTTTTTTGGTTGATGCACCGGAGAGACATGCACGTTTTTTTTTAATGAGATGGAAGGATCAAACAAAAAGTTAGAACTTGGGGATTCTGGAGAGAACAGCATATTTCTCTAAATACTAAGCATCCAAAAGTACACGAATTAATGAATACCTATTTACATGCACTTGTATATATTTATATACGTATACATGTAAACACACACACACACACTCATATATATATATATATATATATATATATATATATATATATATATATATATATATATATATATATATATATATATATATATGTATTTAAATATAGACATATAAACGCAAGAATGTTTCTTATTTCTCCTTATATTTTTTTTGAATTCCCTCAACTTTACATTAGCATACTGTTTGATAACAGACTCAGACACGCACGCGGAACGGAGCACTTTGTTAGATGAGGGTTTCATCATCATCATCATCAGTCTTTTAACGTCCGTTGTTGGACATAGACTTTCCCCAAGATTCGCCACAATCCTCTATCTTGGGTGTCGCAGTGCCAGTATTTTCTAAAATTGTCTAGTTCATCTCTCCATCTCATATTTTGTCGGCCTCAGTTTTGCATGTGATCTCTGGGTATCCATGTAGTGAGTTGTGATGTCCATCGGTTGTCGGTCATTCTTGCCACGTGGCCTGCCCATTGCCATTTAAATTTTCTAATAGATTCTATGATGTATCTGGCTCCCGTTTTCTTCCTTATGTTATCTGCTGTCTTGTGATCTCTCCATATGAGGTTGAGCATGATTCTCTCATGTGCGCATTGCATGCTTCTCAATTAGCGGATCTGTCTCTTGGTTAGGTTCCATGTTCCAGCTCCATAAGTGACTATTGGGGGGATGGATTAGTTGTATATCACTTAATTCAGTCCCACTGACCGTCAAGTTCTGCAGAGGATGGGTAGAGCCTCTGCTTCTGAAGCGAAGGTTTCGATCCAACTGATCGGTACTGGAAGAGATACTGGATAGTCTATAGACATACAAGAGATATAATACAACGAAATAGGTGTCTGTATATATATATATATATATATATATATATATATATATATATATATATATATATATATATATATACTTTGAATTGTTCATTTCCCTTCCTTCGGTGACTTAGCAATGAAGGTTACGTCTTAAGACTTTGTGTCTAATCACCCTTTAAAACAGTTTTAGTTGATTTGAGACTTTAAAAAAGCTTAGAATTAGGATATTGGATTTTCAGAAATAAATTAACTAATAAAATAGATTCAGGCTCCTTTATGCCGATCCATGCATAGCCAAAATAGTTTGTAACCAAGTGAGAATTGAACACAAGATGCCGAAAGAATGGACACGTCTAATTAGTTTATCAATGGAAACTTTCACGTATTCAACGTCTTTTAGCTGCATGTCGTGTTGGAGGGTGATCAATTAAAACATCAGGGAAAGGGGCAATTATCGAATACGTACATAATGTGGAACATCAGGGATAATATGCGAAACTGTGACCGACAGAAAAAGTAACAGCATGAAAGACTAGACAAATTCAGAAAGCACTGGCTCCGCGATGTCTATGATAGAGAGGTCTGGTGTATCTTGGGGAAGGTGCACGTCCAACTACGGATTCTCAAAGGCTGATGATGATAATGATTACTACAAAGTCTGAAATTTAAAGAGAAAAGAAAAAAAAAGTGTTAATACTACTAGTCAAAAAGTGGGGGACCACTTTAGTGTAATATTATACTGTAAACTGGAGCCCCCCCCCAAAAAAAAACTATTGGGGGGTAATCTAAAAAAAAAAGAAAGTCTTATGTAGACCCAATAAGGAATAGATATTTACATTTTCAGTCTTTTAGCTCCATTGGTACGGCCTGTACATGCGATTCTTACATAGCCAGCCTGCAAGACCAGGGAAAGCTATGTTGACAGTTTTGGTTGGGGGTTTCTAATAACTTCAGAAAAGAAGAAGAGGAATGCTTAGAGTCATATAAAAGGAGATGCTTCATCTTAATGGATCAAAAGGAATACGTAGGCAAAATTCTATCTTGAATAGGTTGAAAGTGTTGCCCTATGCAAATCAGAAGACTCAACTCGGATCAAAGTTGACCGTTGAGTAAAGTGGCTCAATACCGAACGATGAAGGGACTACATGGAAATTGGCCCAAAATAATAATAAAAAAAAACGTTGTAGAGGTCACCGCAGGGGGGATGGCATTGTAAATGTAGGTGCTGCTAGATATTGGTTTACGTTTGATCCGGTAGGAGGTAAAGTGCATAACGAATTAACCTTAAGAATTTCTAAGTCGGTTTACAAATCCTTAAAATTGTCTCGCGTGAAAGAAAAGTAAATCAGAAAAGTAACATAGATGTGAATCAATCAAAATACGTTTTCCATCGTGCGCTCTTTGACACAAGGTTTCTGAGGGTATATCGAAATCCATTTATGTTGTGTGAATGTCAGGTAATCGAACGGAATGGAGGAAGTAATGTGACAATGTGGAATTGAAATATTTGAGAAAGAGAGTGTGTATTACATCACAAAAAATATTATAGTCATGGAGATAAAGCTCATAAAGCTCAATGCATTTCGCCGCATTCAATTGGCATCTTCAGAAAAGCTTTTGCAATAGAAAAAAAATTGCAGCCAATGTACACCTCAGACATCTGGATGATATACTGAACTGTGAAAAACGCACCAAGTTAGTCTTGGTTTTTTAGGAAGAGAAAAGAGAGGAGTGTCTGTGGACTGAGGTGTGAGTTGGAGGATGACAACTTCAGGTGTTTTCTGCACACAGTAAGGGTCAGATGAAGAAGATGATGCACCAATGCGCTCTAGCTGGTGAGAACATAGTTATACATAACTAAATCAAAATCCGAGTATCAAAGCTTCAACAGGAGACTAAAATGAACATTTTGACTTGAAAAGTAATAAAGACATCTCAGGTAAAACTTTTTTTAGAGGTTTTATCAGTGTTTCCATGAAAAATAACTCAGCAATCATGTTCAAATAGAATTCAACAATCTACAACAAAGGAGTTCACGCAATTGAATCTTAATCTACGTTTATCTGGGTTTATAACAGCCAAGTCATTGATATTGAGGTATACCTGTTTTTTCCAAATTCTAAGAAGAAAAAAATTACCGCTACTAAACTAAAGTGAACAAAAGTTGCAATTGTGAAAGGCGGACACGAAAAAAAGCTTAGCGCTGATTGGCCTAGGAGCCGGAAACTGGCAAATCAAAACACTGCTAGTTTCTGGGTGACTGAAGTGGGAGATGAGCTGCTACTGTAGCCTGAGTGTCTGACCAGTGATGAGGTGCAATAAAGTTCTTTTTGCACCGTTATAAAACCTATTTATAATGTTATGGCTGACTCGATTTTCATTGCCAGTGATGGGAGAAGGATTAAAATAGTGTAGTTTAGATTAAACGTATTTTCACGAAAAGTGGCGCGTTGGGTACTTATGAGTGCTCACTTTATATGTACATACTTGTATACTTTTCAAATACACAAATACACACACAAACATGCCCATACACACATGCAGAAAATATATATTGAGATCTAATCCGACTATTTCTAATAAATATATGTATAGAATTTGGATTTAAAATGCATTCGGTGTGCGTACAGGTTTCCAGTGAAATACTGGTTTTTGAACTGAGTTTTAGCATCTAGTTTTTGTTAAGCAGTGATCACTAAAAAACCCAGACAGAAGTGACAAGCTTGAATACTGTCGGACACAAAGAAAGGAGCCCACTTACAATAAACATACATTGAAAATTGCTCCCCTCCCCACAAAAACCTATTTTGGGGTTGAAATTTCAAGTAACAAAAACCTCTTAAAAGAAAAAATCATAATGAGGATTGAATATTTGGATTTTCAGCCCTCTAGCTCCACTCAAGTGGTTTGTAACATATATGTATACATACATACATACATACATACAGCCAGACCAACTCGAAGTCTGTTTTGGTTTACGGTTTCAAATTAAAAAAAGAAGTGCTAATTGCTTCCACAGGTTTTGTTGAATCTTGGTAATTGCTAGAAGTAGGGTCGAATATGCTCGATCGGAGACGTTTAGACAATTCTTACATTTATTAAACCCACACATTGGATGGACAGTCTTCGTCGATCGTTTTTAATCCAAACTGTATGGAGGGAACACTCAGGCTTAGGATGGTTTTTTATGCCACCTTTTCGCTTTTACAAGAAATGACGAGAAGTGACAAAAACATTTACCGTTTGTTTCTCAGCGAGCCGTAATAAACCAGACCGAACCCATTCTCTCTTCTATACATCCTAGTCTCCTATACTTCTCACCATCACAACATCTGATGACTCCAACATACCATCGTCACTATTTTGGAGTTTGGGAACGCTCAAAATACTTATCCGCTAGACGCCATCCAAGTTTATGAAAGGATTGTTACCTGGATACATATACAAACCAGCTTGGCTGCGCTAAGGTCAAACTCCCTTGCTTCATTAAAATCTACAAGGTGAACAAAACAGAATTTTTTTTTCAATATTACCCCAAAACTACGTGACCCATTTCAAGTCCTTTATTAGTAGTACTCGTTGTCGAATTTTCTTGAAAGATTGTATTCTTCGTCGGCTTCTGCGTACGTGACTCCTATTCAATATCTATCATAACAGAAATTCTATTATGCAAAAAAAACCGACAGAGAACTGGCAAATACGACTTGACACGACATGACCTGATGGCATCACTTTTTTTCCTTCGATCTCTTCTATTCATATCTTAAATTCAAAAGTCTTAAATTGTAATATCAGACAAATTCACGTTGATAAAGTAAACTCGAGGAGTTTGACAATATGTTCTGCTTTTGAAATGTTCTTTTATGTAACTTTTTCGCTTCGACAATAACCCTCAAAAAACAAACAATGGAAGGCAGAAATAGTGTCCTATGTTTGTTTTCCAATTAGTCTTTATAGAGTCAGCGCGAACTTTTTCTCTGTCCTACATCCTGTTCTCCAATACTTCCCACCACACCAACCTCTGTTAAGTCAGTCTGATACCATCATCACCATTTATATGTCAGAAAAACTCAAAATGCTTCTTTGCTTTATTTATGTAATCAATATATATATATATATATATATATATATATATATATATATATATATATATATATATATATATATATATATGTGTGTGTGTTTGTGTGTGTGTGTGGTAGTATATATATTACGACTCTGGAATGGAACTCTCTGGGAGATGGGGAATTATGCATCAGTGGACATGTCGCATAATTCTGCATTACTTTAGTTCTGCGTAGGTTTACGTTTAGTTCTGCGTGGGTAAAGGATAGAAAGTCAGTTTCTGGGTCCGGGGCGGAGGTTTCGATCCTACCTAGCGGTACTGTAAACAGAATTCGAGTCTAAAACTACACTGTAGAGATAAAATACAACGCAACAGCTTTCTGTGGATGATATATATGAATAGGAAAAATAGGTCGGTACATTCTGCTATGAGGGTTGAATTAATTTAAGAAGATTGTAGAAAAGGAAAGCCGAAATTTTTAGATATGGTCTTTTCTCAGAAAAAGAATTATATCAGCCTTTTGAAGACATGTATGGAACCATTCAAAATCCACTAAACCTGATAAGTTTGGATTTCCTTTAATACACACACACGCACACACATATACACACACGCACACACACACACACATATATATATATATTCAATGATAAATAAATACACACACACACACACATATATATATTCAATGATAGATAAATACACACACACACACATATATGTATATGTATATATATATATATATATATATATATATATATATATATATATATATATATATATCCAATGATAAATAAATGTATACTAATCTCTTGTAATTATTTCATTTTACTAAGACAGAGACAGAAATGTACAGCAATTGTATGAAGTAATAAAATACTATTGACACAAAATAAAGTGGACCTTGTTTCAAAATTATTCAAACTCATTTGAATGATCTCCATAAAAGTGAAACAAGGCTAACTTTATTATCAATTAAAACATTTTGAATTACACACACACACACACACACACACACACACACACACACATATATAATGTAGGAATAGAGCACTTTGGTGGATGGGTGATATATGTGTGAGTAAATATATCGCTTAAATTCAATTTTATTGACCGTCTGCTGTGGAGCAGAGGTGAGATGCCAGTCTCTGGGTCTGAAACAAAGGTTTTGATCTTACCTCATGGTACTGGATTGAGGTGTTTATTCGCTGCCTCACCACAGCAAAATATGACACAAGGTCGAGCATATCGTGGGGAAAATAGGAACCATCCGTCCGAAAATGACTCCAGCCGACACGACTTTGGTTGCCAAGCGACCGTTGTTGCTAAAACAACCTCCGCCACGAAAGCGTCAGGATAATCCCGACTCGCTCCTTCAAGTGCAATAGCGCAGTGCTGCCCCGGGGCGCTATTTATTCGCTGTCCCAACACAGCAAAATGTGACACAGGGTCGAGCTTAACGTGGGCAGAATAGGAACCAGCCTTCAAAAAATGGCTCCTGCCGACGCGACTTTGCCAAGTGACCGTAGAAGCTAAAACCATCTCCGTCACGAAAGCGTCCACTTTGGGACAAGCTCCTCTAAGTGCAATGGAGCAGTATATATATATATATATATATATATATATATATATATATATATATATATATATATATATATATATATATATATAGAGAGAGAGAGAGAGAGAGAGAGAGAGAGAGTCCAGGGAGTTTGGCAGCTTTGAACAGTAAAAATCGAAATACATTTCCAAAAATTTGTTCGCGTCACTTCCGTCAATATCTGTCGATGCAATTTCCTCCAGTGTTTTTTCCCCTGTTTCGCGTATGCTTTTTTCAAATTATGGTACAACGTATAAATTGTCTCTGGTTGGGATCATAAGTTGTTTATCATGTAACTATTTTGGGGATTTCAAAAAAAACAAAATTATATCAACATAGCACCCCAGCAGTGTTGATCAGACACATCCTCCCTATCAAAGGTTTGAACTTTCAAAAGAATGGGCTTTTAAAGACGGTGAAGATCGAATAGGGCCTCTAGGCTTGTCCTAAGTGAACTGAAGTTGTTGGGTCGAACAAAAACAGTGTTTATTGCTAGACAAAAGCAATGTATATACATATATATATATATATATATATATATATATATATATATATATATATATATATATATATACATACATACATACATACATATATATATATATATAGCTATATACATATATATATATATATATATATATATATACATATATATATATATATATATATATATATATATATATATATATATATATATATATATATATATATATATATATCCTTCGAAGAGGACAAATACCAAAAAAGAGAGTATAGTAACGAACCAAATAAATTAAAAAAAGAATAAAAAAATAATTTCTTTCACAGTAATACTCCTGAATTTTATTGTATACTCTCTCTCTCTATGTATGTATGTATATATATATATATATATATATATATATATATATATATATATATATATATATATATCAATAACACTAATTTTTATGAGAAAAAATTTCCTGATATAATATTTATCAAAAAGAAATTTCCATGTCTTAGAAATAAATAGAGAAAGATATACTCTTTGATTTATTCTTCTTTTCTTTTTTTTTTCTTCTTGTTCTTTTCTTGGCCATCGGATTATTGTTCCCTTACATGGTTAACATATCCCTTGAAAAGGATCAAGGACCCCATTCTTCGATTATTACTGTTCAAGTATTGTGTACGTCTCTTAACAGGTAGCTGGATACGAAAGCCCTTCCGAGAATGGAAAAGCCGTTCTCTCCTTGACTTTTGACACAGCAAACTCTCCACACACTCATTCACAAAAGGATCATTCATATCTATAATTACACAGCAGGACCACTCAAAGGATTCAGGTCGGTATCAAAGGGTTTAGAGGACTCTTTACAAAGGGTTCCAGGAAGAAGCATGTCAGTGTGGTTGATAGGGAAATATGCATCCAGGTCAAGAATACTTCCCGATTTTTTTTTTTATCATGTACACCAATAACATCTGCCTCCGAATACTTGGATTGGGGAAGGACACGACCAAGTAACACTCTGTACCTTAGAGATCAGATAAGTACACACTATCGCTGCTCAACCATCTCTAAAAATCATTGAACCAAACTCTTAACACACCAACAATTCGTACTAACGTAATCCAGTACCAGCAGCTTATTTTAGTCGGAGAGATGATACACGAATATTAAAAAAAACTGTCAATATAGGTTTCTCTGGTTTTTACGCTGGTTTTGCTTGATAGCTACGTATGTACTCCGTGTACTGGCCATGGAGTTCGAGGGTAGATAAATATAAACAATTAAACATTTCGTCTAGAAGAATGTTTTGAATCTTGCTCTTGGAAATCCCTTCTAAATAGGTCTTTAGTAAGAGAAATTATTAATGGACGTCTACACTGAATCATTCCCTCAGTTTGTGCCCGGCAGCACTTACGCATGCCTTTTGAAAATTCATTTTTTTTTAATGACCACCAACCAAAAAAGGCAAGAAAAGTACCATTCGTTGATCACCCCGTTTTTCAATTTTCATTATATATCGAAAGAAACAGTTCCTATGATTTTCGAAAATTCCATTCTAGAATATTTTTGATGGAGTATTTGCGATGAAATTTTGTGCTTATTTGTCCATTAGTTTGTGTCCAGCTGCATTCATACTTGTTTTTTTTCGAAATGAACGAATTCAAATATAGTAATAGATTTCTCTTCCAATAATATTTGGTTACAAGCATAATCGTCATCGATAGCAGTAATCGGTGCCAAAGACTGACTGACGACCTAACTTACACATCGACATAACAAACGCCTCATACCATCTCCAGAAAACATTCCCTTCCAGTCCTTTTACGAATTTGACATTGCTTCAGTGGCATTTTATAAGTGCATCATCAAAACATGGAATTCTATTTTGCTATGTCAAACATGCGTCAATTGCATAGTATTTCGCTATGATATTCGCGTGAAATGTAGGTGAATCCAGAGAAAGAACTATTAAATGTTTGAGCATTGGAAAGAATGGGGTTCTAAAGGGATGGGGTTTTAAAGGCACTAAATATCGGTTTATGCATCTAGGTTTGTTCAGTGAGAACCTTGGTAGCTGGGAGGAGAAAAACGTAGTTTATCACCGGTGACTGATGAAAGCAAGTGGAAGCCCAGGGCTAGCACTGAGCTTCTCAAAGCAGGGATCAAGCTTCCTCCAAGGGTCGTGTAAAGATGTATTTATTGTAGTATTTACTGTTAAAATGGTTCAATGCTATCAGAATGTAACATAAAAATGAATTTCGTTTTTGTTACATTTCAATGATTCATTTATGAAAGGATAATCTTTTTCCTCACAATAAACCCTTTAAAATTGAATATACGCCCCAGGCCTCTATCGTCACAAATGAAACAAAATTGATGTTAACTTTGTCCTTGCTGGAGGCCGACCTGCACCAAAAAAAAATTATGAGGCCCTGGGCAAGAGCCTGCTCAGCATATATGTAAATCTAGCACTATTTGCCACGAGAAATAAGGAGCAAATATCGTGCCATTCATTAAGTTTAGGTGATCGCCTTGGGAAATCATTTTTGAAGTTGGATGTTAGAAGAGTCCTGTTTGTAATGTCATGAAGAGCTACAACACAACTTCAGGCTATCTGGATGGGTTTTGCACAAGAGATCTTGTAAGCTATGATGTCAAGCGGTTATCTGGCATTCTTACAAGATGACCTCTTGCCCATTATCACTTGAGTTTTCTAATGGATTTTCTAATAACTTTACTCCAGTTTTTTCTCTTATGAAATTTGGTGATGGATATTTTTAAAAAAATGTGAGTTTGGTACACGTAGATAAGATAATATGGTATAAAGTCCTGTTACGGAGCTGGTATTTATCGTGCGTATACTCAGAGAGACATGAGAGAATTTAGTTCCAACATGGAAGCTACAAGGAAAAAGTAGCATTGGTAGACAGAGAATAAAAATGGTGGATGAATTAGTAACATAATTGGAAACAGAAGAAGCAAAGGACTCATTGGACGGGCGACCATATTTGATGGAGAGACGTGATCGTCTATGTTGAATGATACGGGCGCCTGTGTGTGTGTGAGAGAGAGAGAGAGAGAGAGAGAGAGAGAAGGAGAGAGAATTGAGGCTAAAATAGCTGCCTATTTTTTGCAGGAGGTCAGTGTCCAATCAAATTAAAGGCCATGATTTCAAAAACTGATTTTCAAGTTGAGCTGTAGATATTAACACTACATTATATTCGTACTAATAATTGCTCTTGAATCAACATTGTGCTGTACTAAGATAGATAACTAAAATGGCAATGGGTTGGTTGTGTTGCAAGATTGTAAGACAACAACTCGACATCACAACTCTCAAAGTTGAACCCCAGATATAGTGGATACTCGACGCCCATGATAGAGATGTCTGACGAATCTTGGCGAAGGTCTATGTCCAACGACGGACGCTTAAAGGATAATGATGATGAATCCAAGTTTAGTAATGTCGAATCACCTCGCGTGAGTGGTTGTCAAATGGGGGTAGACGAATGGTAAAATGTTTTTCAATCAGCCTCAAATGCCTGTTGCTGGACAAAGGCCTTACCACAGTAAGTGTAAAACACAGTGGAGGATAAGCCTTACCCTGTCACGATGGCCGAGGGAGGGGATTGATGCATGCCTTTACCAACAAACGCACACGCTCGAAGTCAGATTATTAATTTCGACTAGATTATACTTCCATCTTCAAGTCGTTTTTATCACGACTTTACTTGGACCATAATCCTAATTCCAAAAATAAATAAATGAATAAATAAATAAATAAGAAAATAAAATGATACGAATAAATTTAAATAAAAAAAAATCAATATCTTTGTCTAAGCCAGAATTTCAACTTAACTCGCTGAACTCATCGTTCGTGCTGGTAACCACTTGACCATTCGCACCTCCAAAATCGCATGCCAAAGGCTATGACCTTCTCCTGTTCTTGTCAACATTAAGAATCCTGTAGGTCCGTTCTACAGCAATTCAGTCAGTTTACAAGGGACACGGGAGAAGATGATTTGTGAGAGGACGACAAAAAATTCAATGTACACTCTTGGGCCATCTTCCTGGATCTGAGTACGTGTTCAGAAATGCGTGATCTAGCCTTTGGCTTCAAGGTCATGTATTGAAAAACAAACAAACCCCCTTTCACCCCAAGCATATATATATATATATACATATATATATATATATATATATATATATATATATATATATATATATATATATATATATATATATATATATATATATATATATATATATATACTTAATGTTTTGCAGATTCTTGGGACAATCACTACATATGTACTCGAGGGTACGTAAAAAGAGTGAATGAAGGCAACTATCTAGTACTGTCTGTTCATATATATATATATATATATATATATATATATATATATATATATATACTTTTTAGCGTCCTCTTACATATATATATATATATGTATATATATGTGTGTGTGTGTGTGTGTGAAAGGGTACTGAAAAACTCTCAGATCGAGAAACCATGTCAGTTCTCCGCACGAATGACCCCCTAAAATCGGAGCGTTATTCTGTCACTGTAGCTGGGAAGAGTTTTTTTTTAATATCGCAAAGTGCCAATTTGCAGGATCTTGTGGAGTATCAATTTGCAGGATGTATGTGTGTGTGCGTATATATGTGTATATGGGTGTGTGTGTGTGTTTGTGTGTCTGTTTATGCATGAAATGTTTGTCTTCCCAAACGAAGATTTTCGCAGAGTTTTCAGCAGCTATAAGATTTTAGACAGCGGGACTTGTGTCACACATATTTATTCATCTAGAGTATATATGCATCTCTGTCTCTCTGTCTGTCTGTCTGTCTATATATTTTTTTCTTTCAATGGAATTTGAGTTACTTGGTTATGCACATCTTCCAAGGGACGGATTATATTGAGTTTCTCTGTACCAGCAGTATTGTGTAACACCTGATCTTGCCTATAGGGGGAGATGTATTCATGCCTTTCCAATGGTATCAGTGCAAAGTATACACAAAATATTTCATCTGAAATTTAACCCCAGTTCATTGAACGAATTTTACAACCCGTTTACTCTGATTATCAACTTATATATCATGGCATAATTCAATATATAAATACGTGTGGGTGTGAGAGAGAAATAGGGAGTGTGTGTGTGTGTGTGTGTGTGTGTGTGTGTGTGTGTTTGTGAGTGTGCCTGCGCGTGTGAGCGACTTTGTATGTGCAAATGCGTGTGTAAAGGTATACTGATAACAGGATTGTTGACTACCTATCTCTCCTTCTCACCCCCTCCGTGTAGATATCTATGTCCATTTCCCCCTCTTTATTGGTTATAGATGTGTTGTCTCCCCCCCTTTCTCTCTCTCTATATATACATATACATATATATATGTATATCATATACATATATATATATATATATATAGAGAGAGAGAGGGGGGAGAAGGAGAGAGAGATAAATAACACTGTTGGGGAGCCAAGTTGTTTTGTTTTTATATCCCTGAAACGGTTACGTGGCACACAATTGATTTTCAAAGAAGAAAAAATCACACATAGTATATAATCATGTGTAAAAAATGAAACGCTTTGGAAATCTCACATAAATTGAATTTGAAAATAATTGAAAATAACTGACAGAAATGACATAAATTCTGAAAGATTCTTTTAAATCTTCAGTTTTTGGAACTGTAAAATCTTTATATACTATGTACGTATAGATATATGTAAGCATATATGAAAAATTAAAACAAATAAAAACTATGTTTTTTTTCCCCGATCTTAGTTGTAACCAGATGTATGGTAGAAAGTGCTTAATCACGGACGTCTCTCTGATACATTAACAAAAGTTAACAAAAAAAAAAACCTTTGTGGACAGTCTACAATGAACATATATATATATATATATATATATATATATATATATATATATATATATATATATATATATATATATATATATATAGCAAGAAAGAGCGGCCGTTAAAGCAAATAATATTATCGCGTGACAAAAATCAATAATGGTTATTCGATGCAGTTCTTCTGTGGCAGAACCAATGTCTCTTCCTCTTACCAATTCTGACTCTCAGTCACGCACCACGACGAAAAATTCGCACATCATCAATGCGTGTATGTGTAAATATATAGAGATATAAGTGGAGAGACTAGGATATATATGATTAGATAAATATGAAGAGACTGAAAATAGATAGATAGATAGATAGATAGATAGATAGATGGAGAGATGGATATGAACAGACTGTGATATATGGATCGATAATTAGATATGAACAGACAGTGATTGGTAAATATATATTAACAAACTGTAATAGATAGAGATCGACATTGTGATAGATCGATAGATTGATAGATGTCTACAGTGATAGGTTGATAGATATGAATAGTGATGTATATATATATATATATTTATATATATATATATATTTATATATATAGGCTGTGATAGATAGATGGATATGAATAGTGACAGATAAAAGCCGTGATAGATAGATATTTAGATAGACAATGAACAGATTGTGATATATAGATAAATTGAGATAGATAGATAGATAGATAGATAGATACGGATAGAAATAGATAAATAGATAGATGGATAGATAAGTACACACACAAGCACGCACACACACACACACACATATATATATATATATATATATATATATATATAGAGAGAGAGAGAGAGAGAGTAGATAGATGGATAGATAGATAGATTGATATAGACTGAGATAGATAGACAGATAGATAGATATGAACGGAATGATGTACTCATGTAAAGAGCTATGAAAAGAGCCATGCTAGTGATTACGCAACCAGGCCGAAAAAGAGATCCATGAATCAGTGAGACGACTGGAGTGTAGGGTATAAAACAAATAATTACGAAAAAATGGAGGCTCGACACTTAGTGAGAAGAGATGACGAAAGATGGAGGGAAAGGCTAATCAATTGGTGTCTATGGAACAGGGAACAGTGAAAGATCAGACACAAGATAGTTTACTGGTAAGAAATGGCTGAGATCTGCACAATCACGGTCATCATGAAAGGAGAAGGAATGGCCTTTGCTCCAGCAATGAAATTACAGTGACTGATGATATCAACGATGATGATAAACGTGTCCAGACACAACATCTACAGTATCTTTAGGTTAGTTAGCATTTTCTCATACCTTCTTTCTTGAACACGTTTTATTGATTTCTTATGTAAAGGGATCCGTTGCCATCAGATTCGTTTAACCCTCTTGGAACTGCTTGCTGGTGATTCCCCTCTTTTGTTCGATGGTGTCTATTGGTGGTTGTAGAAATATGATAACTGATCAGTCTGGAAAGTTGTTCTTTCTTTACATAATGAACAATGTGATGTTTTTTTTTCTGCTTTTCTATTGGTAACAATGGACTCTCCAACTTGAAGGCAGCAATTTTGCAGATAAAAAATATATCGAGAACGCGAAGAAAAAAATGGACTTTTTTTTACTGAAACGAATTCAACAGTTTCTTTTCTAAAAAAATATCACAAAGAGATCCAAATAATGGTCTGGTAAGTCACTTAGTAGAAACTGCCATGGAACCAATGTGTTTTGTCAGCAAGTCGTGATTAAATAAAAAAATATGGAAAAGGGGTGATCAATAAATAAGTTACTTATCTCTCCTTTTGTTGGGCAGTCGATATAAAAAAAAAATACTGAATTTAATCAGCACATTAATATGCGCACTCATGAACCTCTACCCGATTTATTATACCTGAATCACAATCTATGATTGAGATTAATACAGAAAACATTACCAAGGATTCTTCATGGTTCATGAGAGTAATACCATGAGTTACTGCACTGGGTGACACCAATTGTAGTTGTGTTAGTTTTGACTGGAAAATTCTGACTTTTAATGAATTTAATCAAGTTGTATGAGTTAAATTATTTCTAACAGAATCAAATAATTTAATCATCTGGTATAGGTAAAGATAAGTTTACATAATTTGAAAAAATACGGTAATAATTATACCATTTTTTGAAGTGATATTTTTGTACAACAGCATTCTTAAATTTTTTTCCAATTTTTTCTTTGATGGAGCTTAGCGACATAATTGTTAATCTTGATTAGCTTTTACCTTCATCTTGACTTTCAGTAACTTTGTATCAAAAAATGAAGAGCAAAACCACGGTGAAAATAGATCATTCAGCTTCTTGCTAGGAGTCCCAGCATACGCTTGTTTACGTGAACCATTCAGCCACAGTGACTTAAGTTAGGCGGAAGCTGATTTTACACCTTAAACCCATCTCCTGACAACTGATATTCCGTGCTTGTCGATGTTTACGATTGGGATTTAATAATCCTTCAATACAACGATTTCTTTCCAATTTTTTTTCTTGGATGAAGTATTATAACATTATTACCAATTAAGATTAGTTTTCACCTTCATCCTATCCTATGTTTCTGTTAAAGAAACGAATGGACAAATCACCAAATAGCTGAAACAGAAATTGTCACTCTCTCCTACGATGCCTGTCTTCCCTTCATCGAGGAGTTTTTTCCCCCAACATCCATGAGGATCAATCTAGCATAAACTTACATTGCTATTTGCTCCCCCCAATCTATTTAGGGAGGAGATTTCCAAAAAGCAATAAAAACCCCTAGACATATAAAGGAGAAAACTTCCAGTCGTCAAGCTCTATCGGTGTAGCCGGTACGCATGATACATAAATACGTTGTCAGCCAGCCGAACCACCTTGATAACTGAAGAAACCTACGTTGACTGTTCGTGTTGACGATTTCTGTCATTCGTGATTTTTCTTTCCGGGGATCAGCCAGAGTTGTCTATTATCCCGAGGAAAAGTTTCACACTTTAGAACAGTTTTTTGACTATTGGACACATTTTTTTCAGAAATTCTCGATGGCCACACGAGGTCAAAATTGTGGAAGGGTTCTATCTTTTCGATTTTTCCTATGTGCATGTGTTTGTTCGTTTGTTTATCCAAGTGCCCCTGGCCATACTATTTTATCTACATACTTGAAAATTGGTTTCAGTAGAAGGCAGGTAACGAAGTCCCGATTTCGGTGGTATGCGTCAGCTTGATGATCCTTGATCAGGACCTCATACCTACAAGTTTTTATGACCAAGCCCTTAAGTGTATGTATGCACATCCAATGAAAGAATACTTCCACCTTAATAATTCAGTGTAGTTAATCAACTGCTAAATACGCAGGTAATTTTTTTTTTTACCACAAGAACAAGAATAAGAATAAGACTGGCAACCGCAAGGTCGAACTCGATTTTTACTTCTATTCTGACTAGAGATGAGTATTGTATCTTTTGTATTATACATATGACGAATAAAAAAAAATCATAAAGATTTGAAAAGTTTTTCTCTTGCAGAAATGTATTCTCACATCGAGGCAGTCTCAGATTTTAATTGAATATGTTATTTATCTAATCTTGCATTTAATGTTTTCAACATGGTTCAAAGTGCAACGAGTATTATAAACACGACGCTAACTTTCATATTTCACCCTTGCCTGAGGTCACAGGTGAGGTTCTGGTTTTTACAAATTTTTGCTTTCTTTTTTCCCACCTGTTGCGTTGTCGTAGCCACATCTACGATTTTTAGGACCCCTTTCCCTCGTTATCTTCTCGCTTATATCGGATGGTGATCTTATTATTTTTAACATCCGACCGAATTACTTCGGATACACCGGTTCCTGTACGATCACTGATCTTGTGCGAGCCTGCTCACTGGTTAGATAGGTGACTGTGTAAGAATACCAGGTACTGTGTGCAGCAATAAGGTTGTTCTGTCATTGTCTCAGCCTATGCTCTACCACCGATTAACAGGACATCTTGCCAAGCTAGGAATGAGCTGTACATTCGATTCTTTCTAAAGCGCACAATGCTCTCTGGTGAACACATGACAGTGAGCTTTCTTAGGAGCTGTCAGCGTTTGATAAAGTGACAGCAATCACCATTACTTTTATATCCCGAGTAAGCCTCTAGTTTATTCCGATACCGTTTTTATATGCTCGAAACTAGATCGTTTGCACAGTTCTCAGTATATGACTGTCCCCTCTCTGCCCTGCTTCTCTCCATATTTCTGTTAAACCTATTTGTTTCATTGACGTTTTGTTCAGATTCCCTACATTTGTGACCTTGTCTCAATGCCTAATCCTTTCTCTCTCTTTATTTTCCTCCTTCTACGCTTCCCCCTAACTTTATTGACTCTTTCTTTTGCCTCCACAAAGCAAAACAATAACAAGCACCTCTTCCTTTACTCTATCTTTCCTTAAACCCACTGGGTCTTCTTCAATTACTTTCCAAAGCCCCCCTTCTTTGTCCGACTTCTATTAACTTTCTTTTTTTTTTATATTACAGACTTGTAATCTGCATTAATCCCCAACACAGCAACAACGATACGTAAACAAAGCCGAATAATCTTGATATGAACATATATATATATATATATATATATATATATATATATATATATAGATATATAGATATATAGATATATAGATATACAGATATATATATTGTTTATGTATGATGTGATTACCTGTTCCTTCCTTCCTTTTTTTACTTACTATTGTCTTTAATGAAAATAGGGTGAGAGTTCACATTTTCTAGGCTGTTGGAACTTTCCTACGATTCTCTCTAATTTGATTCTAAATCAATAGATAAACAAATGTCTATGCATCCATAAGGATGCACTTAAATCTTAGATTTATCCATGAATATAGAGTGCTCGATGTCGGGGAGAGTGCATATTTAAATAGGTGTACATAGAGAAATTCAGTGCTCTATGGTAACTCAGAGTTTCATGCCAGCGCAATCGTCAGACGATTGTCTAAAACCCAGTCTCCGCCAATAACCTTTTTTTTCTATATATACACACATGTGCACACTCGCACAAACATGCACTCACAAACGGATAAAAATGTGAGTTTATTCATGCACACAACTATTTATTGGTAAACATGGTTTAATCTGAAGTTCCCTATGTATTATACATATATCTGTACACACAGACACACACTCATATATATATATATATATATATATATATATATATATATATATATATATATATATAGACACATGGATAGATGTATGAATATATATATATGTACATATATTCACGTCACAATATATCAATGCAGTGCACACAATTATCTTCATATATATATATATATATATATATATATATATATATATATACTTTAAGCAGTCTGTACCTCCCTTGCAGAAACCACAATGCACAACCTCATTTGGGTTCGTACATTTTCGATCCAAGTTCTAATTGAAAAGTGAAACCGTCATCAAAAACTGTCAACGGAGCTTTCTTCAATTTTCAAGGGGGTTTGGCTTGCTTGTTGGCTATGAACATACGTATCTTGCCTGCAAGCTACGCCAATGGAGCTAGGACTGAAAATTTAAATATGTATTCCTTATTTTGTCTCGGGAAATCAGTTTTTCGTTTTTTAAAAATTCCTCTCTAAATAGGTTTTTAGTGGGGGAGCAATCCGAAATGAAAGTTCATGCTAAGTTCATCACTCAGTTTGTGTCTAGGATCATAAATGCTTTTCTTGGATATCACTGCTCCCCGAAAGACGAGAGAAGTAACTTAGTCGTTATAACCCTATCTAAGAGAGTCCAGCGTTACGGAAAGAAAAAAAAACGAAAAGGCTACACTCCTCAGTTTTGTTACTTATGGAGCTGAAACATGGAACCTAACCAAGAGACAGATCCGCAAATTGAGAACCATGCAACGTTCACACGAAAGAATTATGCTGGGCCTCACATGGAGAGACCACCAGACAGCACAGTACATCAGGGACATCATAGAATCCATTCAAAATCTCAAATGGCAGTGGGCTGGCCATGTCGCAAGAATGGCGGACAACCGATGGACAACGCAACTCACAATATGGATCCCCCAAGATCATGTGCGCAACCGAGGCCGGCAGAATATCAGATGGAGAGACGAGTTAGACAAATTCAGAAAGTACTGGCTCTGCGACGCCCATGATAGGTAAGTGTGGCGAATCCTGGGGTTGATCAATTTGCGACAACAGACGTTAGAAGACTGATGATGATGATGATGATGATGATGATGATGATGATGATGATAATGAACTAAATATGAGTTGGTATCAAAATATCCATCGAATGAGGATCACACCAACTAATGACTGCGAGCAAGATTAGATTGCTGGTCATCTCTGTACCATAGGGCAGGTTCAAATTACGCCAGATCTTCATCATTAATTTTATAAATCGGTTTGGTTCAACGTGATTCTTTAGGCTGAACAGACAAACAAACGCGATGACAACGGTATTCATAAAAGTAGGTTTGTGTGTGGGTGTAGGTGGTGCGTGCATGTGTGTAGGGTATCCAGACAGTTATTAACCAGATTATAGCTCTTTCTATATAATACATTCCTCTATAGAGAACAGGAAATCTGTATTATGCGTTTCTTTTGTACGTCTATATGCAAGTTATTATCAAACGATGAAGCTAGGTACACAACCGAGATAATTCTTTCACGTATCTCCACGGCTAATGTAGCATATTAATTCTCCTATGAATTTCCTGGAACACCTTTTCTTCTCCCTCTTCTTTTCTTTTTCTTCTTCTTCTTCTTCTTCTTCGACATCATCATCTACTTCTTCTTCATCTTAGTCTTCTTCTTCTTCATCTTAGTCTTCTTCTTTCTATTGTTCTCATTCTTCATCCACTTTTTTCTTCTTTTTATTGATCCTGTTTTTGATTTTGTTGTTATTGTTGTTCTTTTTCTTCTTGCTACTTCATTCTTTCTTCTTCTTTTTTTTTCTTCTTCTTCTTCTTCTTCTTCCTTTTTCTCCTTCCTTTTTCTCCTTCTTCTTCCTTTTTCTCCCTCTTTTTGCCCTTTCTTCATTTTACTCCTTTTTATTTTTCTTCTAGTTCCTTTTCTTTTCCCTCTTCTTTTTCTTTCTTCTCCTTTTCTTTCTCTCTCATCCTCTCTTATTCTTCTTGCTCATTCTTTCTTCTCCTTCTATTCTTCTTCTTCTTCTTCTTCTTCTTCTTGCTTCTTCTTCTTGTTTCTTTTTTTTCTTCTTGCTTTTTCTTCATCTTGCTTCTTCTTCTTCTTTTTGC
This sequence comes from Thysanoteuthis rhombus, assembly GCA_963457665.1. Lineage (NCBI taxonomy): Eukaryota > Metazoa > Mollusca > Cephalopoda > Oegopsida > Thysanoteuthidae > Thysanoteuthis > Thysanoteuthis major. The sequence goes on from OY735225.1 coordinate 4,898,683, forward strand.
TCTCTCTTCTTTTCTATCATTTTATCGATCAGTATATTTTACAGCACAGTCCCACCCACTCCTCATATCAGCCAGATAGTCGGTCGAGAGAGAATAACCAACATTCGCACCAACTAGCGTTCGGTCTAATGTGATTCACATCATTTATCTAACCTACAAACCCAGATGAGAAGAAAAAGAAACATGGAAACGACGCTGGTATAGAGAGAGAGAGAGAGAGAGAGAGAGAGAGAGAGAGAGAGAGAGAGAGAGAGAGAGAGAGAGAGAGAGAGAGACGGACGGACGGACGGACGGATGGACTGACAGACAGAGACAGAGACCGTGTAATAACCCTCACAATCATTCGATGTGACAGTCGAAATTTTTTTCCCCTACCTACAAAAGGTTCTTAGTAGGGACACTCTTCTTTCGGATAGCGAGGGAAACCTATTTTAGATTCAGTAATACAATTTTTTACTGACTCCCTTTGCGAGCGTCCTCACCTGATCGTGGTGTCGACGTAAACAAACCCTGAGATACTCCTCTTCTGTCTATCAATGTTTAAATGATAATTTAGGTGGCAGGACTGATCAGAAAAAGACCACCCTCAGAGACAAGGAAGCTCCCATAGTCCGAATACCTCTGCAAACGCAATTAAGTAATTGAGCATGGATCCGTTCCTGAATTCAAGCACTTCTCCCATATTCTTTTGTCCATCCTTCCACGAAATCTCAATTAGAATCGAGTACTTTCTGAGATATCGTGCAGACGAACAAACGGGAAGACCAACCTCGTTAGCAGAGGTAATAACTAACCCCCAATCTCACTGTGCATCTGAATACATTTGTGTGTATTTATGTATATATATATATATATATATATATATATATATATATATATATATAAGAGAGAGAGAGAGAGAGAGAGAGAGAGAGAGAGAGAGAGAGAGAGAGAGAGAGAGAGATTAACATCAACCCCACAATCTGAAAGTACGCATATACATGTGTATATGTTGTAAATTTCCTACTGGACAAAATATCTCCAGGCTCCTTCAACTGCGCTAACGTCTGGCATTTCTCACCTGCGTATTTTTCTATCTCATCCATCCCCTTGTGTCAACGTTTTGCTACGCTTATTGCCTTTCCTTCTTGCTAAATGTCCAGCTCATCACCATTTGTTTACTTTTATGATATATTTAACCCTAGACGGCTCTAGAATCATTATTGATGTTTTTTTCTATCTCTTGGAGCATTGGTTCTCAAACAGGTGGGGAGTTGCCCCCCCCCCCAAAGGATTAAAAACCAAAACAAACAAAAACAACCAACAAAAACAGTTGAGCATGAAATGAGAGAGGAGTCTCATTAGAGAATTTTCAGCTAAGGATAACCGTCTTATATCCACCAGTTTAACAACTCGCTCTGAAAATTATTGTACCTTTTGGTTCCACGTATCTAAACAAAGCTGGAGATGGAAACAAACGGAGACGACAGATATGGGCGATTATATAAAAATATTGTCTACCCTCAACACAGCTTAACATTGAGAAACTTGCGAAAGAAGAGCAAACATTGAATTCACACTGAGACCGAAAGTGGAAGATTTTCTTCAAAGTCAGTGTAAGTATTTTTAGCGCCAACGAAAGTGTATTTTTGTAGCCTACACAGATATGACGTTTTAGAAAACCCCCAAAACCCCAATTCTCGAAGAGAGATAAGTAGTATAGCATTTTGAATTTACGATCGCGAATTTTTCTGTAAATTTTCTTCACACTTCGTCACTAGTATAGATCTCCAGTACCGAAGTTGGGTGGCACTGAACATTTTGATCTGGTAGGGATTGATTGAAAAGGGTATGGGAGCACTGTTGTACAGTTATAACTAGCATTGTTTTTTTGTAATAGACCTTCTGCGCGAGTTGGGTTATAAGTGGTTTTGTTTGTTGCCATTCTTTGCATCCGTACCTCATAGCTGGAATGCATTCATTGTACTCTTTCCGTTTTATGAGTGCCGGCGATTTGCTTTGCAATGTCTTTATATTTACCAAATGATTTCAAGTCAATCGTTATACAACATCTCATTTCACTTTCATGGTATTTCTGTAATTTTATTATCCAACCTTGGTCAATGATATCTTCAACCTCTCTTAAATCATCTCCATTTATTCTCACGACAATAATGTCCAACAACAACACCAACAGCAACAACAACATACACATACATGCAAGCACACATACACACACACACACACACACGCACACACACACACATTTATATAAATACAAATGTATATATATACATGCATACACATACACGTGTGTATATTGGAAGTACATATATGTATACATGCATTCTTACTTACATGGAAAAGTATATATACTTACATAAACATATACATGATTGAGTATATATATATATATATATATATATATATATATATATATATATATATACATATATATATATATATATATATATATATATATATATGTATATACATGCACACTTTCATATATGAATAAGAATATATATATACAGATGCATAAACACAAACGCATGGGTATATGTTAATAGGTATGCATATATATACATATATATACGTATATATATATATATATATATATATATATATATATATATGTATGTATGTATATATGTATGTATCTACACACACATGCATCCCTATATATATATATATATATATATATATATATATATATATATATATATATATATATATGTTCGTTACTTAGGGTGATTTGTTTGCTCTCCTCTTCTAAACAACCCCCTTGGCACCGTTCTTCATTCTTTTCAAACATTTTTTGTCCGAATCATATTTCTAAGAAGAAAAAAAAAACGAACGATGAATGGTCCTGACTGCATAGACGTCCTTCTACCAGTGCACTCATGAGTGCTGCCATTAGGTGAGACTGTTCATCTAGGCTAAATATGATCCTTGTCACAGAGAGAGAGAGAGAGAGAGAGAGAGAGAGAGAGAGAGAGAGAGAGAGAGAGAGAGAGAGAGAGAGAGTGCAGAAGAGAGGGAGCAGAAGAGAGAGAGATTTCCAGTATTTATAATTGGGTTATGCCAAGAGGTTTTATTGTGCAGTTTTCAGAGCTCTAACGCTCACTGCACGATTACCGTTATCAAATATCATGTTATCGCTCTCGCCTTTTGTTGATCTGTGATAATTAAAAGAATCAGAAATCTCAAAAAGAGAGTGACAAAGACTGAGAGATTATTTTAGCATAAACCTACGTTGCAACTTAAACTCTCAGACTAAAAAACTCTTTAGAAACCGTTAGAAAAAGCGAACAAAGCAATTAATTTTTATATGTACTAATGATAAATGTTGTAATTTTCACCTATCTAGTTTCATTGCTTTGACCTGTGCGTGTGATACATACATAACCAGCCAGCAAGCCAGACCATCTTGAAACCAAAAGAAACCTATGTTGACATTTTTGGCAGACAGATTCTAATTAATGGGCAGGAAGTTAAGACCTACTGATCAGTAGGTAAGCGTTCATTAAGCCACAAAGATTTCTGAATTTGTACATAACTTCAAAGATTAATATTCAAAAAATGTTCTATCAATATTAATTTTTGGTCTGAATTCTGTACATTTTAAAGCTGTATATACACGTTAACATGGACTTTCAGCAATGTATCGGACTCTTTCATTCCCTGTTTTCGCGTTTTTGGTGCAGTTCTTTTTAAAATCTTATCCTTGACATCACGGGTTAAAGAAAAAAGCTTGTGACTATTAAAAGCTGAAAATAACAATCGAAAGTCATAAAAAGATTTCTGATATTTTACTGTTCCTTTTTTTTTTTACATCGTCCTCAGAACACTATTTTTGTTTATGGAAAAAAGATTAACTGAAACCATTCTTTACGAGTTACTTTCATTCTTCATGGTTTGAATTTATGATTTATACAGTTCCAAGTATATCTTATTTTTTTGTGGGGGGCGTGTTCAAAACTTGATAAAAAAGATTGGCGTCCTTTTTTTGATAACTAAAGACTGAATAGGCATCAAGTTTAAAAACGAGAAAGAAAATCGGTTTAGTTAGTCTCTCAGTAGAAACTGTCATGTGACCAACGTCTTTTGGGTATATATTTGGGGATGACGAATTACAAGGTTAAAAAAGGGGTGATCAATGTATAAGTTATTGTCCCGTATTTTGTAGGGCAGAGACCGCAAAAAAGCCTGAATTTTCAAAAAACAAAAACAAAACAAAAAACAAAACAAAACAAGTATCAAGGACCAATTTAGTAGATATTTCCCGCACAAATTGGACATACCTCTAACAATCATACAGTGGGGTTAAACAAGCAAGAGATGATGAGCTGTAGATGTTTTTATAGTTAGGTCTTCCAACTCTATTGGTGTAGCCTGTAGACGTGATACACGCGTTGCCTGTCAGCCAGCCAGAACTGCAGAAAAACCGAAGAAACCTGCGTTGACAGTTCCCTTTGACAGTTTCTAATACATGTTGTCCTTTCTGAAATCGGGAAAGTCCAACGTAAGCAAAGAAAATGATTAATGGGATGGTTCAGTTGGAAGTGTCGTTAATGGTTTGCAAAGTTCAAGAAAGCTGAATTTGTCTGGGGGAGGGGACAAACCACGAAGGGGTAGATCACAAGATTTGGGAAGTGATGACATGCAAGCTCTTTAGGATGACGACCCCACTCAATCAATGTTAAAATTGTCCGAGAAAAACTAGGTGTCTATCACTCAACAGTTGTAAGACGATTGCGAAGTATGAGAGAAATTCATAAAGAGGGAAAAAAGGGTTCGACACGAATTGTCAAAATGGATGATTTGACAGCATCTCACTTCCTGCATTTTACTTTGAAAAAAAAAATGCCTTTCCTTGAATATTGTCACTCGAAATGAAATGTCAAATCACTACGATAATCCTAAACGCTGACAATCCTGACAGCCTGCAGCATCAACAGTAGAACTTAATCTTTTCTCAAAAAAGGTTATTGCTCTGTATTTAATGGGATATGAAAGGCGTGCGGTATGAATTACCGAAGATAGATGCAACTCTCACTTCAGAGCCTCGCAGTTGTCACCTTCGAAGTTTGAGAGGTGCATTTGAAGAAAAGGGGCCATTTACAGGACAGAAAAAACCCCGGAAAGTCGTATTGCTGCACGAGAACGCCCGTCCACATCTAGCTGTATCGATCCAAAAATCCATAATGGAAATAGGATAGGAAATCCTTTCTCGTGCAGAATATTCACAAGACTTGACACCATCGAAATATTGTTTATTTCATTCAATGCAGCATTTGTTATCTGATCTAAAATTTGAAAATGTCTCGGATGTTTCACTGAAAATTCGTTTACGGCGAAGCCAGAGCCGTTTTTTCAAAATGGAATTCGAAAATTTCCAGAACGGTTACTCATTGGTATAGAAAGACAAGAGAAATGTTTTGATGACAAATAAATACCTATTATTATCATTTGTCATTACTAATTGTACAAACCTTGGCAACTTTCCACACACCAAATGTTAAGGCCTTTGAGAATTCGTAGAATAGGCTTTTATTAGTCTTAGCTGAGCATCCTAACTCCCTTTTACAATTGAACTAATAAATGTTTCCATATCCCAAGCTTCTTAATATAGGACGCTGACCCAAATCAAGTCATTATTATCAAAGTATCTGACCCTTTGTTTTGTTTGGGGAGAAATAAACATCGGACTCTCAAAGGACAACCATTACTGGTGAGTGATGGGATACGTGAGAGATAAGTGAAAGTTTTGAATCTCTTTGGGGACAGGGAAAAGCGGAGAGGAAAAAATAAGCTTGGTAGAAGATTAGATGAGGAAGGAGAAAAAGGTCTTGAAAGGGAAAAAGAAAGGGGAAACGGGAAAAAGAAAGAGGAACGTTAAGGAAAGATGACAGATGGAAGAAGGGAAGAAGGAAGTCAGAAGAAAATAAGAAGAAAAGATAACAAAAGAAGAGACAAAAGGAAGAAAAGATTACTGAAGCAATATTATTTTTCATTGATTGTTTTTTAGTAGATAAATAAAAATAATCATTATTACTCATAACAAATCGTACATCATCTTTGGAAGATATGTAAGACTTGTCAGTTAGAGATCCGCCAGCTGATTTCTTGATTTGGATTTCAAATCATGGTATAACAATTGTAATTTTTCTTCGTCTTGTTCTGGTTCGACGTAGCGGGAGAGACAAACTGCAAAAAGTAGCCACAGGCAACCATTACAAATCAGACATAATCTTTAGTAGATAATTAAGACTTGTCGGTAAGAGAGCCGTCTACTGATTACGTGGTTGTGATTTCAAATGATGATAGGAAAATGTTAATTTTAAGAGTTGCTAAAGATAGCCATAGCTTTTGTTCATCAAAAGCTGCAAATAACACTCAGATATCGTAAAATGATATTTGATTTTTTGATGATTTTTTCACCCAATTACCTGCTACCTTTTTTCTGATTTAACTTTATTCTTTATGGATCATTCTAAAACATATGTGCTTTAGTATAGTATTTTCTTTAGGCGTGAGCAAAACTTTCCGGGGAACTTTCTGTTTTTGAAAACTAAAGACTTAATAGGCACCTGAAAAACATCTTTGAATGACCTGTATTTATGTACTTCGTAAGTTGAGTGTAGAGACAGACAAATCAGTGCAGTTAGTCTTGCAATAGAAACTGTCATGTGACCAACATCTTGAGGATACGAACCCTGTTGAAGGTGATCAATTAAAAAGATTACAAAAAATGGTGATCGAGAAATGAGTAACTTCTCTCGTCTTTCGTTTGGCAGTGATCTCTAAAAAGTGTCTGAATTTTGTAAAAGCAAGCATGAACACGGATGGATACAAACAAAGGACCAATTAAGCATCAACGTACATAGCAAATCGCCCACCAGCCCCCACGAAAAAACTTTTTTTTGTTTAGACATAAGGAGTAAATGCTTGAATTTTCGGCCCTCTAGCCTTGGTATAGCCTGTACGCGTGATGCACGCGTAGCAAGAGAGACAAGCAAAACCACTTATAAACTGAGGAAACCCAAATTGACAGTTTTGGTGACAGTTTTGGTTGACGGTTTCTAATACATGTTGCTTCTCTTCAAACTGCCTCATAAGCAAAGAAGATGATTGATGAGATGGTTCGGTTGAAAGTGTCGTTAATTGTAGGCAAAGTTCAAGAAAGCTGAATAAGTCTGGAAGGAAAAAAACCACACGGACCGTGAGCCACAAGAATTTGGAAGTGATGACTTGCAAGCTCTCTTGGATGGTGACCCCCACTCAATCAACGTAGGGATTTCCAGAAAAACTGATTGTCTATCATCCAGCAGTTGTAAGACTGACTGTAAAAAAAAAAGTCATAAAGAAAGAAAGTGGGTTCAACATGAAATTGTCTGAGTCGAGCATTGGACACTTTTGGTGAGATATGAAAAGCCTAAACTTTCCGAAAAAAAAAACATTGCCAAGTATAGAATGCGTCTAGTATGAACTACTGTAAATGATGAAACTCTTGCTTCTTTACTTTTTGTAGCTGTCTTCTTCTTCGAAGAAAAAAAAGCCGTTTACAGGACAAAGAAGCCGGAGAGTCGTATTGCTGCACGAGAACTCTTGCCCAATACCAAGCTTTATTGACCCGAAAATCCATAATGGAGTCAAGATAGAATATTCACTAGACATGGTAACATCAAATTATCATTTGTTTCAATCAATGCAGCATTCTTTATCTGGTCAAAAATTAGAAGATATTTCGCATGTTCAAAGTTTCGTTGAAAAATTCATTACGTCGAAGCCAGAGTCGTTTTATCAAGATGGAATTCACAATCTTCTATTTACGATCATAGAATGTCAACAAAAGTATTTTGATGATAAACACTGATATGTATTAATTATTAACAATCAATTGATAATGATAAAAACACTGGGAGTTTTTAGTCATACCAAATGTTAAGGCCCCTGTGAATTCGTGACATTGGCTCTGGCTGGTCGAAGCTAATCATCGATACACCATTTTTCACCGAACAAATGAATGTTTCCATATCCAAAACAAGAATCACAATCAGGCGGATGTCTTTAGTTAAACCACACCCAAAGTTGGAAGCCGCAATTGACTTCGTTTTTCCAGGGTAACAACAACAACAATCCTCACCAGATTTGGCTGTGTAAACTCTTCACTATATGTGTAATTCATTTGGGACAGGATCCCTCAAATAACATTAAGCAAAAGATATAAAGATTAGTACTTACACGTTTGACAAAATGGACGTATAAAATTAACATTTATCTACCGTGATTTGAAATCACAACTGAGTGATCAGTATGCGGTGCCTATAGCTACTGTGCCAAACTGACAAGGTTTAGGTATCGGATAATGTATTTATTATATATACAATACGAATGTTATTGTAATCAGCTTCAGTCGGAATCGAAATAGCTTTGGCGTTCGACCCCTGTAGCAGTCTTGTTAAAAGAGGACATTGTTTGACATTGACCCAAATCAAGTCACTATAATCAAAGTATCTGACATATTCTGGTTCGGGGAAAAAAACTTTCCATTGGCTGTTTTCTCTCAAGGGACAACAGTGATCGGTAAGTGATGGGGTAGGTGAAAGATAGGTAAAAGTTTGGAATTTCCCAGGGGGAGGGGAGGGAGACACAGGGTTAGAAGAGGAAGGAGAAAAAGCTTTCAAAGGAAAGGAAAACCATAAGTTCATCAATGCATCTACCTTCAGTAATAGTAGTAATAGTAGTAGTAGTAGTAGTCGCTGAAGGAATAGGAAAAGGAGAAAGTAGACTTTCTTTGAGTCAATTGATTCTTATACTTGTAAAATATTGCAATATTAGATATTCTGCAATTAGAACTTCAATTAATATAAAAAATAAGCACTTTTGCCGTTTTCTGACCGTAATGACATCATTAGCATCTGATAATCAAATGGATTGGGACATCATCATCATCATCATCATCATCATCATTCTTTTAACGTCCGTCGTTGAACATAGACCTTCCCCAGGATTTGCTACAATTCTCTATCGCAGGCGTCGCGGAGCCAGTACTTTCTGAACTTGTTTAGTTCGTCTCTCCATCTAATATTCTGCCGGCCTCAGTTGCACATGTGATCTCAGGGGATCCATGTCGTGAGTCGTGATGTCCATCAGTTGTCCGTCATTTTTGCAACATGGCCAGCCCACCGCCATTTGAGATTTTTAATGGATTCTATGATGTCCCTGATTCTTGTTTTTTTTCAGGGATTTACAGTGCTGTCTTGTGGTCTCTCCATGCGAGGCCCAGTATAATTCTTTCATGTGTACGTTGCATGGTTCTCAATTTTTGGATCTGTCACTTGGTTAAGTTCCATGTTTCAGCTCCACAAGTAACTATCGGGAGGATGCATTGGTTATACACCCTTCTTTTTAGAATTAATGGGGTCTTCTTATTCCTGAAGGTTGAGCTCGCTCTGCTAAAGGCTTGCCATCCTAGTGTGATTCTCTGCTTGATTTCTTCTTCTTTTGAGGGTCTCTCTTAATGCCTCACACCTTTTTATGGCGGCGTACCACTTGATGACATCATAACTCTCAATGGTATAACACTTTTCCCTTTCTTCCTGTTTCTGACAATGTCCGGACCGAGCAGATAGCGTCTAATAGAGATGTATACGTACATCTAAAAAAAACTGTAAAAAAAAAAACATTGAAATATAAAAAAATGATTGAAAAATAGGCGTATGATGACGAGAGGAGAAGGAAAAAGTGAGGGTCAAGAAGAAGAAGAAGAAGAAGAAGAAGAAGAAGAAGAAGAAGAAGAAGAGGAAGAGGAAGAAGAATCAACTGGGAAGGAAGAAGAGAAAAAAGAAAGATGTTAATTAAGCAATTATTTTATCATTTTTTTTTTGTTGGATTAAATATCATAAATCATTATTAATAATGAAATATTAGAACATATTATTTGCGGATATGTAAAACATGTCAGTATGGCTCAGTTGGTAAGAGAGTTGCATACTGATGGCATGGTCGTGATTTCCGAATTAGAAATGATTATTCTATACATTGTGACAGGACAAACAGGGAAGACTTTACACTGCCAACTCATGTGAGGATTGATCTTGTGTTTGATACTTGGGAAAACAAAGTCCCCTTCAGCATCCAACATGGACTTGTGTATGACAATTTTTGACTAATATCTACTTCACTCTCCATTTTATCGCAACTTTTTTGCCCGTCAATTAACAACAGCGACTAAACGTGGACTTTTCCTTGCAAGCTAGTTTTTGTAGCGCAGTAAGAGCAGCAGGGTGTTCACGTGGTTCCACTCCGACGCAGAGAGACGTGAATTAGAGTATCAGCAAGAGATAATCCTTGATTTAGGTCTGCGTTGTTTAACGTCAAATTGGGCTCCAGACCACCCTGAGGAGGCTTTACTCTCTGGTTTGGAATCAGAGTTGCCCTTCCCCTAGACTGGGTGCCTTCCCAAAGCTAGAGAGCCTAATCTGTCGTAGTATTTCCCCCATAGCTCGTAGGGGTTGGAGAAAAGATGGATTCATACCTTTTCCAAGGGAATTACATTAACGAAGTTGGAGAAGATATAAATTGACGACCATAGTATGCCTGTATAGTCATGCCATAATAGCTGACAGATACAAGAGTTCAGTTAATCTTTTCAAAACTCTTGAGGCATACATAGATATACCTTGAGTGTGGTAAGTTCACCCAAAAGTTTTCTGAACTCTTCAAGGTCTTATAATGATTTAAGGTTTTATTTCTGGCTTATACTTACTTGAATCAATTCGCACAGCAATACCATTAGCACACTTCATCAGAACCAGCTTAGATCAAAATCGCATTATTTAAGGTATTGCGATATATCCTGAGGTTTCTATGACTGCTGGGATATGTATGTTCCGTAGGTCTCTTCGAGAAGTCTACTGGAAAATACGTGTTACAAAAATAAAGTAGGTAGATGGGATTTTCCCAGGTATAAAGCCACAGACAATGGTTTTGGTTCTTCAAAATAAAAGAATATTGACACCAAAATGGTTCATTTACCTGTATATTCTTTTTGTTGATATTTCTTCAACCTTCAACGGGAAGATTTGTGAGAGTTTATCTCAATTATGATTTTTCTTCTCGACGTATTTTTCTCTGTTTTTGACGTTGAAAATTAACGATGTATAAAAAAATATACTTAAAATGTAATTTAAACATCCTCAAGTCAATATTTATTTATTATTCATTTGATTACCAAAAAAAGATGTCTTTAAAAAATCCTGAAATTGTCTACAAATATGATTTTGAAAAAATTCGAGAACAATTTGTTTTCATCATCCATAAAATAAAAAGATAACAAGTGTTTGGTTCCAAGCATTCTGGTATCAATCACCTTCAATTTAGTCCTGATAGTCAATAGTAACTATCACCTGGGATGGAAGAAATCGTATTTGGTGAAGAAAAACTTCGATTTTAATGGAAAAATCGATTTAATAAGTTGTGCTTCCGTACTTTCACCGATGAAATAGACATCATAGGTCTAATTTGTTGAGTGTTAAATTAGTAAAGGTTTCCAGCAGACTAATAAACTAAAATGCGTATTACTAAACTATACTGCCCTTGAGTTGCCGAATACGATAAATGCCATGTCAGGGTAGCGGAATATATATATATATATGTATATATATATATATATATATATATATATAATTGGTTAAAAGGTCTGACGAGGAGAAATTAATATTTAACAAAATAGAATTTCTTTTATGCATCAAATTTGAATATTATTATCACTGTTTTTATCATTATTTTTTAAAAATTTTCATATCAGTACTCGTGTTCCGGCTGTTTTCAGTATTTTTGCTTAGTAAGTTCATATTTGTAGAATGGACAGGACAATTTTCCATGAAAATTTATACATTGTGAGTGTTGAAAATGTAGCAGTGTTACCGTCTATGAGGATCATATAATTTTTTTGAGTTTTGTAAGTCATAGTAAAGCTGATTATACTTCATAGAGATTTCGTAAAATTTATTAAAGGAATTATGCACCCAATCCGGTTAGGCACGCACACGTGAAAATTCAAATGGTACATGGAATAAATTCATGGAAAATCTGTAAAATTAGATTAGGGATGCATTTCATTTAAAATTGATGTCAATAGTATCCCTTATATTTGTAAAATACAAAAATTGGAAAAATTACTTGTATCCCTTAGATTTGAAAATGTCTGAATTGACCTGACCCTAAAGTCACCAGAAGTCAGCGTCAGCTACCCCATGTTCATCATGGGGGAAAGTCACTGTAATAAACATATGTAGAGCCTGTAGCGTGCAGCCATCTGGAAGTCTATAAAATATAAAGGATCAAAGAAGGTGACCTCCTTGTTCTTTATTGTATTTGATATGTGTAGGTGTGTGAACGCTCAACTATAGGTGCTATACGGAACTCTCGTCACTCTTCACCCTCCCTTCACCCCTTCTCAATTTTTTCTTGTTCCTTTCCCTTTCTTCCTTCTGGTGATTATTCTTCTTCATTTTTTCCTTAAAAATACCAACTCTTACAACTTCTTCTTTAGAACATAACTTGGGACCCTTTATACCCTTTATCGATTCAGATGTTTAAGACAACATCCCTGTCATAACCGTTCGTTCTGTGTTGGTCGTTGGTACTGAAAAACAAACGAACCACACGTCCGTCATCGAATAATTGATTGGCTACCAGAAGCAAAAACGAGATGATGTTTTGCCAATCCTGTCTTAATAAAATATTCCAGCTGATAAACCATCGGTACTCCCCCCCCTTAACCTCGAAAGCATTTGTATGCAATATTTTCTTGCCTTTCCCATCTTTAAGATTCTCCATCAATTGCAGTGATTTTTTTTGTTTCCATTTCTTTTGTACACTTTTTTTCTTTTAACGCATCAGCGGTTCTTTATTATGCATTCTTATCATGAACACTGCCAAAACAAATTTTCATGGCTGATTCAACTGGACTATTTTTACTAGATTTTGCCCCTTTGCGATCTATGTCTCCTAAGTGAACACTGATTTGTCGATGTTTAATCTGTTTTTTTTTCAAAGTCTAATACATTAGAGATTACGAAATATTTGAGCAAATGCAATATTGTTTGATTTCTGAAAGAGAAAGTTGTTGATGTTTTTTTTTTCTGTCAGTAAGATAAGTTTTTTTTCTCAACTACCTCAAACCATTTTAAAATAATGTGTACCTGAAAATATTGATAAGAATGGCCAGAACATTGATTGCTGTAAGTCGATAACTTTTACTTCACATATCTACGAGGTGTTCGTAAAATAACGTAGCATCTGAAAAGGGGAAATGGCTTTTTAAAAGGAGCTTATTAGTTGCGTCCCTTGAATTTACGTTCAGCTGATTGGCTAATAAACACAACTGTATACTCAAAGAAGTGTCTGGCAATCAACTGACTGTACATTTAAGGGAAAAAATTGATAGGTCCTTCTTACAGATGTATCTTCTCCTTGTAAATGTTGTGCTTTTTTCACGAACACCTAATATGAACGCACAGTAGGACTTTTGTTTTTAAAGACTGGAACACGGGGATCTTTCACAATTTTGTTGATTAAGATATCTACTACACTCCATTTGAAACATATTCCATTACCTTTTGATAAAACTTCGATGGAATTGATCCAACGTAAACAAATTGCAGTTATCATGTTGGGAATCTTTTAGTTAGCTTTCGTCTTCGTATAAGTGAACAAGCCTTTGGTTTTGATTAATATAATCATTGTGAAAAAAGATGAAGTACATTTGGCAGCATTATCTGCCATGTTCATTTTGGACAATTGAACTGTCGTAGCCATCAAAGGTGGAGAAGTGTTCTATCTTTTATTAATATGATCATGTACTTTTGTTTGTTATCCCTACGGTTTTATCTAATCGAAAATTGGCATACGTCGTCCTGTGGGCCTCTTCCGAAAATGTTTTCTCTCAATTTTCATTTTTGGAGAAAAAGTATTTTGATATTCATGCAACCTCATTCTGACTCCAGAATGTGAAAGTTTTTTTTTCATTTTATTTTTGATGTTTTCCAGTTGGAAACGCCAGTGATGTTATACATAGAATTCAGACCATATTTATTCTTCGATAGGGCTCTTTTTTTAAAAAAGATTTTTTCACATGACTTCAAATATTTACGCTACGGTTGTTCAATTACAGACTGTGATGGCAAGTATCTATATTCAATGAAACCAAACACTTCTGAACCAAAAAACAAAACAAAAAACCCCAAAAGACAGAAAAGACGCTTCTTGTCCGTCATATTTAATGCTACATCCCCCCCCACATATATATATATATATATATATATATATATATATATATATATATATATATATATGCACCATTAAACATAATCCCAACGTGCTAAGCACTCTAACAGTCTAACACTAAACTACTATCCAGCTTCCCAGTATCCATGCTAACCAATGTTTAAGAATGACCCTCTCACCAATGATCAGCACAACCAATAAAATGCCCATGACTGATGCTACTACTCCCAACAGAATATCCGACCGTATCACCATAGATTTCTCCACAGACAGAATACAGTAAGGACTCACCATTATGACCTAAAATGACTCCTCTTCCTTGATTTAAATTTTTGCTTCCAAAACAAAATGTCTGATCCTAAATTTGCTTTTTACGGAAACCTTTTAACCACAGAAAGGTACACACATGCTACTGAAGACGCCAACCTCTCCCGAAACATTTAAAGCATATTAATTAATTAATCTATGAATTCAATTAATTAACAAATAAAATATCCATATACTTTTACTCCCAAGTCTATCTCATTCCTTATCGTTCACAAACGCACACACACACACACACACACACACACACACATATATATGTATATAAATATAGTTTCTCTATATCTAATAATTCTTTTCACAAGGATGAACTAATGTAAATAAAGTGTATAGGACTGATTGATTTTTTATAACAATGAAAAACTTGACAACATCATCGGTGATTATAATAAACGACCTATTCAATATATTTTTCCGTATTTTATGAAAAAGAAAATCCTTCCCCTCTGCTGCTTATACCCAGGTGCTTATGAACGTGTCAGTCTCATCGTAAGCGGGTGGGCGTTCTTGTATTGATCAGTTCATTGATTTATGGATGAGAAAATTTTCACTCGTTCGTTCTTTGGTTGTTGAAGAAAGATTTGACTGTCATTCTAAGAAACAATGAACAATGCATTAAATCATTGTCGATGTCTAACAAATACCTGAATAAGCTGAGCGAATATCACCTATAACAGTTGAGGTTAGTCACTCAGTAGAAACCGTCAAGTAACCGACATCTTTCGGCAGAATACCGTCTTGAGGGTGATCAATTAAAAAAAATGAGAAATGTACTACTTTGTTGGGTGCTGATCACTGAGAAAGTCAGATTGAAAATAGAAACAAAGCAAAACAAGTATGTTGGCTGCCGGACACAAATGGAAGGAGAAATTTAGTATATGTTTATATTGTAAATTGCACCCCTCAAAAAACAGAGGGTAGTTGGAGAAAAACACTTCCCTGACGCGCAGATAAGATGATCAGCCAACCAATCAAGAAGACTTAAAAACTGAAGAAACTTGTATTTCAGTTGACGGTCTACCAAATGCCCATCACAATAATGGATACGTTTGTTAGGCTTTCAATAGTCTATTGTTGTTGGTGCGCATAGGACGTAGTGATTCAAATGGTACAATGGAGAATGATATAAACAACATAACAGTTTAATATTATTCAAACTATAATCCTTTTATACAAGACATTTCCCAACGATCCCCTAATGATGATAAGCTATCCCTCAAATATTATTTAAGGTGAGTGGTCGCTATTTGGATAGAAACACAAGAAAACATTTTTTCCAAATATTTAATTCTCTTAATACAGACATGAAGTTCGAAATGCTTGAAAAGATGCTCATCCGTGGAAGAATTGTCAGGTGAATATAGAGGATTCTGCGAAACTTCATCTTCCGATTCTCTACCTACTGTACCTAAGCTTAGAGAAAAAATCGAGATATGGAGTTTTGCAGCATCCTCCATATTCACCTGACAATTTTTCAACAGATAAAAAAAGTTCATGATAAAAAGTACAGATGGGTGGAATATTAAGTATGCATTCCATTATTGCTTATAACAAATACCTGACAATAAAGATGTGTGTTGAATTGATGGTGCATTTTTATGCCTTATAATAACTTGTGACGGCAAGATATGAAATTCATAACGACTTTCGTTTTTGTCAATTGGAGAGAAATCAAATCAAATTGAAATCTGACAGTATGACGACCCACAATCGTAGACGCTTGGACAGAAGTACATGTGCACAGACTGTAGAGGTGTGCTACCCTTTTAGAGGAAATACCCGACAGTATATCGGCCTTTGAGCATATATATATATATATATATATATATATATATATATATATATATATATATATATGATTATTGTGTCATCCACAGACAGCTGTTTCGATGTATTACATCTCTTACATCTACAGAACTGGACGGTCAATAAGGCTAAATTTAAGCGATATATCTATTTACACAAAAATTCCTCATCCACTAGAGTGTTCAATTCCTATGGATGAGCATTGCATAAGCGTACAATGGATGAGTTACCTCACTTAAATAGTGCTCAACCCTGAACAGAGGAGCATTAATTATTGTGTCACCCATAGACAGCTGTTTCGATGTATTACATTTCTTCAGTGTGGCTATAAACTTTCCATTATCCCATCCAATACCGTGAGGCAGAATTGAAACTTTCACTTCAGACGCCGATATCCTACCTCTGGACTACGGAACTGGATGGTCAGTAAGGCTGAATTTAAGCGATATAGCTATTTACACTGACATTCCTCATCTGCCAGAATGCTCAATTCCCATAAATATATATATATATAGTTAATTTTATTACTTGTACGGAAATGTACGTACATATGAGTAAATAAATATGTAAACACTTAGATAGACATGAGCAGATTGAGATAGATGGATAGATAGATATAAACGGAGATTGATATTGTTAGATTTATTTGGATCGAACGATCAATCTTTTGATAATAACCGAAGTGAATTTGTCTGCCTGTGTAAGTAACATACGCTCATACACAGTAATACATGTGTACACGTTTTTCTGAGTTCGTGTTTGTGTGCGGTTGGATGGATGCAGATATATGATAGGTTAGTATTTGATTGCACATTCACAATTGAGGGCAAACGTCAGTGCTTGCACGCACCATACCAGGAGGAAGGCGGAGCCCAGAAATGTAAGTATGTTCCCCACCCTTCATTGCCACCGCTACCACCGCCTGTGTTGCCTCGTCGTTGTCGTCCTCCCCCTCTACCGTCACACCCACCACCGCTAGCGCCTTCGGGAATAAGCGAGATCAAATACAGAAAGATGAAACCTGTTTTAATCTCTTTGCCATTGTAAACCTATCACTATTTCTGCCTGGTTCTCCAAGTGCGCTGCTCTGCTAATAAACGAAGAAGCAGTACCAGAGAACAAGACAACGAGATGCAATTCACTTCATAATCAGATTTGTAGAATAACTGCAGACAAGATTATTTTTTTCTTCTTCTCCTTCTCCTCTTCTCAAATTCCAGATTTTGAATATTTGGATTTGATTAAACAACAACGGGATATTCATTCAATTCAGAACCTTAACATTTATGCCAGGAAAAGAAGCCGTTTGACGATTGTTTCCATTATGTAACAGTCGCTCAATTGCCACTCTCGTCACCCATTCAGCTCAATGTCAACTCACTTCCTTTGAACTGAATTAATGTTTTAATTATTTATAAAAAAACGAAAAGGAAAAGAAATTACTCTATGATAAGTATTCTTCCCTAGAAGGAAAGGTTTTCAATGATTTCCATCCCCTAAACATATAAAAAAGACGTTTCATCGTCGTTTTGACTCGTAAAAAGGTATAGTATGCCTTACACACTTTTATCTCCAACTTGAAAAAAATGTGATTTTAGAATTGGGAGCAAGTTGAAATAACTTAGAGAAAAAAGCATAATCAGAATATGAGGCAAAGTAAAACAAAACAACAGTTTCCCGAAAATGAGGTAAAGCAAAAAGCCAACTTAAAGGAACGTTTATCGGAATATGAGGTCAGGTAACAAAAACAACTTCTAAAAACTTCATGATCAAAGAAAACGTTTTTTATGAAGTGATAAAATTCTGAAAATAAGTTACAATATCATTCTTAGACGTCATACCCCCTGAGTGCAGAATAACATTACAACTATATCGTATATTGAAACCTCTCCTAAAACAATGCAACAGTTGAGAATCATCCGGATTTGTTTTATTGTTCAGGATAGAACAAAATATCTCCAAAATATCTGCCAAATAATAGCCGTTTTTACTGAAAAAGGTTGAAATAATAATTATAATCATCCAATTCAAAATAATAAAAGATATTAAGCGTTATTGATGCTGAATAAGATTTTGATAAATCAAATGTTGACGAATTCAGTAATATTCAGTTTATTATTAGTGCATAATATATTTCCTGCATTTCACATACACATACACAGACACAGACACACACACTCACACAAACAAAAAAAATATATATATATACATGGGGAATTTAGATGTTTGTAGATGTTTTAAGATGTTTTTCGACTCAAATTTAGACATGAACTTGAAAATAAACTTGGCAACATTACTATTTCTAGATCTTCACACAAGAGAAGAAATATTTCATCAATGGTCTGACGTTGAGGCTTGTTCAGCAAACACACATCCTTATGAAGAATCTTTAGAAACATGTATAGGAAAATGCTCTTGGTTTGGGGGCATGGTAGTTAATATCTTGATTCCTATTGTGATAATAAGTGTCGTCAACCCGGCTGTAAAGCTCAAGATGAAATGAATACAAGTTAATGGAAGTGTGAGTGGCTTAACATTTAAAAGAACAGACTATGAAATCGGCAGACCGAGTTCAAACCTCTACTGCGATAGTTCAAGTTCATTTTGTATTGATGACCTTGAAGGGTATGAATCCACTTTCATCCTTTTCCGACATTGGAATCATCACAATTGTTCTTAAAACAGTGATTGGATCTCCCTGGATAGTTCGGGAAATATTGACAGAAGCATTGCCTCCTATGTTATTCAACACGGGAATAAATGAATCTGAGGGGGAGGGAATGATAACCTAGGTAATTTAGGAAGAATACTTTGGTCTAGACCACGATAGGTTGCTATCCATGAGGATTGATCTATCTCCTTGTCTAGTGAATCGGTCAAAATAATTGTTCTTCTCCCGATTGCCCACGGTGCAATTCTGAAAAATCAACATGGATCAGAGAAATGACCAGCTGGAAGGATAGCAGACAAATAATCAAGCAACAAAAATGTAGATGGCGGACTGGACACGTAGCAAGAGAAAAAGGACAAAAGATCACGAAAAAAAGTTTTAAAAAGTGTCCATAGGACGATAAACGCAGTAGGAAAAGACCAGACATAAAATGGTGGTATTTGATAGAAATATGGCCGGTAAGGCATTGCAGAAGTAGATATATGTGTGTGTGTACATGTATGTATATATTTGAATGTATATATATATATATATATATATATATATATACATATATATACATATATATATATATATATATATATATATATATATATATATATCAAGGTTATGTATATATATATATATATATATATGTATATATATATATATATATATATATATATATATATATATATATATACGTATTCAAATATACACTGGTTTATATATAACCTTATATGAAACAGTAAGATAATTACATATACACTTACTTAGAGATCTATGTCTCTGAAATTACCTTAGTGTTTCTTATGATATACGTGTTTAAAACATTTTTTTCTAGTATTGAAAAGAAATAAAGGCTAAAAATGAAAAATAAGAAGAATTAAATAGAAACAGACTTCTCTCTGCGCCACAGTTGGACAACAAAACTATCGGTTCTGGCGACTGCTATCACAAGAATCTGTCTCCTAGGATGAGAACAAATTATCATTCTTTTTTTTCTTTCCCTGAATGAATTGCAGAGGTCAGAAAATTTGTCGCCAACAGCCAGACTTCTAAATGATCTTCCCCATTCACTTGATTCAAAAAAGAAAAAAATTCTAGTGAATTCCTTAACAACACAATTTGATAAAACAACTATCAAACAAATATAATTGCTGCGATACCAGGTGTTGTCTGGGAAGAAAAACAACTTTTAAGTTAGAGTTCAACAACGTAGGAAAGCAATTATATCTCATAGAGATTCCACAACGCTCACTGACCCCATCTGTCAAACTTTGAGGGTGTGGGATAATTTGTATGAATTTGTGAGAAATGATTTGTCTCCCTTAGATTTGGAAATTCCCCAAAAGGACTTGCCTCTTTTATATTCTTGAACGCCAAAATTAACCTTCTGATGTCATCAAAATTCAGTACCACTTATATTATGAACATCCTGGATTTCAGTTTACCATTGAAGACAAATTTTCAACTTACTAGATGCTGCCGTTTGGGAATGTATAAAACATAAATAAACTAAGAAACATTCGTCGTCTTTTTAATATTGATTCTATTTTTGTCAATCTCCGTGGAAAAACAAACTTCTATGACGTTTTTTGAGAAGAAATTACTGTATAGAGACCACTGTTGAAAATGGTGGTTGTCTGGATACTGTTATTAACGAAGTTTTTTTACTTTTTAAGTGGAATAATCTATTGTTACCGAGAGGAGAACGGAAAAACTAGCACTATTTTTTATATTAGCAGATATTGAATAAAGATGCAAATATAAAGCATTGATTCTAGTTAGTTTACGGCTAAAAAGGCGCTACATTTCTACGCAGGCATAACGTGACAGACAATAGGTTGCGTTGCAAAGGAAATAGTCTCCAATTTTCTATTGAGCCAAGACTCAAAAACCGATATTTATGATGCTCGGGTCTCACGTATTTAGTAACTACAATAGCACTTGCCAGATTTGTCCTTGATTCCATAACTCATACGTTAATTACTTTAAAATATGGTTTTCGAGACTTTCCGCCTTGTTTGAGTTGTCTCGACCTTTCTGTTCGGCCCCCAAAGCAGTCTGAGCCAATGTCCCCTTAGACAAGTTCGGAAAGAATTGGCTTTGAGATGCGTTAGATAGAGAGGTCTGGCGGATCTTGAGGAAACAATAGACGCTGAAAGGCTGACGATGACAATGATGATGATTTATGATGATGATGATATTTCGATAAACTTTGCAAGACCAAAAAGCCTGTACGGGACTAAAGAAGTGGCGTGTGCAGCAAATATTTTCACTTATGAGATGATAATCGTTTTTTTTCGTCCAGAGTTTATGAAACTAAATTCTCTTAGTATTAATTCATTCAAATTATCAAATTTATTAGAATTTAAGATTAATGAATTTTTATTAGGAATAAAATAAATGGAATGATTTATTCGGTGTATTGTTTTCTTTTCTCTTTTCTTTTCTCCATTCCTCATTATTAATCCTATTCCGTGCATGGCTGTAGAATTTTATCGCACTGCGTCCTTCGTTCTGCAAGGTGACGCCAAATAAGCTGAGCAGTTTGTTCTCTCTATAAACAATGGATCCTTCCACTCGAAGTTATGGACGCCTTTTTCTGTCCGTTTCTACGTTTCTGTGCCTAACAAGTACAAAGACGAATTGTTTACGGAGAAAACTAACCGTTCAGGTATTTTTCGACACCCTGTATAATCAAAGTTACATCAGCATTGAGAGCTCATCAAATGAGTTGCTCCTGCCGTAATTAATGCATTAACTAAATGGACAGCATTGATAATCTGTCGAAGGTTTTAATCTAATAAAATGGAGGCAGACTGAGATAATATCCACAGCGTTTCATTTGACCACATTCCGCACCATTTATCTCCAGTGTTGATTCATTAGATTATCTCCCCTTAAATACTTCCATTCGCTTCGGTAAAGTTGTTGAGCACCATCGTTGAAAACAACCACGGTACATAGATTCGAAGTTCGCAGAGCAGGGCCAAGTTTGTTGATTAGGTTGGATTACCCTAAAGTTTTGTTAGGGGCATGAAGAATGGTTTCTGTATCATCCTCACTGCGTTGTGACTGATTATGGTCTCTGCAGGGGCTAAAATAATAACTATTCAATTAAACAGACCAGGACTGATCGATTAGGGACCGAGATATTTTTGTTTTATCGGTGATATTTCTAACAAACTTCTCCAGAACAATCATTCATTTCACTGCATGTCTTGATGTCTAAAAATTGTCTCCAGTCGCTAATCGATTCACTGCTACAAGTGAAAAAAAAAGAATCGGGACAAAGAAATTACTAGCTTGATATTCTCGTCAACCACGAGAAAATCATTTCTCTTGTTGCCTCCATTCGTTTCTTTCATTACTATCCAGTAGTTGTCTTGAATTACTATCCTGTTCGCTTTCAGACGAATAAAACATGGGAGCCCCAAAGATTCCAGATTGATATCTCGCCAGATGCTCCTGGGCAATCGTAATATACATTGCCTGAACGACCATCTACGAATCAGATTGAGTTACTATCCATTTCATTGCCAGAAGAAGAAGAAGACGAGGGACAGAGACACTCCTTGTCAGATATCTCGGCAGCCGTTCCGGAGCAATTACGGCTATTACCATGATTTATGAACTGTCTACAATCATCAACCAATTCAATGACAGAATGAAGAGATCTATGACAAGGAAATTTATTGCTACATATTTCATCGGCCGTATTAAGGCAATCATTTTGTAAACGAAGGCATTTGCTCATTATGCATGTATGTATGTATGTATGTATGTATATTCCAGTTTGGAATTTCAGTTATATAAATATCGTTAACCTATCTTGATGAGGGAATTGTCTCGAGGGCGATTGTCCGGGGGAAATTTTTCAGTGGACTGTTGTCCTAGAACGTTAAAGATAGAAAGAAAGAAAGAAAGAAAAAAGAAAAAGAGAAAATAGTCACGAAGACAACGTGACGTTGTCCGAAGAATTAGATAATGAGTAGGGATGACCAACAACTCACCTTGTGTTGGGCAGTAATCCCCAAAATTGCCCGAATCATCCCAAAAATGAAAAAAAAAAACCAACAAAAAACAACCAACCAACCAAACAAACAAAAAAACACAGACGTGAACACTGCTGGGCACAAATGAGGGAGCAATTTAGCATACACTCACACTGCAAATTGAATCCTGAATTATTTAGGGGAGATTTAAAATGAACAAAAACAATGTTCTCTTTTAGACATAATAAGGATTGGATGTATAGCTCAAATTGTGAGGCCTGTACGCGTATATTATCGAAGAATCACTCTAACTCATCAAAACGGATAGCAATTCCTCTTCCAGTATCGCTATTTGTTGCCTAATTGCGTTCTCTATAATCTCCTCCGCGGTCTTGAATCTCTAATAAACACCAGAATTAGTAGTGAACGAAAATCTTGATTGGACGGTCACTCAGTACACAAGCTAACTCAAAGACTTCTCATTGCCGATTGGGTGATCCCTCGAGAGAGTGTCTGCTCATACGCAGTAAGGCTCTCTCTGATTTGTTGCCAAGTTACAACAAGCTTTCACAATCCATTCTCACGATATTTGAAATGGTTGGATACTTTCCGGACAGACCTGATTTTTCAATCAAGAGGACCAACTTCATGTTCACAGGCATAACCCTTTGACCTATTGGCGCCTCGACTTGTGTTAATCTTTCTACTTGACACTTGTGTAACCATTATACCGCCAACAATTTAACAAATAGCACTTGGCAAAATTTGATCGAACGAATAGATTTCGCAGGCGTAAAAGTTGAGCCGGTAACTGAGCCTCTCTCGGAAAACCCAATTAAGCCGTTGGCTTGATCTGGATTTTTAATTTAAGTCTTGCGCAAATGGCAGTGATTTTGAAATTAGATCATGGGTGGTGGAAGTGTGTTAGTTTAGTAAATTTCCGCCGATTAGTCTCAGATGTAATCGACAATTTAATTCCTCTCTCTGGCATTGTAGAATTCATTTCCTCCTCCACTTTTCAACCTTTCTGCACCGAACTAACTTGGTCGACTTAGAGCTAGCAGGTTGTATTGTTCGAGGATCAGGAATTGTTGCACATAACCGTCAGCGATTAAAAGCATCAAATCACGAAGTTCATTAATTCCAAGCGTTTCACCCGGATAGCCATTTATCAAAAGCAGTCAACAAAAACTATCACCAAAAACTGTCAAGATTGGTTTCTCTAGTTTTTAGGTAGGTTTGTATGTCAGTCTGGGTATCATGCATCACGCATACAGACCACAAAAATGGCGTTAGGACTGGAAATTTAAACATTTTCTTTAATCTGGTCTTTCTACAGATCTAACAAAAGCTGACAGGAGTAACTTATTCATTGATTACCCCTTTAATTTTTCTTCATTGATCACCCCTAAACTGGCACGTTATCAAAAGATGTTGGCCATGTGATGGTCTTTATTGACTGACTGAACATGTGACAGTTACTGTTGAGGTCTTTTAACCTTCTTTGAAAAAAGAGACTTCATAACAGTTCGCTACGATACAAACACTGGACTCTTTTTTAAAATTTGATTTTGTAAAAGTGAGAATAGGCGTGAATCGAGTTTTTTGAAAAGCGAGGGATAGCTGCATGACCAACTGATTTCCACTGAAATCTTGTACATATAATGGCACAACCAATCCCGGTTGAAAAGGGGAAAAACTGAAAGAACATTCGTAGCTACGACAGGGTCAGACTTTATTCCTATATCTATTATTACGTGATATGAAACTGAAAAAAATAATTTACTTCTTATCTTCATTCGAAACAAAGATGTCAAAATACTACGAATAAGATAATTTTAATCAATCAACTCTTTCCTAAATTTATCAAATTTCTTGCTTAGGTATATTTAAAACATCGTGTCAAAGAAAACTGACACAGCCATTTCTGTTGTTTGACATCGTATACCTGAGCAAACTCGCCATGAGTCCGTGCGGACGGCATTGTTTTATGTGAATGACCATTCGTTTTTTGGTGAGGAATCTTATTACGAAGGAAAACAGAGTCAACTGCATATGGATTTCAACAGTAAGGTCAGTTGTATTTTAGCGCAGTTCATCTAAACTTTGGATTCATTTATTGATACTAAAAAACAGAGATACAGTGTGTTAAAGTATATTCAAGAGCTCCGTTATAGCAAATATTCTGTTAAAACAGATAGGTTTTATGCAGAGTGTATTAAGAAAGAGAAACCGGAAAGGACAAAACTGACTTGGTTGTCTGCCAATCTTGCTCAAACCAGCCCTTTGCCATCTGAGTTTTCCAATCGATTCTATGATATCTCAGATGTGTTTTTCCTTTAATATACTGCACTGTTCTGGGATCACTCAACGTAAGATTGAACATGATTCTCTCCTGTGCACGTTGCATGGTTCTCTAGTTGAGGGTCAGTCATTTGGAAAGTTCCATGTTTCAGCTCCATAGGCAGCTATTGGGAGAATGCATTGGTTGTACACCCTTCTTTTGAGAATTATACAGGATTTCTTGTGCTTGAAGATTGAGCTTGCACTGCCAAAAACTTGCGACCCTAAAGTGATTCCTTGTTTGATTCCTTCTTCTTCTGGGGATTTCATCGAGATTTGTGGTCCTTGGACAATGTAGTGGTCTACTAGACCGGCAATTGAAATGAATGAAACAAAAAGATTTTACAATAATGCACTGAAATTTTCTTGTGCAGTCGTTGCAGACTAATCTCCGACAATTGTCTTGGGAGAAATTTTGGGGCGTACCTATGCACAATTATTCCCCCTGTGTCATTATGACCATGATGATGGCAATAATAGCTCTATTCATATTTTTTTGTGATGGGAATTGACAAAAAAGACCGCTGTTGATGTCATGTGCTGGATGATACTGAAATTTGTGAGGATCTATTTAACTCTGACCCCATCATAAAAAAAATTTAATCCTAACCCTAACATGAATACATTGTTTAAATCTGTCTGTTCGAACTGAGCGGCAAACTACTGATGCAGAAATTGAGCACATGAATTCTCAGTTTTGGAGAGAGAGAGACAGACAGACAGACAGACAGACAGACGGGGGGAGAGAGAGGGAAGGAGAGTGCACAACCCCTTGATTTAATTCTATGAAATATCCATAACAAGATATCATTTATTTTTTGGTACCCCATTTAGTATATATATATATATATATATATATATATATATATATATATATATATATAATTTTGGGGATATCTTCGACGATTGCTCTGACATGAAACTTGAACTCACCACGAAGCACTGGAATTTCTATGCACACACACACACATACACAGACACACAGACACACACATATATATATGAATATATATATATATATAGAGAGAGAGAGAGAGTGATTATCTAATAGAAATTCAAATGTATTCGTGAAATTTTTCACGTGTAATAACTAGTCTATAAATAATCATCTCATAGACGTTGCATACATTTTCCAGTGTCGAATTCCTTTGTCCCAAGAAATCAAAATACCCCAGTCCATGACCCAGGAGATTCAACTACCAAAAGGAGGTCAAGGGTCAGTCAAGTCAAATGGTATTTGGCCCCGACCCGAAATGATGAAATGATGAATTAAAAATCACAATGCGGGTTCAAAGGTCAGAGTCAGCGGTCATAACGTGGGTGGAGATCAGATATTGGATTTGGCTTTGAATTGAGGCAAAATTAACGACTTGAATGGTTACAATTTGTCAAAGAAATTAATCACGGCTTTGACCTTTCCTCGTGCACCGGTTTGTGATTTGAAAAGACGGTCATGCATTTCGTAGCCTTTGAAGTGGATGAATTACACCAATCAGGTGATTACATGATCGGTGGACCATAACAAAATACGGATTCGAACCTGCAAGCACTGATTCTGTTTGATATCTGAATTTTGCACCAGAAATTGAAGAACACGTTGGCCTTCTCGTTAATTCTCGCCTTAAGGTTAGGCCCATAATATCAAAGTACGGATGCCTATAAAATTTCCGCCGACTAGAAATTCGAGAGATCATATGCAAAATACTGACACAATACAAGATGGAGAGATGAACAAGATGAATCTTCAATATACTGGCTCTATTACGCCCATGATAGAGAAGTGTAGCGAATCCTGGGAAAGGTCTATGTCCAACTACGGACGTTAAAAGACTGATGATGAATGAATTTTGCATCTGGCTGCATGGTTTATATGGTTACTTAGAACCAGACGTCAGTAATTCTCCACGTATCATTCCCCGAAGTTCTCGAAGATTTCCAATGACATTCTAGTTCATGGTTAAGAGAGATGAATTTAATAACTTATTTTAGTTTTAGGGATATTTACATAAATTTATATGTATCCACTAATATTTGGTTTTTCCTTTTCATAAAATATCCCGAAAAGTTCTCGATCAGTTTCAATAACAGAAAAGGTTGGCATACATTCGATGTGGTTGGAATACGTCCGTCAAGGAATTATATTACTGGTTGACCATGACCGTATTTACAGCTTTGAACCTTTGAACATTCATTCTATTTCGTTTTTTTATTAGATGAAGTATCACAAATAACCATAATCTAAATTCGTTTTTGTGAGAACCTTTTATCTTCATCTTGATTCATTAGTTGCATTTCGGCACGTGTTCTACTCTGACCGATTTACCTCCAGTTGCAAGTAAATACTCTTTATTTTCCAATCAACGCTATTTACTCACAGCTGGAGGGAAATCGGTCTGAGTAAGAATTGTGGTAAAAAAAAGAAACTGATAAATTAAGATGCAAGTAATTAAAAAGCAAGTTATAGAAAAAATGATAATGACACTTGCCATCACAGTCAATAATTTAAAAACCTTAGCATCAAAAGTCCTGTTGAGAAATTCCATGAAAGAATATAAATGGTCAGAAAAAATCTCATGTAGTCACAGACGTTTTCCACTGGAAAACATCTAAAATTTAATAAAGATAGTATGTAGAAATATCTAGATTATTGATAAACCTGTTGGAATTGGACCCACAAAAGATCCATAAAGGCCCCAGAAACTATTTTTTTTAGATGAAAAAAAAAAAAAAGAATTTTAGAAAGGGTCTAGTGGTACTCTGATGCCAATTGTCAAGTCTGTATGGCCAGGAGCATTGGGGCACACAAATAAACGCATGAACAAACACGTGCACATTTAAAAAAAAAGGGATAAAACTTTTGAGCATACTTGATGGCTACGGTTGTTCAACTCATTCTGTTTGTCTGATTATTGTTGCACCAAAATTAGAAGAAACGCATTTGGGAAATGAAATTCTTTGGGCTAAATTTGTCCAAGTTTTAAGCTTTGGTGATCGGCAATAACCGACCACAAATGTTCATACGAGGAAAGATTTACCGTTAAATTCTTTCTTATTTTAGCAACAATCATAATAAACTTGAAAACATTGGGTTGTCATGAATGAAATATCGTTTTTTCACATTATCGAGGATTCTGACAGAAGCGTATGGTTTCCTAATATAACAGTAATTTTTGCAGATTCAGTGTAAATTGAACAACCGTAGCCCACTGAGCAAGCAGAGGGTGGTATCCTTTTTTATGTGTATGTGCGTATGTGTGTTCGTGTGTTGTAGCACCCCAGGCCAAACTGTTTTGTCTACAAACGAGAAAATTGGCATCAGTATTCCATTAGATCAATTCAAAAAAAAAAAAAAGTTTACTTTGATTTTTGGAGAAAAAAGCCTTAGGGCCGTTTTGGGGCTTTATTTACACTTGTTTATAAATGACATTTAGAATTTCCAGAATCTAGATATTTTAAAATCTTTTTTAGATTTTTTTTTCAGTGAAACACACCAACCATGTCATGAAAAGAGGTTTCTATGACCATTTTCATTCTTCAATGGAATTTTCCTTGATGTGACTTCAAATTTTGGGCTAAGGTTGTTCATTTATTGACTGCAATGGCCAGTAAAGATATAATTCGTTGTTATTGAAGGTTTTGCGACCGTTAACAGCAATGGTGTCTATTCAAACCTGTCCCTAATGAGAAAGAAATATCGACAGTAGTAGCCAACAGCAGTCGGACAAGGGTTCGAGCACTATAGGGGGACTTTAGAACTACTGCAGTGACCATATCATGTCATTTCGAAGCAGCAAGAAATGATGAATAGTTAGGAGAAAGCCCCACCCCATTATTGCTCCCCACACCTCTCAGTTGACTGCCATTAAGCTTTGAAGTGGGAGAAATACGGCCATCGGGAATAGCGTAGCCATTTGACCATGACAAAATATATGACTTCGAACTTGCAAGCACTAATACTGTCTGTTGGTGAACTCAGCACCAGAATTCAGAAGCTTCAAGACCGAATGGAGAATTCCTTTTGGATGAATATCACGCTGTTACACACGAGGGATGTACGTTGTTCGAGAGCGTAACGGCAACGATGAATGAATGGGTCGAGTTCAAATAACGCCTGGAGACAGAATGATTTTCACTTCGGCATGACTCCATATCTTTCTCGACTTCTCGGTAAAATAGCGAAAGGCAGAGTGGGTAATGCACCTGCGGGTGCTCGTTGCATCTAAGTCTGTTCTACGGCAATAATCAAGTAGCAATTTGATATTTTGAGTCGTGGTAAGGACGACTGAAGCCGTAGTCAGCGTAAGGGTATTATAAAAATTTTTACACATAAAATAAAATTTGGAACTCTGGAGGTTACGGCAGATCAGTGCACGTCACACGGAAGATTACTTCAACAATATCTTCCTAAATTTCCTCTCCTCAGTTCAAATGGATGATTTGGCGGGGTTGTTGGTGATCAAGGGGCGGTTGGGGGCGTCTGGAGACACGGGGGTGATAAGGGGGTATCTACTGAAGCAGAATATAGTTTGATACAAGGCTAAAATAGTGGGGAAGCCTGTGAGGATCAAATTCATTACTGTAGTTCATGCTTGTTAACCATCACTAAACTATGCGTTTGGCTAAAATATCCAGGGATTTCAAGCAAAAACAAAATCCCACTTTAACAGATACCCACGGAAACGCGCACAGAACTACGATTGTCAATGATTTGAGATCTTTTCAGTATTGGTATATCATCCAGACTTGTATCTTCTGACACTTTCATAAGTTGTTGGTATCATATACGACTGGTTGGATGCAATTTTTCGAACGAGTCGCTTCAAGCAAACATAGGCAACACCGTAAGATACCGAATCGGGCGGAAATGACGTAATTCCATTTCCGGTCTCCATTCAAAACACAGAACCAATAACAATGGCAGAAAACATAATAAAGAGAAATTTTCCCCGGACAAAAAGAGCGAAAATCCGATCCTCAAAAGGAGGGGGACAAGGAGGGCAGGTAGTCAATGTTCAGAGCAAGAATGTAAGCGTCGAAAAACAATGGAGTTTAATTTCCGGTCTGGCTTAGAGATTTGGTGCACCATTCACGTTGGTAAAGAGGAAAGTAGACTCTTGGATATTAGGTACAGATATATTTATTAGTTACACATGGAAGCTGCGATGGTAGACAGTCTATTTTTAGTAATATATATATATATATATATATATATATATATATATATATATATACATATATATATATATATATATATATATATGTGTGTGTGTGTGTGTGTGTGTGTGTGTGTGTGTCCTATAATCCGATCAACGCTTGAATTGAGTGTTTTATCAGCGTTTTCTAATAATTTGTCTTTCTATTAGACCATTCAGCAGGTACAAGAATATTTCTTTTAATCGAACCAAAACCTGATCAAATCTTTTATTCATATTCATATTATTATTTATTTCTATTTCTATCAATCTACACGAACTGAACTCGGTAGCCCAGCCTTCTTTTGTTCCAACTGACATTTGATTTAAATGTTTTATTCCCATTTACAATTTATTTGTGTTTTTTTATCAATTCAGTTGAACTTAAAGACATTATCAGTAGGTCATAAGTCTTTTCTTTTTCTCAGTCGTCACTGCCTAATTTATTCCTGTGACCCCCAACATCTTTTGAACTATGAAAGTAGGACAATAGCAGGGGTTCCCAACGTTTTTGGCGTCACCGCCCATTTTCACGTGGAAGTTCTTCCACCACCCATCTGCCTGGTAAATATTCAAAAGGATACCAGAACATTTCATATGAACATCTTTCGCGTTATATATTCTTTAGTAAGTGTGATGTAAAGTAATAACGTTTAATGCTTGGCACACAATACGCCCTGTTTTTGAATATCATTAATCAGATGCTTGTGTCTAGTGTCTGGTAATCTTTCAAAAGAGTTACACGAATACATGTACCACGTATCTATCTATAGATTGTGTCGTACAAATACAAACACCTAGTGAAACATTTACACATTTCTCCACGCCCTACGTTACTATTTCGTAAATCAATAATAGTAAATGTTGCTTTTGATTCATCTTTATTGTTAATTACAGATTTTATACCACCTACCAAAATTTCAAACACACCCAATCTTTTCTTCACATTTGCTCATCGGCCACTCCAAAGTTGAAATCGCCAATTGTCGGGCGATATCGAGTACAACAGACTGTGGAAGAGTTTAAAATTTTTATGCTAGAAAAAGAGATTCTAAATTTCAAAACATAGTTTCCTTTACCATGTCCAATCAATACACCACCCAAGGCTTTGGTAGTAAAGACCTTATCTCACAAGCCTATATTACTAGTATGACCTTTCAGATTGGCCTTATCCAAGACATACCTTTTGGATGTAATTATCTGTCATATGTTGTCGCTTAGGGTGCTAAGCATTCAAGCCATTCCTCGTGAGTTCGATTCTCACAGAGTGGTCCAAGAATATGGCCTTTTGGAAACATTTTCCTCCCCATAAAAGTTGGAAATTAAATATATACACTTCTATATACTTATATGGCATGGTACATTTTACAAGTATATGTAGCAAGAACATTATGTTATATAAATATCTAATCGGGTATTTTAGCCCGTCTTTGAAACAAAGCATTTGAAATCCCACCCGTTCATCTAGTCTGATATGCTAACAACTGAAAGTTAGAGGTTCACGTTACTGAGGTTTTTGTTAGTGTATGGGTCGAAAGTCCTTTACAATTGATAAAAAAGCAGCTGATCTATTTGTTCCGACTATATTCTTTAGCAAGACTATATAGCGCCAACCTCAGGGGGTGTTATCGATTCTCATTGAAAAATTAAATATTCCAGATGTATCCCTTATCTGGAATCGAAAAGTGACCACGGATGTCAATAATAAAAGCACTGACCATTGCATTACAGATGTGGTAAATTTGCGATGCTTGGTCCACAAGCGGCTCTTCAGCCTTCAATGCACGGCTCATGGAAATATATTGGCTAACTTCCATTGCTCATTACTGTTAATATAAAGTGTATATAAAAAAATGATTAATAAAAATATCTAATAAACAAAAATATAATGAATTTATCATTATTTACCGAGTATGAACTGGGAACCACTGGATTGAAACATAAGTTTCATGTGCCATGATAAGAAAAATGTTCAAGCAAATTAAATCCTGAATATAATATTAAATACAACGAAAGCAATCATCAGTCAGGATTTCAAAAATATTTGGTATATATATATATATATATATATATATATATATATATATATATATATATATATATATATATATATATATGTATGTATTTTCTGTCTATTGATACAAATTAACGGTTATAAAACCTGGATACTTAAATCTTTAAATATTGTTGGGTTCATAATTCAATTGATATCTATATAAACTTTTTTTGTAAAAAATGCATATTTGAAAAGCATTATGTATAATGTTATAGGATTATTTCTATTCTATTCATTCATATCTTTTCCGTCGTGCACATGTTGTTTGTTTTAAGAAGGTGGAAGTATTTTTGCCCTTTTCACTCAATGTAAGGGAGGCAAATCGAAAATAACCCGATAACACAACCAAAAGATACAAAATCTGATCTAACCTGCCAAGCCCAGTCGGACAGGTGCATTGAGTAATGATTTTAAATTCAAGAACCAACAACACCTTACGAAGGCCGGAGAGTACACGACCAAAATAATAAATGAACACGTACATGAGAAAAATAGTCCGACCATATCATACAAGAGGATTAATACACAAAACCCATCAGAAATCCGACAGGAATTGCATATGTAACAATGAAAACGTTTGTAAGTTTTGTGTATTTCCTGAGACTCTCAAACATATGAAGTTCGTCATTTGTCTCTTTTACGTTACTTCTTAACTGCTGACAACTGAAAGTTGAGTAATTGCAGTGCTATGGTTCAAGTGAGAACGACAAAAATCTCTTAGGCTCTAATAATTCCTGTCGCAGTTATTGGGTTAGGCGAGTTTGGCCACCCTGCCTTAAAAAAATTGGTTTTTGCGTAAATCTTCATCAATACTTTATGAAATGGGTGCCAAAACTGTCAACATTCTACACAGTATTTTATGTTGAATGTCGGCGAAGCAATCAAGTATCTTCAACAAAACACCTCAACCATCAGCCTCAGTTGGACATAAATCGTCCAAGCAGAAATTAGTAATAGTTCCATGATGGTTCATTTTGTCTGTTTTCTTTCCTTTTTTTTTTTTACAAAAAGCCTTAGCGACGATATTAGTGTCTCCAGTCAAGTGTAAAAATATTGGTAGATTATTAAAGAAAAAAAGAAAGAAAATGATATTCCGTGGAGAAGAAAAAAGGAAAGTAATCTCTCGTAATTGACAAAAGAAATAAAAATATGTATAAAAATATATATACATGTATATGTATATAAAGATATTTCTTGTTGATTATATATTTTTTTGCTATTTATATGATATAGATTGGACGAATTTAAGTATGAATCATCTTTAATTCTTATCCATCTTTCTCTTTCTCTCTTATTCTTTGCTCTCCACCTTCATTGATCTTATTTTTCTCTTATCTTAAGTTCATATCCGCTATACTTTAGTATTAACTTATATCTATAAAATGATGATCAGATTTATTCGTAGGCTTCAATGTAGGTTTGTATGTTCACAACATAAGGCTCAACGCTTTCAAGATGCTTCAACTTGAAGAATACATCAAACCAAGAGATTTGAAACTGTTACATGATGTTTTAAGAAGGGATTGTACACAGGATGTTACTATAATGTTGAACAAAACATCTATTTTGTGACCAGCAGCTGTGACATAGCTGTGACGTCTTAGTGAACGTTTTTTCTGATCACAACTTTTGATAGTTGATTTTTTTTACTCGTCTCCATTTTCTGAAATTGCTTCTGAGAAAAGTCTGTTTTTTTACTTGGCCTCACAATTCGCTCACAATTTCTTTGGAACTAAGGACCAGAAGAGAGGAGAAATATCTCGTTCATGATAACTGAAACTAATACAAAATAACAGTTGACAAACATGGATGAATATCATTTGGTACACCTGTTTGTTGATATTCATATTTGTAGCAGAATGTAATCAGAGCAATGAAAACGTGTGTAAATTTACTTTACGTCTCACAATTCTAAAACGACTAAAACTTATCGTTTCAATTATCAAATTTCAATTTCACCTGAAAACTGACACTTAAGAAATTCAAATATTTAGCACAAATCGATTTAATGAAATTTTCAATACTTATTTATTGAAGAAAATGATTTAATTCCACATGATTCTCACTGTTTTGATGTTTTGTCCAATCTAAATATTGCTGTTTTTATTGATTCTTCCAAACATCCAATAGAGAAATCATTCGAGGTACTAAATGTATCAACCTGTTTGGGAGAGCGGCCCAGGATTACTCTTACTGGGAGTCTTACTTTAGGAATTAGAAAAAAAAAAGAAAGGAAAATGAAATAAAATATTTTTCTTTTCAGCATTTTTTCAAAAGCTTTATTTGATTAATTATAATTTAAGCTTTTGACCTGAAAGAGATTTTTTTCTCAGTATTAAATAAAAAAACCAGTTTTGATCATTTCATCGATTACAATTAGTTGGAGCAGTTCCTGAGCACTTTTCTAGAAAAAAATAAGCATAATTGATATGTCGAGCGAATTATCTGTTATGTGTGTAAAAATCAACCGAAACATCGATGAATAAATAAGATAAAGCATCGAAATATCAAAGGGATAGGAAACATACGGAAATGGAAACATTTCTTTTTTTCCGATATTTGGAATGAAAAATTCAAAAAGAAATTCGTATTTTATAATATAAGTATTGGGAATTTTTACCTTACTTATAATTACCTATGAGATCCATGTTGTGAGACGTGATGTCCATCGGTTGTCTTTCATTCTTGCCCATTGCCATTTGAGTTTTTAGATAGTTTCTATGATGTCACGAACACCTGTTTTCTTCCTTATATACTGTGCTGTCTTGTGATCTCTCCATGTAAGGTTGAGCTTGATTCTCTCATGTGCACGTTGCATACTTCACAGTTTGCAGGTCTGTCTCTCCCATCGACAAAATCTCCAACGCTTCTATGAGAAAATTAGTGCTAAAATTGTCAGCGTTTCAAATGGCATCTTTGTTGAATTGTGGTGAAGCAGTCATATATCTTTTATAAGATACTGCAACCCTCAGCCACAGTTGAGCAAAAGTCATCCAAGCAGAAATTAGGAATAGTTCCATGATGTCTCTTTCTATTTCTTTTATTTCTGAATAGCTTGGCAACAATATTTCTGGCTCCTATCAAGTGTAAAAGATTTGGGATTTATTAAAGAAAAAGAGAAAAAAGAGAAGATATTCTTTGAAAAATATTCTCGTATTAGACGGAACGAATGAAAACAATAAAAAATAATGTATCAGAAACTATCAACAAAAACTATCAACATAGGTTTTTTTCCAGTTTTCAGGTAGGTCTGCTCAGCTATGTAGGTATTTATGACTCCCACAGGCCACACCAATGTAGCTGGTGGGCTGAAAATTAAAAATCTACTCCAGCCTGGAAATTGTTTTTTTCAAAATCTCCTCCCCTGCATCGGTGTTTGGGTTGTGAGTGCGTTTGCACGTGCGCGTGCGTGTGTGGATTATAATGTAATTTCAAGCTAGATTAATCCTTTAGTTTGTTTCTGGTGGAATTTCCGCTTAACTTTCTGTTGAAAATCGAAACTTCCACACTTGGTCACAACCCAACAAAAGGTGAAAGAAATTATTCTTCAGTTGATCACCCGGCAAACACAGCATGCTGCCAAAAGATGTTTGTTCCGGGACGGTTACTATTGGGTGACAAATCCGACTTATAAATGCTCTTTTTGTTTGCTGTTTATTTTTGCTATTCAAATGACACGAACGAGACACAAATTAAAAATATATCGCCATTACCATGATATCTCTCTCTGTCTCTGTCTCTCTCCCGTTCTTTGCAATCACTTTTATTGTTTTTTTTGTCCTATTCTTGAACTTATGTCGGTTATACATAGACACATGCACGCATACATACTTAAATTCCTCCATCTATACACACATACATGCTTACATACAGAAATATATTCAGATATGCATACGGTCATACATGCATACACACCTACATACTTTAATGGATTACGGTTGAACTACTTCAAGCAACACACACACACACACACACACACACACACACACACACACACACACACACACACACATATATATATGTATATATATATATATGGTTTGGACAAAATAATGGATACACCTGCTGTCTTTACTCGTATTCTTGACTACACTAATGCTGCAAAAAACTTCGAATGACCGAAAAATCTTTCGAATGTGTTACAAATTAGAATATATTATGTTATTCCAAAGTCCCCACGTTGTTTTATTGGTCGTTATGGAGTCAGATACAACGGGAGGATTGCCAATGCTAAACATCTGCCTTTGCAAATTAACATGAAAAAAGTGGTGTAATGACCGTTAGCATTGGACAATGGACGAATGTTATATTCTGAGACGAATCTCTCTGTACATGTTTTCCATGTTCTGACCGAATCTACGTCTGGTTTCAGCCCAGAGAAGTTTATGATCCTGACTGTTTCACTCAGACGGTTAAACATTGGGTGGATCTGTGATGATTTGTCCCAGCACTAGCCCAGTATTGCAGGCTGAACTAGCAGGATCATCTGTCAATTTTGACCGACCAGTCCCATCCTATGATGCAAACACTTTCCCGATGGTGGTGCCGTTATTCAGTACGTGGAATACACCCATTCACACAGCTAGAGTTGTTAACAACTGGTCTGAATTGCATGAAAGTGAACTTCAACACTTGAATCGGCGTTTGGAATCACAGGATCTTAATATAATAGAGCATTTGTGGTGTCAAATTGAGCAGCAACTAAGGGACCGATCCCCTCCACCCACATCTCTGAGAAAACTGGAGCAGTTTGTTTGAGAAATGGCTAAAAATTATTCTAGATACTATCTAAAAGCTTCAAGAATAAATTCCTCGATGTATTGAAGCTGTTGATATCGATAAATGAGAGCCAACTCCAGAATAAAGATACTTAAATAAAATAAATAAAAAGTGGTGATCAAAATGGTGTTTCCCCTTTTCCAACATATATATATATATATATATATATATATATATATATATATATATATATATACTATTTATAAAAATCATAAAAATTGCAACATTTAATTGAGAAATAATTTTTCCAGACAAATGAAAGACTTGCCTCTCTCAAGTTCAATTTCTATTGATTGGCTGACACGCTTAGCTGAGAATACTGCTGAGCATATCAGCCAAAAAGTAGACTGTCGATTTGATTGAGGCAACTCAAAGTTTTAAAAAGTAATTCCCCTTTTAAATGTTATATATATATATATATATATATATATATATATATATATATATATATATATATATATATATATATATATACACTCAAGAAAGTCTTTGATCAATTCATAATACTATCACCTTCACAACTCGATGTGAGTATGGCGATTCCTAGGAGGGCTCAAAGTCGTGTTTTCTATTGAGCATCAGGTGCTTGAAAAAGAAGCGGCTTTACAGTCCAATACTAGCTTCTCCAGATGTACCATGAGTCGGTAGCATATCATGGTTGAGACAGTTACAGAATATTCTTGTTGCTGAATACGGCTACTGGTATTCTAAGACGGTCACCAATCTAAGTACAGGCTCGGATTGATGTTACTTAACTTCCGTGATCGTAAGAGAAACCAGTGTATCCAATATAATTTGATCTTTAATTTCTAACTGCGACCGGTATATAAGTTGATGCTCGTCATTTCGTCTTCTACGTGTGACATATTAACCTGTTGTGATAATGATTAGTTCTGTCCGCATTTGCTCGACAAGATTTGTCAGAGGTCGGAGCTTGTTAATCTTCCAATAAGGTGACACCTTCATTAGACGGGTGACACCTACATTTGTAAAAAGAATACCGCTTTCATCTATGTAGTATCAAATATTTGATTAGCAACTGAATGTAATTGGCACTATTCAAGGTAGATTCTACTTTAATCAACTTTCTCGGAGCGTCTTTTTTTATGTATACTCCAATCATCAGAATTCCCTCCCCAAAAGCTTAATTCATTACAATCGTTTCTATCTCATTGATCAAGGTCGGTAAGCCACGACCTTCAGACCAAATCTAGATTGCAACCTCATTCATGCAGTCCGCGTCGTCATTCATCTAAATCGAATGTAGGACGTTGCATAGAAAAGTTCTGTGTTTTCCCTATCTCTCTGATTAGCAAACACTGAGATCAATGTTGAGAAATTGAGCTCGTCTCATTTTTGTCATGGCCCCAAATGAATCAATGTTTTATCGATGAAAATTGTTTTAACACTGCACTATCAGTTTCAATAGTCTTGTATGATTATTGCTCCATTTTTGATCCTACCTTGGCCCGTAAGATAAAACATTTCTTATCAGCCCGCCACCAAAAGATTATGCCGACCCCTGCCATTGATGATGCATCATCATCATCATCATCATCATCATCAGCAGCAGCAGCAGCAGTAGCAGACTTTTTATGTCTTTCGTTGAACCTAAATCTTCCTCATGATTCGCCAGATCTGTCTATCGAAGTTGTTGGGGCACCAATATCCCCGCAACATGCCTTAATCGTCATGCCACTTACTTTCTGCCGGTCACAATTTTGCATATGATCTCTACTTAAATGGATTAGATGATAAACTAGACCGTCTTGTGATCTTTTCATATGATATTAAGCAGGATCCTGTCTTTGACTCATTTTATGGATATTAGGTTCAGAGCCAATCTTTCGGTTACGTTCCATGTTTCAGCTTCATTTGTAACTATCGATGCAATAGTTGTGTACTATTACTTGTAGTATAGACTATTTAAGGCACTGGCACCTTGATGAACCCTGCTTTGGACCTCTTCCACTTATTCCAGGGCCCCTATCACCTTTAAAAAAGACTGCTAAGTCCGTTTTCAGGGTAGCTAACCCTTCTTTTCAGAACTAATGGGATCTTAATCTTTTTGAATGTTGAGCTTACTCCACTGGAAGCTTGTTAAGAAAGAGTGATTTTTCGTTCGATATCTTTTCCTTTTGAGGATTCGATGGAGATTCATTGTCCCCAGGGGTCCACTTTCTGCGTTTTCGGTTTTGATTTGTATCTTTTTCCTCAACAGATGTGTTGTACATAATGTTCTCGTTTTCAACTGCTTTTGGATTTACACTTAAGTCACCAAGAAGAGTAATCAGATTGGGATAGACGAATCGATAGAATGGTATGCAAGTATATAAAATTACCCCAGGAAGCTGAACACCCCTACCAACCACAATTCAAAGTCACCCTCGACTAAGAACCTGTTAGTTTCACTCTGACATTCGATACAGCACAAAAATTATAAGACAGAGGATGACTGCGCGTGGGTGATCTGTTAGCGCTTCTCTCCTGGGGTCTTGGAATGGAAGAAGATTCAGATATCAATTGACCGGGAGAAATGGCGCCGCATATGTTCCTCTCTCACCGTTTGGCGGGCAGGATACTGTGACTGATGGCACATTCCACCCCAGAGACTCTGTCGGCTTTGCCAGGAGGCAGAGCTGGGCTATCAAGAAGATAGAATGGAAGATAGATATAGGTAAATGTAGAGAGATACAAAGTTTGACAAATTTGAAAAAAAGATTTTTAAAAAGTCGACCTATATATAGTAATGGTTATATCAAATTGCAACAACTTTTCAAGAAATGTCCGTGCGTGCGAATGTGACCCATCTGATCATCCTTTGAGTGGGAAATTAGTGACTAGAATTATTTTCTACGCATTTGGAAATGAATGAAAAAAGGTAAGATAGCTCTCTAATTACAACTTGTTAAGTCATTTCACTCGACAAATCTGTCATTATAATATAATCAAAGTCCATCCTATCATCATCGAGTTGCAAATAAACGGGATCTCCTCTATTTTTCCAGTTAGTGCATTTTAAAGAAAACCCAATTCAATACCTCTGGCTACAGAGAACCATTCCAGCTTCTTTGAGATCACAAACAAATAAATAGATTCAGAATGTTTGTCGAATTCCAGTCCAAGTTTGTGTTGACTTTGTAACAATAACAAAACAGCACTGACATTTAGGGTAATAAAACATTAATTGTTTGCTCATCCCGTTACGTTAAGCAAAATCGACACATGGAATTGAAATATCCTTATTTTGATCTGAAATCACGATCAAGTAGTAGGTAGGCAGTTTTTTTACCAACGGAGCTAAACTGATCAGTTTTATATATTTGTGTATTTTATAATGTTACATCGTACAAAAGTTGAAATCATCTTTCAGTCGGAATAAAGGTAGGAGTAGAGTTTGACCCCGAAGCAACCGGGCTAGTTGTATTTAATAGGTTGTGACTTGGGAAAAATATTTTGACTCGTGTATTTGTTCAAAAATGTTCCTTCGAATAAGCCAAACATCTTGCATTCATTCAGATTTTGATTGGGCGAAAACACCGTCTGCTTCTTTGAATTCCTGCAGCGCTAATAGAAAAGAGCAGACATGTTTTTTTCTTCACCAATTTTCATTTTTATCAAAAAGAAAATTCGGCTAAATCAATATGTGTTTCTTTCGAAATGTTTTCGGGGTGTGAAAAGAGGCACCCCGTCCCCGTCAATCCAACCCCAAATCATCGCTAAGCCGAATATAAACAATGATCATTATTTTCAAATCTAACTTCTTGAAAATGTGCATTTTTATTTATTCGTTAGTTCAGGTATTTCTTATGACTCTCTCTCTCCCTCTCTCCTCTCTCCTCCCTCTCTCTCTCTCTCTCTCTCTCTCTCTCTCTCTCTATATATATATATATATATATATATATATGAAAAAATATATATTGCTCCAGTACCAAATGAAAACGTATAATTTGAAACAGTTTTGGCAGTAATCATAGGGAAGAAACTTTTGGAAAATGTGTCACGCCCATAACGACCGAAATTGTTCACCTGAAATTGATTGGTAAGAATGTGACATTATTAAAGTATTGAAACAGAAATATTTATTGACTGTGAGCTGCTTCGATATGAGTACTAATGCCAGCCTTGGTATTTTTTTGTTAGTCTCCAACAAAATTGTATCAAATTGAGTGTATTAAGTAGGGTGAGCTGAAAAAAATCGTGTAAGAACGAATGGAAGACATTGTTAGAT
Source organism: Thysanoteuthis rhombus (assembly GCA_963457665.1). Taxonomy (NCBI): domain Eukaryota; kingdom Metazoa; phylum Mollusca; class Cephalopoda; order Oegopsida; family Thysanoteuthidae; genus Thysanoteuthis; species Thysanoteuthis major. The sequence goes on from OY735225.1 coordinate 4,940,342, forward strand.
TGAAATATCAGTTGTACCAGCTGTTGTTCAGTGTTCTGAACAAGGTCAATAAGTGAAAACAAGATGTGATAACAACTGGAAAGAAAAAAGGATAACATTTACTGAAAAAAATATCAAATGATATTAAAGGGAACTGTGGTTTGATAATAGAAATCCTCACAGGACCAACATCTTTTGGCAGGAGGTCGTGTTTAGGGGTGATCAATGAACATATTGGAAAGTGAGGGTGATCAATGAATAATTCACTTATCATGCCTCTTTGTCGGGAAGCAATCACTAGAAAGGTTTGAATTTTCGAAAGACCAACGTAATTGCTGCAGGGACACAACCTAGGAATAATTTTGTATAAGCTTAGATTGCAAATCGAACCCCCTCTAAAGAAACAGACATTATTCTTTTTTTCTCTTGTAGACATAATAACGAGTAAATTTTCAGCACTTTTGTTCCATTAGTGCCAACTGTACGCACAAGACGTACATACCATCCAGCCAAACGATCATAAAAAGTGAAGAAACCTATATTGACTGTTTTTGTGACAGTTTTAGGTGACGGTTTTTGATAAAGATTTCTGGTCCTCAAATTAGCAAGTTTATGTCATACTATGAGTTGTCGAATGCAGGTGGTCGATAGTCGAAAAGCTTCTAAAACCAGCTCGCTCTCGTGGTTGAATTTCATGATGCATCCTCCTTATGGTCATTAATGGTGTTGAAAAATGGAAGCTAACCAAGAGACAGATCCATAAATTGAGAAGCATGTAACGTGCACATGAAAGAATTATGCCCAATCTCACATGGAGAGACCACAAGACACCACAGTATATCTTGAAGAAGACAGGAGTCAGAGACATCATAGAATCCATTAAAAATCTCAAATGGCAGCGGGCTGGCCATGTTGCAAGAATGGCGGAAAACCGGTTGACATCACGACTCACGACATGGATCCCAAGAGATCACATGCGACGCCGAAGCCAGCATAATATTAGATGGAGAGACGAGCGAGACTAATTCAGATAGTACTGACTCTGCGATGCCCACGATAGAGAGGTCTGGCAAATCCTGGAGAGGGTCTACGTCCAACGACTGACTATGAAAGAATAATGATGATGATGCTGCTGCTGCTGATGATGATAATTTGACCAATATCATGTGAATGGACATGTTTTTCGTGTGTTGTAAGTTTTTTTTTTCTATATTGTTTCTTTTAGTAAATCAATTCGAAGTGAATTATACGGTTTTCTCCATTTGATTTGAATTTTTTTATAACTAAGGGAAATTGATATATGCTCCCTGGATCAAAAATCATACTTTAATAGAAAAAAAAATCACACTTTAATTTCTGAAAAAAGAAAAAAAGTTTTAGTCAGCTCCCCAGATTGAACTCAATTTTGGTGGGGAGGAACGAAAAAAATTCTACAGAATAAATAATATTGTACACCCTTTTTTTTGCTTACGATTGGTACGTGCATACCCCTAGCTTCCGGAAGGGAATCAAATTTGGCATCTAGCTATCTTAGGGGCTCACCATCGGATTTTAATCTTTATAAACCTTCTCCAGGATGGATTATGTAGTTATAAGTCATCAGAATTTGTTATTTGTCTTTGAATTTTGCATATTTATCAATACACAAAGCAAGTACGTATCTATTGTTTCAGTACCAAATGAATATGTATAATTTGGAAGCCTCTCGGAAATAATCATTTCACAAATTATGTCCCACCCATAACAATCGGAATAGTTCTCTTGCAATTGATTGACACGATTTTTCCATCTTGTCCCACTTACTTCCGTTTATAAAATACAATTTTTGATGGACGAACGAAAATGACCCAGGCTGACATCATTACAAATATCAAATTAGCTCACACCCAAGAATATCAATATTTTCAAGAATAATCTCAACTCTGATAACCGCCATCCCAAATTTGACGACAAATTCTCATCTTATTCCCTACCCTAACCACAACTGAATACGGCTTAATGGTGCAATTACCGGCTGCCAAAGGAGTCCTTTTCAAGGGAATTCAAGTACATACATTCAAGTACATACATTCAGGTATATACATTGAAGTACAAAAACGTGTCTATTGCATTTATTGAAGGTTGGATCACACGCGAAACTAAGGTCGACAGATTACAAGATGGAGAGATAAAGTAAACAAATTAAGATAATACTGACTCTGCAACGCTCACGATAGAGGGATTTGGTGAACCCTGGGGAAGGTCTATGTCCAGCAACGGACGATTAAAGACTGATGATGACGAAAATAGAAGAATCGACTTCAAGTTCAGTTTAAAAACACCGTGGTGTGGTTATAGGCATTGATTGTCATGGAACAAATGGCAAACCCTACTTCTACACGAAGACACACGCGTGGGCCTCCCTCCCACACACATAAAAAAAAACCCTGAATGTAAAAATGGTTTCCTGCTATCGATGAATTCAGTTGAAAGTGATGAAAATGCAATTAATTAACATTCTTCCTTGAGCAATGATGAGAATAAACCGTTAGATAAAAGTGAACACAGATGTTGATAATGACGATAATAGCTCATCTGTTGGTTAATAATGATGATTTTGTTGATTGACGAATCAACGAGGTTATTTTTTCAGCCGAGGAGTTAAGATACACAAACCTACCACAGCGATACATTCAATAAATATTGAAAAGAAAAAAGAATAAAATAATGCCAAGAAAAATACTACCAGCGCTAGGAATCGAATTCTTGATAGAATGTTCCCTTTCGATCGTTATAGTTCTCGAAATATTGATTTATTATTGTTTTCCTGTGTCTGTAGATCATAGAAACCGTCAACAATAACTGTCACCACAACTGTCAACGTACGTTTCTTCAATTTTTATATTGGTCCGGCTTGCGGGCTATACATGTATCAAGTGGACCAATGGGGCTAGGGGGCTGACAATTTAAACATTCACGCCTCATTATGTTAGGAAAAATAATTTTCAAACGTTGTAGCTTTTTAATTAAAGGTTCAATTTGCAGTGTAAGTTCATGCTAAATTGATCCCTAAGGCTGTGTCCAGCATCGTTCACGCTCGTTCTTTTGGAAATTTAGACTTTTGAGTGATCACTGCCCTACAAAAGACGACCAAAGTAACTTATTCATTGATCACACCATTTTCTATTTTTTTTACTTGATTCTTCCCAACACGGCATGCGGCAAAAAGACGTTGGTTTCGTGACTGCATCTTTTGAGGGAATAACCAGACCTGTCCATAAATCTATTATTGTTTATGAGGAAGTGTTCCTCTGTACAGACTGAGATTTTAGCGCATTTCTCCCTCGAGAGCATTGGTTCTCAAACTCTGTGCCTTGGCACAATAATGTGTTAAAACTCTTTCCCGAATGTGTAGCATAATTCTTTTTCCGAATATTCATATGTACATTCGAGCCTTGAACATGTTCAATTTATCTTGTATCTGCCACATGGTTGTATGCCTATATCTTTTCCCAAGCAAGTTCAAAATTACAGTAAGCGAATTGAAAAAAAACAAAAAAACTGTAAAATTTAATTTGCTCGGGAAAAAAGTGTAGATTTTGTGAGATCTGAGTCAGTTCAGCATCAGATTAAGATAAAAGTGATGATGTGAACGTTTATCAGGTTGATCATATAGACATTCCATCCATTGACAACTAAAATGTTTTTGTCTAATTGATGGTGTGCTGCTTAAGTCAAATATATTTCTCAGTGTGCCGTCATACTGTACCGATATGCCCTCATTTTGTGCATCGGGTAACATGTGCGTAATTAAAGAATGGGGCTACATTGTTTTTGAAGACAAAATAGTAACTTTTATTTTTCTTTGCCACACATTCGTAGACCATAGGAAAAAAGGACAGGCAAATGTTTCTTGCGTTCAGCTCCAATCCAAGCAGTGGATGGAGATTGGAGGAACTTTTTTTTTAGCACGACTTACTGCTCGAAGTCTAAACGAAAACCATTTAAATGTATATCTAAAAATCACCCAAACAAAAGCTACGCTTCCATTGGCTGCATAAGGCCACGTGATCTCTCCCAGAACGCAGCTCTATCTTTCCCAAGCCAGGAAATGTATCGCTCAATTGGACACTTGAAAGCGGAGGAACATGAAACTCCAAAACAACAACTTGAGGTACTCAAATAATAATAAAGACATTAGCCCCATCCATGGAGGCCAGTCGAGGTTAACTCTCTGGGCTTCGATTGTGTAAGAACCATTTTCATGAAGCAAAGTTACATGTTCAATCTAATATTGAATCCAACAAAAAGATAATGATTTTTTATCACACCTTTTCTTCATCGTTTTATTTCAATAAAATAAAGTTCGAGAACCACTTCTATGGAATTGGCAGAGATTTTTACCGACGGTTGCTTCTCTAGCGCTGATCACCGTCACTGAATGGCTTACCGAAATGAAAGGTACTTCCTTTGCTCAGTGTTGCCGATTTAGATGTTCTTCATCTAGATGTTGGTGTTTTTTGTAGCGTCTAGACCTTACTATTTAGATGATTCTCAATAAAATGAGTAATATTCATCTTTAATCCATTTTGATAAAGATAGCAGTATCTTATTAAGCTAGGTTGTATTTTGATATCACTAAAGATCAAAGTCATATTTAATCTATAGATAATATTTACTATATTTCCTCGACTTTAGTTCTATCTGGAGACTCAACATGTTTCTAAGAGTTTTAGGATGCTTAAAAAAACCAAACTCAAATGCAGTTGAATTGGAAATAAAGTTTGACAACACCACCCTACATCTTCAAGGAAGAGCAGGAAATAGTGAATCATTTGTCTGAGTGAAGAAGACAGAGTTGTCGTCTTGAAATCGTTCGATTCCTTCTTGATTTCTCAAGAGATCAAATCATTGATCCATGCAACATTTTGTTCAAACATCGATCAAATATACTTTCTATAATTTTCATATTTTCATTAAAGTTTCAAAATCCCCAAACAAAAAAAAAAAAAAAAAATTTTTCAATTAAAACCCCCCGGGGGTAGGGGCATACCTCGGTCAAGGCCATGCACTTTCTAGAAACTGAATTAAAATCAATTCATATATATGCACGGGAGGTGACTGTGGAAGTTTTCATTTTTGATATTTTGGACAACAGTCTTGAAATATGAGAAACAAATTTTCCTGAAAAAAAAAAAAGATCCAGGATACGAACCGAAACTTGACCACTCCTTCCTTGATCAATGAACCACTCTTTCAACAAAGGTTATCGAAATAATGAAGTTTTGATAACCTTTTTTGATATATTGCGTAGACAAACATGAGTGAATGCACAGAAATGAAAGAAATAAAAACACATCTTCCAAACTGAAAGACTTATTGGGCCTGCCCCCCAAATGAAATATATTCTTCCTTGGCCTGTGGCATACCTTTCCGAAAAATTACATTGAGATTCATTAAGAACTGTTGGATATATTGGGTGAATAAAGAAACAGACAAGTATGAGTTAGCAAAGTTATTCAGGCTGAGAAAAGAAACAATAAATCGATTAACCTTAATTATTCTGCGGTTCACAATGATTGAAACCCAATCCATTTCTTTTGTATATAGTTTAATCATAACAAGCAAGGTTAGTTGGCATCGCCGCGAATACTCCTTCGATCATCACTCATATCAAGATCTCACTTATAATAAAACTGATGATCTTACGAGACATCTTTGGTAAGTGAAATAAGTTAGATATTAACACATCTCATTGGCTACAACTATCTTCATTTTATTTTTTATTTCTCTTAAACAGTACTTCATCAAAATATACTCAATTTCCGTAACATATTTCCTTCCTCAAATGATGAAATACGAAGGAAATAAGTTACTGAAGTTATATTCACTCGGATGAAGCTCTCAATCAAGGGAGGAATTGCCTATTAGAAAAAAATAGAACAAAGTTAGTTGCAGTGAATGTAATGTGTATATAATGCGATCAAACTTATCGAAATTTGGTCACCTGGACTTGTATCTCACCTGCCCTACTCTAGTTACCCTATTGCTGATGAGGTAGAAATGTCGTGTAGAAAACTATTGGGAATGATCGATTAGCATCTGATATATTAGATCGATATAGGCCTTTGCTAGTTGGGTTCTTTTTCCGATTACAAAGACATCTGGTGAATGCTATCGATTAGGATATTTTCACCATCGGCCATTGAATATTGATAACTAGTTTATCGTAGGAGGATTTTATGAAGAAAGAAAGGAAGAAAGAAAGAATGGAAAAAAGAATTATGGAAAAGAAGGATATAATTAGAGAAGGTTAGAATAGATTGCGGTTGGGAAGAAAAAAAACAAAGAAAGACCAGAGAGACCGAAAGAGAGTATGAAAAAAAGAAAGAAGGAATGAAAGAAATTAGCGAAGATAGAGAGGAAATGTGTATTTATGGTTTATTCCTATTGTGTATTTTATGTTTTCTCTCTTAGGAATCCCGTATCTCTCCCCACTATCTCCGTCTGTCTGTCTGTCTCTCTGTCTGTCTCTCTCTCTCTCTGCATCCCTTTCTGTTTATCACATCCCTCACTTCTCTTGCCCAATTACGCTCACTAAAAAAGGCCGCCATTAGATAACGAGACTTGCATCTGCATAATAATTATTTCAGAAGTCAGCTTCCAAGATCAACTTAATCCAAAAGATTAACGCAACATGTTCCCTCTTATCTCTTTGTAGTCTGTGATTTTGTTTAAGTAATAACATACAATATCCTAGTATTCTTAATTCGCCTATTCAAATTTCCCTGGGTTTATTTACATATATATATCATATATATTTATTTATATATCATATATATATCTATTCATGTATCAAATGTATTTATTTATATATTATATATATATATATATATATATATATATATATATATATATATATATATATATATATATATATATTTACATATCATATATATTCATATATTATATATTAGCAGGAGTGAAAGTTTAAAAACGGTAACTATAGGCTGAATGTACGGTTAAAAAACACTTTCCACTGTAAACTTTCGCACCCCTCGCTCTTTCCATCTCCCTCTTGTAAGAAATAGCAGGGATTAGCGCAATCGCAGTCATCATGGAAGGAGGTCGGGAAGGCCTTTGTCCAGCAGCGGTCTTACAATGACTGATGATGATGGGATTGCATTCTTCACCACGATCAGTATGAAATCCAGAATTTCGAACAAAGTTTCCATTTCGGATATTGGCGAAGTACAATCTGCCTATTTTTATCTTCCCAATTTGATCATGTGACCAACGAAATTGAAAATTGAACAGGGTCAGTTTTTATTTTCATTTTAGAATGAAAAACTTCTTTCCATATAGATTTAAAGTGGTTCATTAAAAGCCAAAAAGTTTTGTCCGAACCATTCCGGAGAGAAAAAAGGCGAAAACTATTCTGGTTACAGAAGAAGACCAGATGATAGACAGGGAACACGTCTGGAAAACAAGAAAAATCAAAGACGCAGCGTACATCAATATGTCGCCCGAGTGAATGCCAGAAAAACGCTGATTTCAGTTCGATGTAGCTTTTGCAATTCAACAGGGACAATCGGGGCTTAACAAGAAAAGGGACGGAAGACAATCGAGTTCTACGGTGTAAGAGTCGGTACAATTTGGGAGGAAGAAATTTATGTTAATCACCATCATATTCGGGAGGAACACCCGACAAAAGGCTCTGGAATGAATCGGCCAAAACATCGTGTTAACAGGAGGAGTCCAATCATCTGAAAAACTCTATGAAAGAGAGCACCTTGTTCTTGTATCAACATTGGTGATTCTAAAGAGCAGTGCCAGCTCTTTGATTACATTGGGTCGATAGACACGGTGAAAATTTTTACAGATCTAAACGAAGACTTTGATCTTGATATTCGACGCAAATGATTTTGTCAGAGAAAGAGCTGTTTTTTTCTATTTTGTAACCTAGTGGAGGGTCACTAGTGGACCATTGTTTATTTCATTATAGATGCGTCAAGGGCAAGATAGCCTGACAGGGCCCATTTCTCTCCAGACTGGTTAGGAATAAGACTTATTAGTCTCCTACAGAGTATGGTATGTCCTATTGTTTACTCATAATTGTAGGTATGGGTTCATGCCTTTCTCAAAGGTATCAGTGCAAGCAAAAACACCTCTAGTCTGAGCTTGGCCCACTGATTCCATTCTTAGGGCCATTAACCACTCAGCCACTTTAAACCTTCATAAGTGTTTTAGTAAATGATTTCTTTTCATAATAATAAAGCTGCTTCATTAGAACAGCGGAACTTCAATTCATTTGAACTGAAACAATAAATGTTGGTAAAATAATTTTCTAAGAATTCATTCGGTGCTTGTCGGGAAATGTGGGGAAAAGGCCAAACAAAAATCTACGAGGCGTTAGATTTGTTAGAGAACAAAAAAACAAGAAAGAACAAAACAAAAAATAAACAGCGAGAAAAGGGTTGATTAGACGCTAACAGCAAAATGCTATTGGAAAACGTCAACAAAAACTGTCAACATATGATTCTCAAGTTTTTAAGTCTGTCTGTTTGGCTTGCTATACAAGAATTATGCTTACAAGTAGTACCAAAGAAGCTAGAAGTCCTGAATTTCAAACATTTACTCCTTGATTTGTTTAGAAATTTTTTTTCTCTTATAAATAGGCTTTTATGTTCCTGGTACAATTTGCGATGTAAGTTTATGCTAAATTGATTCATAGATTGCATTCACTCTTGTTTTTTTTGAAAATTCATACCTTTTAACGATGACTGCCCAACAAAATGATAAAAAAAGTAATTTTTTCATTGGTCACAGCTTTCTCCGATTTTTAAATCGTTCTCCTAAAACTCAGCATGCTGCCAAAAGTCGTTGCTCACGGTACGGTTTCTACTGAGAGACTAACCAGACCAATTTTTTTTCTTCTTTCCGTTTTCTGACAAATTTTGCTATCATGGCAATCGTGCTGAAGGCTGATCGATGGATGGAAATTATTTGAATGACGACATCTAAATCTTACATAACTTTTTTTTTCTTCAAACGTTACTTTCTATTCTCTCCCTATGCTACAATATTCGGGATAAAGTACAATAGCTTTTGTAACTGGGTATCAAGAGTTATAACCAATCACGAGACACGGTCATCTCAGTATACTATAAAAAAAACAAACTCTGTCTGTACGCACCAGCATTATTCGACAACTGACCATTGTGCAGAATTGATATTCGCCATTTATACTAGTAGCTAAAAAAAAAAAAAGCATTGTGGTGTCGAGTTTTGAGTTGTGTGGATCAGCGGTTCTTTCAAGAAATAATAAAGATAAAAATGTTATATATCACGTTTATTTAGCCATATGTTTCTAATATAACTTTGAATCACTCTTTTGTTGGGATACAATTAGCATTAATGAAATACCTTACTGATCAAATCTGTATACATTGTGATTATTTAGCGACGGAGAATGGCAACTGAAGAATCTAACCGAAATTGAAGGAATGGGTGTGAATGCACTGTGATTATTCTACAACTGGCCATATTATGTTATTGAAATTCAGCAATATTAGTAAGTACGCAAAATATTGCTCTGTCTAGTTTGAAGTTGTTTGGATCAGCTGTTCTCGAGAAATTTTTATTGTAAAAAATGTAAAGTAAATAAAAAAAGTAAAAAATACTGATAATAAATATTCCATCTGGAAATTATGAATGTAAATTTACAACTGAATTCATCTGAATTGGCAATAGATTTAAATTTAGATTAAAGATATTTAAATTAGCAACACCAGACCGTAGCAACCGAAATATTTCGAAGTCATAGTTCCGTTCACGCAGCATAATGTCCGACTCCTTCCGAAAATGCACCTTTGGAGTAGCCACTACCCTATTATATCTAATTAAATTGAGAAAATCTCTCCATGTGTATGTGTTTGTGTGTGTATGTGTTTGTGTGTGTGTGTGTGTCTTTGCACTGAAATTACTCCACTCGACTACTGGTGACAGAATTGTTACTCGCCAGGTATATTAGTCTACACTCCAAGCATCACAATGTTGAATTAAAATCTTTGAGATCGTTACCCAAAGACTCTTTTCAGATCCCTGGCAAGGTCTAGATACTTATCAAACTTTTCACGTCCTTTTAGTCTCTCTGTGGTCTGCAGGGACGGTGAAATCCACCACCTGGTTCGTTATTATTCCCTATTTTTGCAACCCAACTGCAAGATCTAGTCTACTGGCCTGGATTGGTTCATTTTCTTAATTATTTCTCATGATCCGTTGGATATTGACTTCTCCCTGCCAACAAAACTTTACAAACTGCTGATCCAAGAGAACAATCCGAATATCGGTCGTGCCATCAGCAAATGCAATTAAAATACCTAATCTATATGCATCCTTCAAACATGTGAACTTTGTCATGTAATTAAGGCAGCTCATCGAAGTGTAAATGTTTCGTTTGAAAAGAGGGAAGACGATTGAATCAATTTGTCTTCAGTGAATGTTTTCTCAATTTTATGCCTTACAATTGGTTGTTTCTGCTTTGATCGTTATTGATTTATTGGGTCGTTGTTTTTTGTGGGGTTGAGGTGAAGGTTTTCTTGTTTTATCTAAATTGTTTTTTGGTTGTGATCATGTTTGATGAAGCCAGGATTAAAAGATAAGTTGAACGGCCTAAATGTAAAATAACAGATGATTTACTTTGCCTCGATGGCCACTGGATGATATTGACATGACGAGATAATTAGAGTAACGGCCTCTTAATGATGGGTACTGGTAACTTGTTAGTTAGGAAGAAGAAAACGAAGCAAGAAGCCAAAAAAAAAAAAAAGAAGGAGCAAGGAGAAAGTAAAAGAAGGATCAATAAGAAGAAGACAAGGAGAAAGAAGAGGAAGGGAGGAAATGAGGAATAAAAGAGGAATGTGGTGATAATGATGCTGCTGCTGCCGATGATGATGACGGTGATGCTGAATGAGTGGAAGTAGTTGGAGGAAGAGGAGTGAATAAGGTGGAGGAGGAGGAAAGGACAAATGGAAGGAGTGTTGATGACTGGTGAAAAGAAGAAGAAGAAGAAGAAGAAGAAGAAGAAGAAGAAGAAGAAGAAGAAGAAGAAGAAGAAGAAGAAGATAAAAACCCTGGGCTTTCATCAAACTGTCAAGAATATTACGTGTACTTCTAAAATGAATATTCTAACTGTATTTGGAAAACATCCAGGATCTTCAATTGCAGCCATGAATATATCCAAAAGTATTGTAAAATTCAAAATCTAGAGTTGACAAGAACAACAGGAACAATCCTCACAAAAAATGAGGGATGTTAAATGATTTGTAAAATTCATATCTCCCACTGTAATTCGAATTCACGTCCAATTTCTAATCTGGATCCTGCCTTACTGAGACGAATTGGCAGTTGCAACCAGCGAACAAATCAATGTACACACAAGAGATTTTTCTTCCGTTGGCATCTTACCAAGGTTTTATTGAATGAATATTGATTCACTAAATTGAATTGAAAAATTCACACATACTTTGGTCGCTGGAAAAACTTACACGGATAAAGATGTTTGTGCCCACAAACCACAAAATGTTAAGGGGAACATTGATTCGGGTCCCCGACTTCCTAAAGTGTCGGCTGTATTTAATTCACCAATGAGGGATAAAGGACAATCAGATTATTACATTCGATAGATCGACACTACTGGGATGTAATCAATGAGTAAAAGCAATCCGATTTTATTATGCAGTCGATATGTTCGAAACTTTCAGAGCGTCTTTTTTGGATAGAGTTTTCTGCTGGGAATTTATAGCACACACACACAAACACGCATACACACACACACACACACACACACACACACATACATATATATATTTATATAGAAGTGAACAATGGGGAATGAGATGGACTCAAGAGTAAAAGTATCTGGTGGCTTAATTTGTTGATTAATTAATTCAAAAATAAATTAGTTATACTATGCATTTTTTGGGAGTGGTTCCCATCAGATGTTTTACTCTGAAAGCAAAAATGGGAATTAAGAAAAAAATTCTTGGGAGGTCATAATGGTGAGTCTGCATTCTATTGTGTCAATAAAAAAATCTGTTGTGATATGGTTGAATATTTTGTTGGAAGTAGTAGCAACAGTTGTTGGTATTTTATTGGTTTTGTTGGTCAGAAATCGTAGGCAGTCTAAAACATCGGTTGTTATGGATACTGGGGAGCTGGATAGTATTTTAGTGTTAGACTGTTTGAGTACTGTTTGGTTTATTTAATTGTGTATATTTGGAAGTAAGTTGAACCAAGCAGGTTTTGTGGTAGTGGGGTTAAGTGTATTCACTGTTCTTCCATCAAAAATCCTGTGGTTGTACACCTGTGTAAGGAGTGAGTTATTATGCTTTGGAATCTAATGAAGGAATCATTTGGGAATTTTTTGTCAAGTTTCGTGTTGATTAGTTAAGTATTTACTTCTAGGAGGTATTCATCTACATCCCAAATAATTCAAGCTCCTCCCTTATCTGCTTCAGTGATTATCAAGTTTTGTTTTAAAATTTGTTAAAGGACTACCGTTTTTTAATTTTGAGGTTATCGTGTGGTTGAAGCTGATCATTGTGATTGTTAATGTGGGTTTTAATGTCTTCAACTGCAAGTTCAGATGTTTGGATAGTGATGTCTATTTTCTTATTTGGGTCTTTGGGGTTGGTCTAAAATGTCGCTATCATGGTTCAATTTGTCAAATTGGGCTTTGAGCTTAATTCTTCTGAAGAAGTAATGAAGGTCCTTATCTAGGAAATATCGTTGAAAAGTGGGGTTGTGGATATTTAGGCCTTTTCAGGGGTATCAAGATATCTTAAATGAATTTGAATTTACTTAGGTTGATCACTTTACCTTCTGGGTCGTCTTTAATTCTAAAGATGTGCTGTAACTATTGTTTAAGCTTTTAAAAATTGTTATTAAGGATAGTGTCATGTTTTGTGGCCCCCACGCCTTCCCTGAGTAGGGGTTGGGAGGTTTCTTTGTTCTTTGGTAGTGTGTGTGTGTGAGATGATGAAGAGGTTGCTTTAAGGTCAAGGCGTTGGTCTGTGTTCGTAGAGTGTGACATATGGGTCCTTGCGTTGGAGTGAGGGAGAGAATTATTTTGCGGTTTTTATTTTATAGGAGCTTGAAGAGTGGTAGAAAGATGGTCCTTGTGATCTTTAATGCTTTTGTTGTTTGTACTGGTGAAATTATTTTTGTTTTTGTATTTGTATATGTATTTTCGTTTCATTTACTAGTGTTAGTTTTTGTGGAGATATGTTTGTTATTCTTGTTGCTGTTGATGATATTGGTGGGTTTAATGTTGTCTGAATGCGTTATGCCCAGATATATGATATAGACTTGGCTAGTAAATATGATAATGCTACCTTGTATAACTATGAATATATATATACATGATTATTAATTTCATTATATAGTAACTCTTGGAATGCTTTCCGGTCATTACATAGTTAATGTATCACTAGACAACGTAAATAAAGTAAACAATTAACAGTATAATGATAGGAAATCATTTTACAAAAGAGTTTCTATATCATATAACGCAAGTCATAATCATTCTGTCGGATCATATATATCCATTTCTTGACACACACACACACACATACATACATACATATATATATATGTATATATATATATACATATATATATATATATATATATATATATATATATATATATATATATATATATATACATATATATATGGTACAGATCAGGTTAGCAAGATAGCATAATATAAAGCAACGTCTGATATGTGATGGATTTATTTCATAGAGTGCTCGATACATTCATTTTCATACTTCAAAAGTCAAGTTGTTTTATAGTAGAGCTGGAAATATATAATAGGATGTGGATTTGCTACACAAACAAATTAATGTTTCTGCCCTCTCTGGCCTCATCAGGCGAATGATTGTCTGTGTTTTTAGATTCTAGTTTGGGGAATTCGATGAGAATCTTGTGGGTGTCACTGTGAGTGGAAGGAGTTATCCATTTTGTTTTATTGTTTCTAGAAGTGTGAATGTTTTTGTTGGTGGTTGTAACTTACAAGTCAAAGGGTGTAAACTATGTCTCGGAGTTATCTCTGAAAAGATGCTCAATTGTTTTCTAAGTGATGTTTCTATCTTGACTTTGATATTTGGCAGGGGTTTATTGCTTATGTTGGTATCCTTTATGGCTCTAGTCGATCCACACCGTATTATATATATACATATATATATATATATATATATATATATATATATATATATATATATATACACACACACATACACACACACGCACACACATATATATATATATATATATACATATATATAGGCACACACACACACATATATATATATATGTATGTATATATATATATATATATATATATATGTATATATATAAATACTTTTTCTAAACGTAAATTATATACAGGGTCTAAAAGGTTTCACAGCTATATATATATATATATATATATATATATATATATATATATATATATATAGAGAGAGAGAGAGAGAGAGAGGGTGGAGAGGGATATGGATAGATAGATTGATATATAGATAAATAAATATATAGAATAGGTCTTTAATATTAACAGCAAACAAATAATATAATCACTCCATAAACTCAATGCTGCAGAGTAGTTGGCATCATGCCATAGAACTTGTGTGTAGATTGTATGATGGGTCAATATGCAAAGTGAAGAAATGTTTATTGACACTCCATGAAGTCTCAAGGGTAGGAGGATTTTATGAAGAAAGAAGGAAAGAAAGAAATGAAGAAAGAAAGAAAGAAAGAAGTGAAGAAAGGAAGGGAAGAGGGAAAAAAATAAAATGAGGTAAAAACAATATAAAGCAAAAAGAAAAATCTGAGCAGAAGAAAGGATAGAAGGAAGGAAGCGGGAAAGAAAGAGAGAGTGAAATTATATAGAAACAAAGAAAGAAGGGGATGAAAAAGTACAACGAAGCAAGAAAGGAAGGGGCCTGAAATAAAGCAAAAGGGAGAAATAAAAAGGAAGAACAAGATATACAGGAGTAGATAAAAAAGAAAGAAAGAAAGGAAGAAAGAAAGAAAGAAAGAAAAAAGAGTAATGTCTTCAGAGGAGCAGAAAAGAAAGACAAAATGGTGTGAAAAAGAAGGAGAGAAAGAGAAAGAAGCGAGAATGAAAAAAGAAAGGAAGGAACAAAGAGAGAAAGAAGGAAAAACAGACTGAAAATACAGCAAGAAAGTGAGAGAGAAAGAAGGAAAGAAGGAAAGGAAAGAGAGAAAAAAAAGAAATAAAGTAAGTGAGAGAGAGAGAGAGATACTTGAGCTGAATGAAAGAGGGTATATGGAGAGATGACATCGTCCATTCTTATCGGTTTTCAATATATATATATATATATATATATATATATATATAGAGAGAGAGAGAGAGAGAGAGAGAGAGAGAGAGAGAGAATGAGAAACGAGCCACCGATCAGCCTGAGGGAAATTTGATTTTGATCTTGGAGGCTTTTTGCTATGTGTCTGGGACAATTCTCCATCGCACAGAATTACCTGGCAAGAAATGAGTTCCAATCTCTCAGCCAAACAGATTCCCATTACCATCGGGGGAATTTTGTGGAAATTCGGATGAGCTAATCTCCTCCCTCCAACCATCGACCGTCCCCCAACAACGTTCATTTGGTTTCTCTCTTCCTCCTGTCAAGAAGAAGAAAAACATAGAACTTTGACGCATTGATATTATAGGCCTATAAAGGTTTTTCATGTTTTGTTATGTATATATCTACGTTATATATATATATATATATATATATATATATATATATATATATATATATATAGTTGTCCGTTAATCGTGATGCCGTGAAACTGATCAGTCACAACAAATTTATCTCTCTTCTCTGACCCCCTCTCTATCTCTGTCTCTCTGTCTGTCTGTCTCTCTGTCTCTGTCTGTCTGTCTGTCTCTCTCTCTCTCTCTCTCTCTATATATATATATATATATATATATATATATATATGCAATTATTGTTTAGACGGGTTATAAAAGTTAGTAGTTATTATAATTTATCAAACTTTTTTAGAGCATATGTATATATTCAGAGATGAAATCTCTCCAATATTAGCCATTTTGAAAGCCTGAAAATTGCTACCAACTTCTGGACCAGTCAAAACGAAGATTGATATGTGGCAGCTCCATATATATATATATATATATGTATATATATATATATATATATATATATATATATATATATATATATATATATATGTGTGTGTGTGTGTGTGTGTGTGTGTGTGTGTGTGTGTGTGTGTATGTGTGTGTATGTGCTGGTGTCTGCGTGTACATGTACATGCGTGTGTGTGCGTGTGTCCGTCCATACATGTTGAATATATTTCCCTCGGATGTATTTCTTTCAGTGAACATTTTTCCAGATTTCTTTTGTTCTTTTTTTATCAACATCTTCCTTTATTTGATGGTAAGAATTATTCTGTTTACAAAATCGATATTGACTATTCAACAAAATCAACTGAACTTCGGTTTACACTCACTCTCTCTCTCTCTCACACACACACACAAACACACACACACACACACATATATATAAATATATGAATAAATATATATATATATATATATATATATATATATATATATATATATATATATATATATATATATATATTATTGATCCGTATGCGTTGGGGAAAAATTGGCACACGTCTGTACTTTGAAATAAAGGATGAATATGTTTGCATTGTTTTGCATAACTGCTTATATACCTGAAGTAGGTATTATCTACATGTGATTGTTATTTGGGTCGGTAGGTAAGATATACAAGTACTTGAGATGAGTGAGAGAAGATTTTGATTGTTGACAAGCGCCTTTCCATATATGTATCTCGAAGCTGCTTTCTAGATGCCTAAGTATCCCTAACATCGATTGCCTCCACTAACTGACATACCGAAATGTTAGTTACGTCCCTTGCTCAGTGATGCCAATTTAGATATTCTTCATCTAAATGTAAATGTTTTGGCTTTCATCCAGGTCTCAGAAATTTCTACTGTTCATAAATTTTAATAGATATTGGTATTTGATTTATAGTAATGAGTTAAGTAATATTTTTTTACCAAATTGAGAAATATTTTTATAAAATGAACGTTGGATATAGAAGTTGCATTCAATTCATTAATTATATATTATATATTTTGCTAGATTTTTTATATATATATATATATCTGGAGAATGAAGATATTTCTAGGATGTTTCTTTTGGCAAAAAATACAATGGAGTCTATGGATTGTGGAAGTTTCATGAGAGACATGTTAACCAAATCAGTATCCTGCTGTATGAATATTCAGTCTGAAACTTTGAGATGAATCATTCTCATTCCATCAGTTGATCAACTTACTGAATTCATTCATTATATTGCCTCTGTTTCTATCAGAACGTCTTGGCAGTTACAGTTTTCTTCAGGTGTACGATCCGTTGTGAAAGAATAGATTCTTTTAAAGTGTTGTATTTTTTCTTTGTATGAAGATATGTGAACAGAGAGGAATTGTTAGTTACACACAGACCGACTCAGTTTATTTCCAAAAGTCAAATCAAAAGGGTAAGTGGAAAAATCTGAAATGACAGATCATATATGAAGAAGTACTCAAATATCATTTCCGTGAACTTCCAAATAACTGATGATGAAAATCGCTGGAGAGAGGGGACATTGAAGAGAAGCGCACATAATAACCTGTCAGACTAATACTAAAAATATAATTTTCGAAAATTGGATTGAGTGCATTGACAAGGAAGATCATGTCGAAGGATGAATGTTGATTGTGTAAAATAAATCTTTTATTTGATATTAGACAGTGGATTTATTGCACTACCTGTCTTCCCCCCCTCTCTCTCTCTCTCTCTATATATATATATATATACATATATAGTGGGCTGAGTGGGCATGGTGTTAAAAAGTGCAACAGCAACGGTCTTCTCCTTTGAATCGATTGGCTTACATTCAAATGAGTATATCGTGTTGGCAGTAAAGTACTAGGATTTCTGCTTGAAGGAGTTGGAAATTTGTATTGCATAATCTATATATCAACAGAAAAACACGTTTAATACAAGTAATAATGATAAAAAAAAACATATGCATCCAGGATTGAAAAAGTGACATTTAGTGGATTATATTCTTGTAAAGAGACGTGATCTCCAGGAAATCTGCGGCTGTGAGGTGAAGAGTCAGATCAGCAGGTGTTTCACTTCTAAAATGGCTGAACGTCTCTCGTCCAAAAGGCAGGAAGGTTTGGGAGGAGTTCATTCGGAATGATTGGCCTACCTTCAAAGAATTGGTATATAGCGTCGGCAGTAGGTTCTAAGAATCCTGCAAAATAATCATCAAAAATGATCTGGTCAGAATGATATTCAGATCGAAGAGTTATAACGGGAAAAAAGACTACTTCAAAGTTTTTGGCGGGCTGTCAGCAGGAAAAAATGGACTTAATATTGCAATGAAAGAAGCAAATACTCGTGTATAGAAGACTCCATGGCATAGAAAATAAGTAGTTGAATAAAAACACTGGTGGGATACAAAAACAATTAGACTCTAATAATACAAGGCTCCTACATAATCTTTAAAGATAGGTATTTGGAAAGCAACTTTAAAAGAACCACTACGCTCTAGGGATGGAGTGAAACTTGTTAGAGACCCGGTTAGTATCCTGAAAAGGTGGCAGGAGCACATTGATAAGCTTCTAAATCGGTTTTCAGCTGAATAGCTTTCAAAGTAGATCAGTGAATTATAGTCTTGCTGTCCTTCCCTCATTTGGAAAAGTTGAAGCGAGTGTTATGAAACTAGGTAATAGGATATCACAGGAGCAATGATACTGAATTGCTGAAATTCAATAAAAAAATATCCTGCTGTATCTTCATGATTTATTGTAGATTGTTCAGCCTCATGGCTCTGTTCCGGGTAACAAGGGAGATGCCGTAATGGTCGTACTCTTCGAAAGTAAGAATGGTAAAAATAATTGTAGATATCTTAGAGGTATAGCCTGACTGCTTCCAGTGGGTAAAGTGTTACGTATAATAGTGTTGGATCGTTTGTTCTGACATGATGTTGATGATGTTCTTCCGAAATCATGATCTGGTTTCCGTACTGGTCGTAGAACCACCGATATAATCTCCCCGGCAAGAAAATTACAGGAAAAGTGTGTCACACAAGGCATAGGCTTTTATTGGGTCTTTGTTAACTTGACTAAGATCCTTGATACTGTGAACAGAATTGCTTTATGGGAGATTCTAAGGAAGTTTGGCTGCCCTGCAAGGTTTATTGCTATACTGCAATAATCTATGTTGGCATGAGGGCATTGGTTAATGACGTTGGAAAACTATCGGAACCAATATTTGTTGAAATTGAGTGAAATAGGGAAGCATTCCGGCACCTACACTGTACTCTGCCATGGTTTCCCATGCGGTGTTTAATGACTGTAGTTTATGTTCGCTATCGTAATGCTGATAATGTGTTTGACATCGGGCAATTTGCATAAAAATCCAACGTACTTGTATCCAGGTAAGAGATCTGCTGTGTGGAAATGATTGTGATTTGGTGGCCGACACGGAAGATGGCACGAAGCATCTCCTTGAGGGACTCACTAAGGCTTGCACTGCTCTCAGACTTTCTATCGGTCCTTAAAAACAGTGGTACTATTCGAACCTGCGCCTGGTAAGCCGCAGTGCAGGACAAATGTCCATGAATGTGGCAAATGTCTGGCAGTAGTGAACAGGTTTACATATCTTAGAAGTACTGTCAACAGGTTTTGTACCATTAAAATAAGGTCAAAAACTGAAAACAATGCCTTTGGGGACAGGCAAGACGTATCACAAGAATATTAAGGTGTACAATGCTCTTGAACTGTCCTCCTTACTTCATCATCATCATCATCATCATCATCACCAGTCTTTTAACGCTCTTCGTTAGACATATACCCACCTCAGGATCCGCCACATTTCCCTATCATGGGCATTGCAGAGCCAGTATTTTCTAGATTTATCAGGTTATTCTCTCCACCTTCCGTTTTGTCGGACTCGGTTTCGCATGTGGTCTCTGGGGATCCATGTTGTGAGTTGTGATGTCCATCGGTTGTCTTTCACTCTTGCAATATGACCAGCCCATTGCCAGTTGAGTTTTCTAATAGATTCTATGATGTCTCAGAGCCCTGTTTTCTTCCTGATATATTGTGCTGTTTTGTGATCACTCCCCATGAGGTTGAGCATGATTTTCTCATGTGCACGTTGCATGCTTCTCAGTTTGTGGGTTCGTCTCTTAGTTAGGTTCCATGTTTCAGCTCCATAAGTGACTATCGGTAGGATGCATTGGTTGAATACTCTTCTTTTCAGGATTATTGAGATCGTCTTGTTTTTGAAAGTTGAGCTCACTTTGTCGAAGACTTGCCATCCTAGCGTGAATCTCTGCTTGATTTCTCCTTCTTTTGTGGGTTTGCTAAACGTAGGTTACCTGTTATCTTCAGCTAGAATGCTTTCACCAACAACGTTTTCAGATGATCAAATTGTGCATCTGGAAATGCAAATAAGTGATATTGAGGTTCTTTAGAGGTATACCTGTGATAGCACTAAAACTGTAGTCCTGAAGCGGAGGCTACGATGAAATTGTCATTCAGCAAGAATGAGTGATGAAAGAATTCCCAATCAGTTTTTGTATGGAGAGCTTTCGAATGGAGAACATCTTCCCCATGACTCAAATGAAGTACGAAGATAGTCAGAATAACTAACTTAAAGTTGCAAATATCTCAGCTGATGTCTTGGAAATTCAAGCGAGTGGCCATGTTTCTTTACAGAAACTAATTCATCGGAGAAATTACATTCAAGGAATAATCTGAATTTCCACTTCCCTTTCTTGAAGGTGACGACCTCAGACCGACATGTCCTATCTCTGTGAGTTCATATATATATATATATATATATATATATATATATATATATATATATATATATATATATATATATTATGATAACTGTATCCAGACATGAATCCAAAACCCAATATTTCTCAAATAATTAAAAAGTTTCTCGGTGAATTGAATTACATAATCATCCAAACATCAAAATTAAAAACAAAATCACCCATCATATTTTCACTATTCGGCGTTTCAGTTTTGGTGTTTTATTTTACATTCAAATATAGCAAGCAGTGAACGAAATCTTGATAATATGCAGTGCATTTTTAAATGATTTCGTGGAGCATCTAAAATGTTTTGGATATTTTTTGCCTCAAATTTGGCTGATCTTTCAGATATCATTCTTAGAACTCTGGATAGTTTGGGATTTCTTTGGTCCCTTTTTTCGAATTTGCTGCTCGCTTTGCTGTTATCATCTGCAATTCCAGAATGTTTACTTCATTCATTAAACAATTCGAGAGTCCTTGAAAGTTAAAAGAAAGCATGTGAACTTGAATGCAGCACAGGGATTAGAGTTAAATGAAAAATACCTCTTACCATGAACATCCTCGGCAGTTCAGAACTAGTTGAGAAGCAATATCAGAGTGGCAAACAACTAAAGCTAGACGCTTTCTTTTCGCAAACTCTACCGACTGCCCCCATTAAGGTTTAATATATATATATATATATATATATATATATATATATATATATATATGTGTGTGTGTGTGTGTGAGTGTGTGTGTGTATGCGTAGTACAAATCAGGCTAGCAGTATAACATAACATAATAATATATTAATAATATAAAGCCACTTCTGAAATGTAATGGATTTATCTCATAGAATGTTCGATGCATACAACTTTTTACTCTTGAAGTTGAGTTGTTCTAGAGTAGAGCAGAGGGTAGAAACATGAGCTAGTTTGTGTAGCGAATCCACATTCTACTATTTGCACATACACACACACACACACACACACACACATATATATATATATATATATATATATATATATATATATATATATATATATATATATATATATATATATATATATATATATATACATAAATATATGTGTGTATGTGTGTATCCGTTAGTGTTAAATATACCTTCAAACGTACATATTCTGGATCTTCCATGCACTGCTGAATATTCTTCAAAAAGCAGAATCGTACACACGCAAAAAAAAAAAAAATTTATCCTTCATTTTTTCTTTCTTTGTCTTATATCTTCTCTGTCGCTGTGTGTTCACTTGACATTACTCTATTTTCTCTTCACCCCATCGTTCCATGACGTTTTTTTTTCGTCTTCATTTCGTCAAGTACTTCTTTGTTCGTGTCGTTTGCTTCGTCCGTTCCAATTTTTTCCTGTTCTCATTGTTTTAGGCGAGGTGACTGAGCGTCTCTAAGCCATCAACCTGTCAGCATTGATTAGATTTTTTTTTTTAGAAAAAAAAAGAATTGTTTCTTTTCTTTCCTCCAATTTTTCTTTACCACCCAGAAAATTAGTTTTTTTTTCAAATGATTGTGAAAAAAAGAAGATTTCAGTTTTTCTTTTGTTTACTTATTAACGCTTTTTTTCTCGTCTTTTTCTTTAGATTTTAGAATTTTTTGCTTTATTGGGAATTGGTTAATTCAAAGAGTATGTCGTTTTTTATGCCATTTCAACTTATTTTTCTTGTAGATATCTTTTTTTTCTCGTCTTTTCTTCCATCAACTTTTCTTCTTATGATTAAAAAAAGTATTTTAGATCTAAGAGGTACAATGTGACGTAAAGATTATCAGTGCAGAAAACCAAATTGGCAAACCGTGTTCAATTTCTGGCTGTAGTTATATGTGTTCATTCCATCGGGAGAGAGAGAGAGAGAGAGAGAGAGAGAGAGAGAGAGAGAGAGAGAGAGAGAGAGAGAGAGAATGAGAGAGAATGGATTATACGACCCCGAGTCTTTTTCTAAAATTTATTCATGCCTCATGACAACTTGACTAAACTGGATCACAACTAAAATGGTACATCAGACTGTTCAGGTGAAAGGTCGAAATATATTGAACCCCAAAGATCAAATTGCTGTTATCACCACGACTAGAGTTTACCGTGGACGGGAAAAAGAAAATGCAATTTAATCTACTTCTTCAGGCTTCAGTTATTATGGACGTTAGCTTTTGATGCAACAAACCAGTCGGAGACACACCAAACAAAGACGCTAAATTGATAATCCATAGAAAAATTAGTGGATTCGGAGATAGCTTGGACAAAGTACTTTAAAAAAACGACAGCATGCCAAAGATGAGATTCTGGTTGAGGTATACATAGAAAATGCAAAAAAAAAAAAAAATCTAAAAAAATTAAAAAAAGAAAAGAAAAACGGTCCGAAGGTAAATTTATATAACATTTAGCGGTTATTGTTTATATTTGCTTTTGCTAAATTTTTTTATGCTTGATCAATTCAGCAATTTCATTTGCTGTGCCCACCACTGGGACTTACGGAAAAGCCCCATTGGCCCTTGAGAAGATTGGAGCCTATTGACTCTCTATTTCCTATGTGTGTTCTGAAGACGAAAAGTAATTACACTATCCTTCTCGGTATATATATATATATATATATATATATATATATATATATATATATATATATATATATATATATATATATATATATATAACTGTGAGATTGGGAAACTCGTCATTTCGTGAAATCCCTAGGGAATTTGCAAGATTCACGAACATTATGGCAATTTCATGGAATATCTTTCTCCTTGATCAGTGTAGAAATGGTTAGCAAGATTGTGATGCTGACCATTGACTAATGAATTCTTGTCCTTACCAGGTGCCCCACTCCTGTGACCTCATGTCAGACTAATCTTTTCACAAATCCCGGGGAAGTTCACAAAATCACTAGTTTCACAACTTTACTGTAACATATAACTTGCTTCAAGTGACGTAAAAAAACAGCAGTAAAATAAAGATAGTTTTGTATTTTGACAAAGGTCGAGAATATTTGCGTTGAACTTGCACTTGGAAATGGCATGAACATACTTTTCCCTGTAACCTGTTTCGTCTCCAGGTTTCTTATAAATGTCTCGTCACTAGTGGAGGATATGAATGGAGTCAGGTACGATATTCTGTATCATGTAAGCAAGCCCTGTCTCAAATTCTTTGCTGAGAAGATGGGCATCTCTCCTTGGCCTCGAAACGCAATGAAAAACCCAGCAGAGCACCCCAGATCTTGTAGTCAACTAACCAATATGCGAAAGTTTCCAGTCATTTTGGAAATATCGATCAGAAGAGACCAACAGCGCATGTGCGAACTGATGTTCTCCCGTTGGGTTATTCAGGCGGCAGCGAAACGCCATTGAGTGTGTATGTGTACTGTTTGGCCGTCTCATTCACAATGACTGAGTCAGCCTTTCTCTTTTTGTGCCCATATAGGGACTTTTTGGCAAAATATTTCATCAACGAGGTCTGTCTGCACCCCCCCTTACTGTGCATATTTGACACACTGCTTTTCCCAAACAGATTTCAGACAGTGAATTAGACTGGGGAGAACGTGACAAGGTAGTTGTTAGCTACACCGTAAGTGGACTCTGCAGTTTATTTTAAATATGAACAGGGAGATAGGATGAATGTATTTCGAGGTGCCATCGCCCGTGGTAGTCTACTTTCTTCTCATTATAAAGAAGGGTATACAACCAGTAAATTCTCCCATAGTCCCCTATGAGGCTGAAGCATGGAACTTAACCAAAAGATTGACCTAAAACTGAGAATCATGCAACGTGCACTGGAGAAAATCATGTTCAATATCACATAGATCATACGACAGCACTGGAATCAGAAAACAAACAGGAGTCTGAAATATCATTGAAAAAAATTAGAAAACACTAATGGCAAGGGACTGGTCATATTGCGAGAATGTTACTGAATTGCTTTGAAATGAGGTGATATACTTGTAAATTTATTTTAATTAAATTTTGTTTTGACTTAGTAATGTTTTCATTGGTAAATTCGAATGAATAAAGATCGTTTTCTGATTGATTTAATAACATTTCTTTTTTTTTTTGCTTTGAAAGGAAAATGAAATGCTACTAACCTTGTTCGATATATTTGGACAGTTTTTAAAAAAAATAAGTATGTTTTGAATTAGGTAATTTGTACGAAAAAAGTAACGTTATCATTTTTATTGATAGAAATGTATGGATAAAGATTATTTTGTGATTTGCTTATTTCATTTGATTTCATTTTGATTTGCTTTGAAAGCGATACAAGAAACTTGTAAACACGTTCGCAGTGACTTTATGGCTGGTTATTGCGTGTCACCATCATTGTGACTTTAGGACCACTGAATTTATGTCTGATCACCTGTATATCAGTATTACAGGGAAACAAAAAGGTAAATTTAATATGAAAAACTAAATCTGATAATGGAAGATTCTATTGACATTAAAAACTTTTAAAATGAGTAGAAAGAGAAGGATGAAGAGGAAAAAAAAGGATTCGTGAATTGAAAACTATCACAAAAGAATAGAAACAGTCCTCTACAATATAGGATAAACATCAGATGAATATACATTTTACAATTTTTAAAGATTTTTCTGATACGAAGTATTACAGAATAATCATGATTTTAAAACTTTTTTTTTTTACTTTTCTTACATTCATCCTACTTTTATACCCCAGACTGCTTTACAAAATACTTTACTTGGTGTTCAAATAACACCCTTGAACATAGCCTACATTTTGATCGTAGCCGTGTTTGTTTACATTCTGATAGTTACAGTATTCAATACATTTTTCTGTTGGTCTGTTTTTCAAAATTTTTATTTGATGAAGTCTTATAAATTATTATATTTTATATTTGAATTTTTATGACTATTTTTTACCTTCAACTCAATTTTATCAGTTGCATTTTATCGCAACGTTTTGCCCGGACCGATCACCACCCATCAGCGAATAAATATCATCGATCGGAAAATAAAGAATAAAAATGATAAGCGACTAATATTAATAGGAAGGTGAAAAGTTGTAAAAATATTTCCAAATAATAAAGATTCATAATATTTCACCAAATGATTATATAAAAAAAAAACAAACAGAAAGAAATATACCACACACTGTAACTACCAGAATGTGAACAAATATGGCTATGATCGGAATTGAAGATTGGTTTAGGGTGCTACTTGGACACCGATAGTAGGATTGGTTTAATTAGTTAAGCAGGCTTAGGTAAACGGTGCTTCCCCTGACTACAAGGACGTGGACTGAAAATCCACCTGAGGCTTATTCTTTATTTTCCGATCAATATCGCAGGATAATTGAACTGAGCAAATTGGTGCGATAAAAAAGGTTACTAATAAAATTAGAATGAAGATGAAAAATAGTCAACATTTCTTTAAAATGATAATGATCAAATGAGTATATTTAAAAGGAACACTGCATGAAAAGAAGAAATTACTGAATTCCTTTTGAGGCAAAACAAATCGTTTAATGCAATTGAATTCATTCACTGACTTATCTCAGGGGCGGATTAAGGATTTTGAGCCGAGCGTTCAAATAGAGAAAAACCCCAAAAACCTTTGAGCGGGGATGGGATTGGCTTAATGAAAAACTTCATTTTTACAAATAAATACGGAAAAAAGAAAACTCGTTTTAAGCTTCAATGCTTTTAAGGTTAATCTATGATTAGTTGGGATTACTTGTTTTTTTAATCATTTAAGCGAAGAGAATATCTACTCACAGAAACGAATTTTGCAAGGGTGTGTGAAGCATTCACAGTTTCTTACAACGAAGTCGCTGCATAGATTGTCGAATTGAGGTAAAATTCGGTAATAGAGGCCGTTGGATCAGGGCGCAACTTCTCTACCATTAAACTATAAATTGCGCCTTTACACCGGCTACAATTTCCGCCGTTCCTGGCTAGAAAACTGTTATCCAACCATTTTACATGCAGACACTCTAAAACAGTATAACCATATATAATCATGTTAGTATATTTTAACGTATAGAGACTATTAAAAAAAAGAAGTATTTCCCTAGACATTTATCATTATTTGTGCTAGAAATTACATGCATGCAAATCAGTTGACTTCGTCTCTTTGATATAAATAAAACTGTTATTAAATAATGAAATATTTGGTTATTACAGATTCTGCTGTGAGAGGAACCTAATGGAATATGGAAAGCAGGAGAACTACTTACAGAACCCCTTAGACAATGTGGTAGGCTCCATTCGAAATTTTATCCAACAAAGTTACTTTAAAGATGACTGGACGGAGCATAAATTTGGTACTGGATACTTTTTGACGAAGATGTATACGATGAACAGGAAAAAGTAACCTTACGCTGTCTACGGTTTCAGTCGTTTCTACTTGGGGCCCACATATCACATTACTACATATTCCGTTTCCATTTTCCATATGTGAAGTAGATGTTGAGGTGACAAACACCCCAAGTGGCGTCACACACTTTAGCTATTTCAAGCATAGTTCGTGCGAGAAATAGACTCAACCGATGGACATCACGTCTCACAACATGGATCCATAGAGATCATATGAGAAACCGAAGCCAACAGAACACAAGATGGAGTGATGAAGTAGACAAATTCAGGAAATACTAGCTCTGCAGCGCCCATGATAGAGAATTTTTGTGAATCCCGGATGTTAAAAGACATGATGATGATGATAAGGGCATCAATGTGAAATGAACATGAAATGTCCATATCAGAGCTTGAACCCATTAACAGTACCCACGACCACCTCCAATAATTACAGTAAGGAAAGAAATAAGGTTCAGCTGATGCATCAATTACCGTTGGCGAGTAGGGGATGCTATGATTACACAAGGACTCAATCGCTGCAATGCAAGCAAAACACGGTGGAGGTGAAATCGCGGGCTTGGAACTCAAACTCTGCTAGGAAGCCAAGATTTGAAGCTATAGGCTGGCATCTTTCGGATAAAGATAGCAACAAATTCGTATGTATAAGAGTGACTTGCAAAGGTTAATTCTATGTCATTCTTTTCAGGTGAACAAATCTTATTCTTAAGCACAATAGAACTCTGTTTTTAGCAACAACAAAATAGATTAAACCCATGTTTTAGAAACAAATGTTTAATGTTGGCCGCTTTTCATATCACTGAAGGTTATGGCTTGTTTACGAAGTACACAAGCTGCAATCATGCCACAACAAGATGGAACGGACATTGCATCAAGTTTGAAACTTTTCTCCATGTTATAGCGGAAATCATTCGGAATATGAGGCCAGTTATAAAAAAGAAAATCATTTGTTGAACCTTTTCCTGTCAAAGGTGGATCTTTGTGTCTCCATGTTCGTGTCTCCATAATCAGATAGTAACACTATATAGATACGTCTTGTAGCAACGTGGACACCGAACTGGTGGCACATATCCCCATTTGCAGGATGTTGTCACAATATCTAAGAAAATGTTTTTTCTTAATTCAGACATCTAATTCTGAATAGTCATTTTTGTTGTCACTGACTTTATATGAAATCCGCCATTTCTTTCAGCTTACACACAAGAACTAGCTGCGTTACTCAATTGTGCACCGATTTGCGGTGAGGACATTTTTCAGATTATTGTGGCTGTTACGTAACAGTCCCTGTAGCGCAGGGGATAGCGCGCTGGACTTCTAATCCAGAGGCCGTGGGTTCGAATCCCACCAGGGATGTTTATGTTTTCTTTTTATTATAACTGCTTATCACCGAATTCTTAAATGAAACCCTTGGAGTAATGCTTTGCCCACTTGCAGTCATTGATATTATATAAACTATTTCATCCGTAATCGACCAGTTGGTGCGTTACGTGGATAAAACCAGTCTATCACTGGCCGAAGTGCATTTCCCTCTCGTGTAATGAATTACATCGCTCGTCCATGAAAGTGTTGTTTGCTATGGAAGAGCTCTTCCACAACAAGCTGCTGTGTGGCGGACACCAATTACTTCTCAAGTCAAACTAATATCCAGACATAAAAACGGACGTTACAATATTTAAATCCTATGTCAAGATAACATATAGAACAAGTAAGTGCAATACAGAATGTTTTTAGCAATTGTTTATGTAATAATAAAAACAAATCAAAGTTTATAGTTTTCTATGTGTAGTTTGACTAACAATGAACACAATGGTAGATATAACATGCAGTCCATATCTAGAAATTGAAGCACGATACATAGGACAAAACTATTTCTGATAAACTAAAAATAAAACTAGCACACCAGAAGCAAAATAGAAAAAAGAAAAACAAAAAAAACAAACAAACGAACAAAAAAAAAAAAACCAGATCTAAAATGATGCACAAATGGTGCTGCAACCAAGGAAAATGTCCAAAGATCGCAAAAAGAGAGTTTTCAACCATTTCATTCTAAATAGTCATTATTGCTGTCATTGACTCGACATTTAATTCGTTCATTCTTTTAACCTGTTTATGGCAACGAGTTACGTTTATCAATAGAGCATTGATTTGTGGTGAGTTCATCATTCAGGCTGGTCCGATAGTTATTTAGTAGTCTTTGTTGCGCAGGTGATTGAGGCTGTGGGTTCGAATCTCAACAGGATTGATCAACTTTTTATATCTGAAATAATTGTAATGACACAAGAGGAATCTAAACCGAGTGCAGCTGGGTGGTTAGAGGCATTGTAATAGGGTCCAGTAGAACTTTCCAGTTTAGAAGCATATCAGCCCTTAAATTCTTTGCATTGTAGCAGTCTGAGATGATGAAAAAAATTGCAGGAAGTTGGTGGGTGGGAGGTCTCCTGCTCTTTACGAGCCGGATAAAATAAGATAATGTTGAACAAGTCATATATACCATAATTTATTTTCCTTTATATTCTTTGTCTTCCCTTTGCTGCCGTCGTCTCGGCATGTTACGTACTGTCAGTGACAATCCACAGCACACCGTCAGTCTGCAATGTACAAAGTCGATGCACTTGACTGATTTATATTTATACACGAGACTTCTTTGACATTTTTTTCTATTTCGGAGATCGATGTTTTCTTTTTCATTCTCTTTTTTCAGCTCTTACTTTTCGTTTTGCCTATAAAAGTTCTTTGTAAAATCATTCTTCAATAATTTTGCCATATTTTCAAAAAAAAAAATGTTGTACTTACTATATTTTTTAGGGAAACTCATTCGAAATATGAGGCTAGTTGAACAAAGAAAGAATTGGTATACAAACACTAAAAGTTGTGGATTGTTTGGCCTTTTCCAGTAAAAGTTGAATCTTCGTGTCTCCAAAATTAGATGGTAGCACTGAATATTCTTCTTGTTGGTAGGATGTTGTCGCTAGAAGAAAGTCTTCGGACTTTCAATTTCAAATCGTCCTAGCTGTTGTCATTAACATTTGCCTGAATTCATTAACTCTTTTGACCTGTATATGGTAATGAGCTGCGTTTATCAACTATCCATCGAGCGCTGAAGTATTGGTTCAGGTTAGCACAAACATTCGAAAGCATCATCTCTAGTGCAGAAGATAGCACGCTGGGCTTTTACTCTGAAGTCGGTGTGTTCAAATTCCACGTGTGATTGATGCCTTTTTATGGCTAATATGATTATGTACCAGCGAATGCTTACATAAGTTCACTGGAGGATTGATTGGCTAGCTTACCTTTGGGGATGACAAGGCAATCTTTATCACCAGCAGCAGCAGCCTTTTAATGTTCGTTGTTTGATTCAACGCACATATTGTGGGTCCCATCCCTAAGCTGGCTCAGCGCATCTCTACTTTTTGAAATGAATTAAAAATGTCCGATAACCACTGGATATCAAGTTTCACATCGTAGATCCCTCAATATTTGAAACTAAATCCGGCAAAAAATAAGATTGTATGACTAACTAGACAAATTAAGATGATACTTGCTCCACGACGCCAGTGTTGGAGAGGTCTTGCATATCATGGAGAAGTTCTATGCCCAACGAACACACGCTGAAAGGATGATCATTATGGTGACACCAACAACGTGATTGTACATAGAATCTTCAGCAACTAGGAATTATTTCCTCCATTCGAACAAAGACACCAGGCAAAATAGACAAACATATTATAAGATATTTTCCCCCAACTGTGCGTGACCTGTTAGCAGAGTTGCTTAGAGTAGTGTACTGTTTATGTCAAAGTAATGGGTTCAAGCCCATTACTAGACATTTGTTGCTTTTTTTTTAATTTGTAAAATTGCATGAATGTCTCCTCTCTGTTTTATAACATATACGTGCAGTAGACCTATTTGGCTATATTTTGTATGTAGGGGATAAAAGTTCTTAGTAAAGATATTCTTCTATTAAGATACTTTTTTTTCAAATAAATTCATTTTTGTACTCCTCTTCATTTTAAAAAGAGAATCATATGAAATTCGAGGCCAATTAAAAGACAAAACAGATTTGTTATACAACTGAGCTGAACTTTATTGATCGATCAGCCTTTCCCCCCAAAAAGGTGAATCTTTGTGTTTCCAAAATTAGGTAGGAACACTGAATAGATGCATCTTTTAGCTGAGTGGCCGGCGCGCCAAACCTCTAATCTTGAAGTGGGGGCATGAATCCCCATAGTCGGTATGTTGTCACTATATCGCAAGAAGAAAGTTTTCAGACATTTCATTGTTGTCATTACCTTTTGATTAACTCCCTTTTTTCTTTTAACTCATATGTGGCAAGGAGCTGCGTTTATCAAATGAGTTCTTTGAGTTGAATATGATTCAGGTAAGAGTGATTGAATGTCAACAGTCCCCGTAGCGCAGGGAATAGTGCGGTGGACATCTCATCCAGAGGCTGTAGATTCGAATCCCTCCATGGATGTTTTTGTTTTATTTTTTTGTGATTGATTACACAAACAGCGTGATTGACCATGGACTCTTCCGCAATTGTGGATTATTCTCCTCAATAAAAAACAAAAATCGAAATTTAAAGATATTTCTCTTTATCTATACATGACTTGTTCGCTCAATTGGATAGAATGTCGTGCAATTAAAGCAAATGTGGTGGGTGTGGGGCCTATGGTAGACATTAGTATCATTTAATAATTTTTTTTGTGAATAAATGTCTCCATTTGGCAACTTATATTTTAGTAGTAGACTGACTTTTTACCATTTATATTTTGGGGATAAACTGTTTGTTAAATATTTTTTCTCTTCTTTTTTTCCGACTGCTACTCGCCGTTTCCATGGTTATGTTCAGAGCAACAATTTACTTCCAGAATCTTACCGTAACATTGCAAATTATTTGTAATTTTTTCTCATTTTAGAGAGGAACTAATTCGAATTATGAGAACTGATAGAGAAGAAGAAAAAAATGGTTAAATAACTACGCACAAACTTTTGCATCAAGATGTTTTTTAGCAACAATATTATTGAATAATTTGAAGATGTTCTCAAATCAAATTATTTCGTACATTTTTTTATTTCATAAAAATAAATTCATTCAGAATATGGGGACAATTGAAACGAAAACTTTGTTATACAACTGCGCTAAAAATTTTTGATCAATAAGCCTTTCCCTGTAAAAGGTGAATCTTCGTGCCTCCAAAATTAGAAAGTAACACAGAATAAATACTACACGTTGCCAAATGGACACTGTGCTAAATCTCTAATCCAGAAATCGTGCTACGAATCTCTATTGGCATGATGTTGTCATTATATCGCAAGAAAAAAAAGTTTTCAGGCATTTAATTCTGAATGGTCTTTGCTGTTGTCATCACCTTTCGATTAGATTTGTTTATTCTTTCAACCTGTACATGGCAACCAACAGCACTTATTATGCCTGCTGTGCACTGATCTGTGGTGAGGTAATTATTCAGGTTAGTGTAGTAAAAATAACTGCAAAATAGCACGTTTTTTCGAAATTGTTTATATAATGATGAAAACAAATCGAAAGAAGTTTATAGTTTGACTAACAATGAACGCAATAGTCGATGTAATATGCAGTCCTTATCTAGAATTCTGAGCATGATGCATAAAACAAAACTAATTCAGATAAACTAAAAACAAAACTAGTTTACCAAAATCAAGATAAAAAAAGTCCCAGAAGTGAAGTGATTCACAAACAGTGACTTTACGTCCTTATCTAGAATTCTAAGCATGACACTTACAAGAAAACAAATTCAGATAAACTGGAAACAAACTTAGTCTATCAAAAGCAAAATAAAAACGCCCCATATATGAAGTGACGCACAAATGGTGCTGTAACCGAGGAAAATATCAAAACATAGCAAAAAGAGAGTTTTCAACCCTTTCATTCTGAATAGTCATTATTGCTAAATTGAATTGGTTCATTCTTTTAACCTGTTTACGACAACGTGCTGTTTTTATCAATAGTAGTGAGTTAATGATTAAGGTTGGCCAGATAGATATTTAGCAGTCCTTGTAGCGCATGGAATAGCACAATGAAATTTCAATCCAGAGGTCGTGGGTTCGAATCCCACCAGGGATAATTGCAACTTCATATTTACTTAGTATACTAGCGAATGCTCACATGTATTCACTGATTTGCCAGCTTACCTCTGGGAAAATTCGGCAATCATCCTCAGCCCTTAAGCGTCTATATATATTCACTGAGATTTACCAGACCACTTTATCATGGGCGTTTCGAAGCCAAATTTTTTTGAGATTGTCTAGTTTGTCATGTCATCTCTTATTTTGGCTGCTTTTTTGCATATGATCCCTGGGGATCAACGTTATGAGTCAGGATGTCAAGAGGTTGTCTGTCAACATGGGCAGCCGATTGCCACTTAAGTTTCCTAATGGTTTCAATGATATGTCTGACTCATGCCTTCTTCTCTAATATACTGTGCTGTCTTGCAATCTCTCTATGAGATGTTGAACATGATTTTCTCCTTAGCACATTAAATGGTTCTCGGTTTCAGGGTCGATCTTTTGGTAAGGTTTCATGTTCAACTCCATAGGTGACTATCGGTAATAGGCATTCGTTAAATAATCTTCTTTCTGGCATTAATGGAATTTTCTTGTTCTTACAGGTTGAGCTGCCTTTACCAAAAGCTTGTAAGAGTGATTCTACGCTTGATTTCTTATTCTTTCGGGAATTTAATGGAGATTCGTTGTCCTAGGTAGATGCTATGGTTTACTTACACCAGATCGTCATTTTCTATTTTGATCGTTGTGTCTTTGTCCTCTGTGTGAATATCAACTTTATCGCTCTCTTCACTCTGTTCGTCTAGCATGGTCTCCCATGAAGGTTCTCAGGAAAAAAGAACGATGTCGTCAGCAAATCTGAGGTTACTTATAAATTTATTCTCTATTCTGATTCCTTTGTTTTCCCAGTCAAGGTTATAGAAGATTTTGATCAAATTGAAAGTACGTATTTATTCGTTGCTGCCATTCAAGCAATTCCACTTATTCTGCGTAACATAGATCTGACAGACAAACATTAAAAAAATACACATATCTTTTGTGCAAATGTATTCATATAGTAGAATGAAATAAGCCCGCGCCTATCTGTATGATAAATTTTCGTTGATATCAAAGACTTGTTAATCAACACCAGTCAGTAAGATAGGCTCAGTTAGTCGTGAGTTCGAATCACCGTATTGGTCCACACTCAACGTTTGGGTGAGGGTTGTTTTGGCTGTTCTTTGCAGATATTTGTATCTTGACCTGATAATGACAATTCTTCAGGGACAGGAATGCAATGTGCACGCACGTGATGCCTGGGGAAAGAGGGCTGAAAAAAAAAATCACGACTAAAATGCTTTTACAAGAAGCCCGAAACCAGAGGGGCATCAAGAGAATTCCAGCCGAGTTTAAAACCAAATGAACAACGCAGCTGAAAATGTTACTGCTGGTCTTCTTCAAATGCAATGCATGATGGGATGTTTTCATTTCCTGGGAAATATTTTGAGGTCTATGGAGGCTTTGGAGTGATTTCCAGGAAACACGTTCTATCAGTTTGCAAGTCGGATAAGATTCCAATCATCAAAGAGCCCCCCCCCCCCATGTAAAATATTGTCAGCAAATATTTCACAGTATTCAATGCGAGTATCGTGGACTTTTGATCGTAATTTTCTGATCATTTCAAATTCTTTTTTTTTTATCCCACCCAAGTCACTATTTTTAGTATCAACAGCTTCAAATATAGCATCGAAAAATCGAATTTGCAAAATATATTCTGCTTTACAAACCAGTGAACTTGCAACACAAATATTTACCCCTGCTAACGAAGAAATGGACGCAAATGATGAGTGCCTGACGAACCATTTTAAATCTAATTTTTGTTACTTTCAAAGTTACAATGCTCAGTTTGAAAAAAGCTATTTTGAAGCTTGATCCCGGCATTATGATTCGTAGAGTGTTCAAGCTCCAAAGTAAAATGAAAAAAAAACCCCTGAGCATTTTGCCCTTAGAGTCAAAGAAATATCAACCTTTTCTTAAAAATGGTTCGTTAGGCACTTATCATGCGCAACCACTCATATATATTCACTCAGGATTGTCAGTCCGCACGATAATCTGCACTATCAAAAAGTTCCGTAGGAAGTACAATGACATTTTGTGAAAGGTTGGGCCGTGGGCTGAGGAAGAATTGTTTGAAATTGGGGGCAGATCCAAAGTCTTTTTGATTGGGAGTTATTCTTTCCATATATTAAAACAATAGTCGAATATTGAAAAATCAATTCTCACATAGTTACATTCCCTGAACCGTACCTGTAAATGAAGCATTTTCTATTTAGTTCATTCTTAGTGTATGTCGTTGAGTACTTTCTGCGGTGAAAGTAATAGAAAAGCGTATTTTTTAATCATTTTTTTTTCATTATGTTTTTTTTTTCAAAACTGTCGAGACTCGTGTCTGTCTGTCTGTCTATCAACTCAATAATCAGTTACACATTGATATATCACTGGCGTAGACCCGTATGTTTCCAATAACAGAGGAGCAATTTACTTGAAATAAAAAATAGAGTGATACAACCCCCACAAAAAAAACAAAAAAAACCCCTTAATGCTTGACTATTGTGAGATCACCTGCTTCTTCCAGTCTTTTGTATCATGATGTCTGGAGTGCTTCCAATTGGCCTCATATCCCACAGATATCCAGCAAAATATTTGGGCTTTCTGATTCTTGGTTCCGTTTTTCTTTGTTCTTCGTTATTTCTTTTTATTTCGTGTGTTTATCCGTTTTGCTTTGTTGGCGCCAAAACGCAAAGAGGATCACGTGATAGTTAGGATGGAAGAAGAGAGACAAAATGGCGGACGGCCGATGGAGACTTCTTTTCAGGAAAATGAAAAAAAAACCCGCTTCCTTTTGTGTTCGTATCGCACCTAAGACGGAAAATGGCGGCAGGAGGTCTGAAAAGAACGAAGGTTGATCCCATTGAAGTCCGCAAGCGAACGGTAGAAGAAAACAAAACAAAAACTGATGCCCTTGAAGCTGGCTAAGTGGTTACAGCGCCAATCGTCTGACGTTCATTCCAAGACACACGTGTGAGGCGTTCAGAGCTGGAGGCGCTCATCATGGGATTTTTATAGTACGAATGGTAAATTGGAAAAAAAGAATGAATTAGGTGGAATGAGACAGCCAAAAGGATAAATTTCTCCGATATGAATTCAGATTTTTCAGAAACATCTGACAATTAAATGCTTTTTGCTGTGGTCGTCGAACTTTTTTCTTTTAGCTCATTATTGCAAAATATTAATTTTTTCACTTGTAATATCTATTCGTATAATGAACAATATCACTGTTTTCTGTTTATTTATCTGTCCTGGACCATTGACTCTCCCACTTGAAAATGATATCACTGATAAGAATATCTAATCTCCCGAGGGTTTCAGGAGATTCTTTTAATTGAAATCTCATAGAAATTAAATTATATTCCTGAATTTCCCATGGGGAGTAACTAATGAATAAAAAAGATATCCCTATACCTTAGAGTGCACCAAAGTTCTGTCGCCCGGAGACCTCAGTGAACCAAGGACCGGCCCAGTGTATTTGATCGTTAAGGATCAGTAGGCGTTTTTAAAGCTTCTTTGTTCGAAAGGATATAAATTAGTATTGAAAAATAGGCTTCAATCAGAATAAGCTCCCTTGATTTAAGACAGTGGCCATGATGGAACAAATATAGAACAAATAATTGCATATTTCCGAGTAACGCCATCCGTCATAGGTAAATTTCCTGTTTTTGAATGTTGATTTTCAAAACACGCAGGGTCTCCACATTTGAAATCCTGTTAATTTCCATTTGGCTCAAAGTCGTACTACAGCCAACTTGAATTCTGATTTTCTGCACTCTTATTTATGAAAAAAAAAAAAGAAAATTTATTCGTAAGCCGAAATGGCATAAAGCGTAGGAGTAATCAGCATTAGTTTATATGAGAAAAACATTGTGAATTCCTAGAAAGAAAAAAAGACTGGAGACGGCGATTTGTTTGCCAGAGTCTTTGGAGATCAAGTTGGTTGGAAGTACAAGTGACTGAGGTTACTGGAAAGAGAGAAAGAAAGTGTGCACTGTCTTCATAACAACTAAAAGTGAAATAAACGCTCAGAACTATTTTCATTTTAGTTTCGTAAAATCGAAAAGTGGCACAAACGAATTTTATAAGCGCTGCTACCATTAGAGAGAAGAGGTTTCTGCTTATCACCATCAGAGTCAGATAGTACACTTGTTGATTGAATGGATTTGACGGGCGCTGTGTTAACACTACAAACAACGAGGAGTCCAAAAGTCCGAAAAAATCTTTGGATATTAATGACCTTTTTCAAAACTATAGACGATCCAAATGTAATGTCATCGACATGACATTTGGATTGTCTATAGATTTGAAAAAGCAATTCTTCACTAAATTCATGACTGGTATTCAGCAGAGATTTTCAAATGAGGGGTCAGGATCCTTCCGTGGGTCATGTAAATATTGCTTGGGTTCACCAAAATATTTGGACCAGTATTCATTTTATTATCCCTATTCAAAAATATATTTCTGGTTTCTCACAATGAAAATTGGTCAACACCATTCACTATTCAAAATAAATCTTTCTTGATACATTATAGCAATCTATATGGAAATAATTATCTTGCTCATTATAAACATTGTAAAACTTGATAGAGACCTTAAATATATTGCAATATTTGACAATGCTTTGTTAGTTTAAATTTTTAGTTACTGTTGAATTGAAAAGACTAATTATATCTACACTGAAAAAAAAACGTTAAGTAAACAAACTTCGAAATATTACCATAATTTCTTAGTTTGTGTCAAAGTATATTTACTCGACTAACCAATTAATCAACGTTCAAAAATCAGGGAAATTTTTGAGAGTACAATTCTTTTTAGTTTAGTCTTTCTATCTAAAAATAAATCTAGGAACGAATCAACCAGATCGGTTGATAAATGATATTTTATCCTGTGTTTTGACTCTTTATATATTAAGGGTTATGCAAGTCTCTTCGAGAGTTTTAAAATAATGCGATTTTGTCTTGAGCTAACGTTATTTTGAAACGAACACATTAATTATCGCGATGGATATTGTCAAGGGAAATGAACTTGTCAGACAAAATATAAATGATTCTTTTTTTAAGAGGAAACACTGTCATTGTGGACTATCTTAGTTTAAATGAAAAAATGGTACTTGGACCAAATTTGAAAAAAATACTCTAATTTGTTACACCTACATTTTTTCAGGTATATTCACTCGACTAACAAGTAAATATATTTTGAGAAAAACTGAAAAAAAAATTGATGTAATTGAAGTAATTTTAAAATTCGGTCTAAAGTACTTTTTTTTAGTATACCTATAATCTTTTTAACACGGAGTGAGTTGGTCGCGGAAATTTCGTCTTATCACAAAAAAGTTGCAAGTGGAAAAGGTTTGAGAAGCCCTGATATACATCACAGTCATGAAGAGATGGAATGTGAGAGGAAAAAAAAGGTTTAAAAAAGAGTTAAGAGTAAAGAATATATATATATATATATATATATATATATATATATGTATGTATATATATATATAATATATATATATATAGATAGAGAGATAGATAGAGAGAGAGAGTGAGAGAGAGAGAGAGAGAGAGAGAGAGAGAATAAAAGAGAATAAAAGAGAGACCAAGAAGAAATAAATGATGGATGAGGAAAGGAGAGAGAGAGGAAACGAAGAGGGAGAGAGAGAGAGAGAGAGAGAGAGAGAGAGAGAGAGAGAGAGAGAGAGAGAGAGAGAGAGAGAGAGAGAGAGAGAGAGAGAGCGAGAAATTATTACGGGAGGTGGAAAAAAAAAGAGGGAGAACTAGAGGAAAGAAGAGACGGACAGAGATGAGAGATGAAGGGAGAGATGACTGACAGAGAAGAGAATGAGACGAGGGATGAGACTGAGAGAGGGAGAGAGGAAGAAAACAAAGGAGGGAAGACAAAAGAGTGGTATATTTTTAAAAGATACGGGAAAATTAATCAGTCTTATTGATAGATAGTTATGAACAGAGATAGCTAGGTACATAGATATGAAAAGATATGGATAATGAATCGAATGATGCAGTTAAAAATCAAGATAGATATGAACTGAAAAGATAGTTAAATAGATAGATGGATAACTATGAATATAGATATGAACAGAATGATTGATAAATATCAATTGACTTGCATAGATAGATATGAACAGGATTAGATAGATATAACGATCGATCGATCGATCAATAGATAGATAGATAGATAGATAGATAGATCATTAGATAGATAGATATGAACAGACACATAGCTGTGAATAGAAGGATATAGGGTCGATAGATATGAACGTTGATAGATATGAATTGACTGAGAGAGAGAGAGAGAGAGAGAGAGAGAGAGAGAGAGTCGGGAAATGGCTGATTTAGGGGAAAAAATCTGCAGAAAGGTAAGTTGATGTCGGAGAAAAAAAACGCGACTCTCATCGATTGTCCAAAGTTGGAAAGGAAGGTAGCCAGCACAAAGACCCATTGTACCCAACTGAGATCTAAAGACATTCGCCCACAAAATTACGAAGTAAAGAAAAAGGAATTGGAAATCAATAACGCCTGCATCTACCTTTGCTCAAATTGATCTGTAATCGAATACTTACAGCTTTGACCTCCTTTGCTATCGTTGAAAGAGCTACGTCAGTATAAAATGGACATCAAATGTGAAATGTAGACCCCCAAAATGTACTCAACTCAAGAGCACACATTTTCAGATTTCATCATAATAGAGAAAATTAACTCAATTTTTATCAAAACGAGGATAAAATGAAGAATTCAGATCCTATTAACTAAATTAGAGAGTATTGTGAATAAACACTTATAATTTCATTCCTGTTTTGATCAGATAAGATTAAATGTTCATTGTAGTGTAATCTGGATATTAGCACTTTTGACTTGAATCAATTTTGGAGTCCCGATTCCCCTCGCCCCCGATAATCACTCTTTCAATTGATATGAAAAAAAACAAAACAACAAATCTTTAATCTTTTATTACCTATGGACTTTATGTCGTGAAGGATGTAACTGAAACTTTATGCTCCCTTCTTATGTTGGCTTCGTATAGTTCGTAGATGAATGATATTTTCTTTGTCGACAATATTTGATTGATTAACACGAGTAATAACAATTCATAAATAAAATTAGATGATAATAATCGACTATGAGTCATGTTTGATCGTGGTATTTTAAAAACAATTTAAAGACTAAAAAGTAAATCTGTAAACATAACCGTGACATGGATTACCAGCCATAAAAACACAGGCAATTTTTTATCTTGTTAATGCATACGTCCGGTGGTTAGGATTGAAGTAACGGTTACCAGCACAGAAAAAAGGGTATGGTATGTTCGAGATCTGGCCGACGCTTTTCACATTCAATTTCCGTAATACCCTTTTAAAAGGTATAAATCCTCCTCCCATTTACGGGTAAATAACAGTACAGTTGGATTTCCTTAAGCTTATAAGTCAGTCCGTCAGTCCTTTGGACCTCATCAAGCTGATGAGGCCCAAAAAGGGCAGAAACATGAGCTAGTTTGTATAGCGAATCCACATTCTACTATATATATATATATATATATATATATATATATATATATATATAATTTGTATGTATTTTGAACAGTAGCTGAAAAAAAAATCTTGATTTATGTCGTCTTGTGTAGACGTACATCCGGTGATTTATAGTAAGATGCACTAAGTTTGAATTATTATCATGAGCATTATTTCTATATGTTCATAAATTTGCAAGGAACATTGGATATAGCTGCTTCACATTTCCTCTCCAACGAGTAGTCAACGAGTGAAAAAAGATAAAAGTTACTGTACCAATACAAATAAATGAATAATGAAACTCTAAAAAGTTGTAGAAAGATAAGTTGCGATGAATAGAGGAAACCAAAATTTGCAGACGACTGCTTGCCGATCGTATTTGATATATCGGAATTAGGATATAAGAGACACATAAAAAATGTAAATATTTCTTTGTCAAACTATACACTTAAATTCATAATGATAAAAATATTAGGTGGGGGAATTCAGCTAATCTATTTTTTTGCCAATGTTTTTATTTGCAGCTTCGTAAGTAACAATTTTCAGAATACAATATTTCTTGTATAATTTTTCTTGAGAGTTTATTATTATAATTTCAATGGTTATGTCTTGGACCATTTTTCTCCTTTCAGCCTCGACTTGAGATAGAATGTATTATTTCTATTATTTTATATATATATATATATATATATATATATATATATATATATATATATATATATATATATATATATATATATATATATATATATATATATCAGTAAGACTACTGTGTTTGGAAATAATTGATTCTCATGATGAAGGTAGTGTAGTTAACTCTTGAAAATTAGATTAACCATGAAATACGCGTAGAGTCTTTCTCTTTAATCGTCTAGAACAGTTGATATATATATATATATATATATATATATATATATATATATATATATATATATATATATATATATATATGTGTGTGTGTGTGTGTGTGTATGTGTGTGTATGTGTGTGTAAAGAATCTCTCCTAAGTCTGGCAAGTTTAAATAAACTGATTGATCTACTCATCTGTCAAGTTAACTAGCGTCTCCCATGTCTAGCCGAACATCCACACATATTTCAAAATCACTCCATGAGGGAATAAAAGAAAATTTATGTTCCATCATTTTTCTTCTCTTGGGGGAAGCCACTAGTATCGTTTTGGTCCCACTTTTATTCTCAGTACCATTAGTAAGACTGTTTGGGAAAGCATTTTTATCTGAAACAATATTTACC
The DNA here is from genome assembly GCA_963457665.1 of Thysanoteuthis rhombus. Taxonomy (NCBI): domain Eukaryota; kingdom Metazoa; phylum Mollusca; class Cephalopoda; order Oegopsida; family Thysanoteuthidae; genus Thysanoteuthis; species Thysanoteuthis major. The sequence continues at coordinate 4,982,482 of OY735225.1, forward strand.
AGAAATACAATATTTGTCTGAAATACAATATTTATGAGAAATACTTTATTTCTAGCGAATTTCTTACCATTTCAAAGGTTATTGGAAAAAAAAAAGCAAAAATATTTTTCTCCTTCTGGGCATAGACATGAGATAGCATAATTTATTCTTATTAAATTGACTGCATTGAAAAATATTTTACAATGATAAAATATATGGAACGAATATATTTCCTGTTGAGATCAACGGGATTCTGTTGAAGAAGAAATCGACTGGTTGTACAAAATATTTTTCAGAATGTAGATTAGATCCGAACAAAAGATGTATACAGAGAAAAGGCTAAAGAGATAAAAATGAGAGAAAGAAATAGAATAATTGAAAGAACGAAAAATGAAAGAAGGAATAAAATGAAATAATTGGAAAAATGAAAAACGGAAGAAAGAGATGGAATAATTGAAAAAAAAAAAAACGATAAATGAAAGAGAAAAATAGAATAATTGGAAGATCGAACATGGAGAAAAAAGAATAAAATGATTGAAAAAAAAATGAAATGAATAAATAGTGTAACTGAAAGAACGAAAAATGAAAGAAAGAAGGATGCAGGGATTTAGAAAAAAGGAAAAACAAAAAAGAGAAATTGATCTGAAGAAAGAAAAATTGAACAAGTTGAAGAAAGAATATACAATGGGAGAAGAAAATCTAAAATGAAAAATGAGTAGAATTATAAAAAAGAAGAATCAAAAGAGGGAACAAGGTAGCAGGAATTTTGAGAATCATAGAAGGAAAATCAAAATAGGAAATTGAAAGAAAATTGGAGCAAAACGAAGGAAACACGTACAGAGGGAGATTGGTGAAGGAAAAAAATGATTGAAAGTTGAAAAAATAAAGAGAATAATAGAAAGACCAGAAAATAGGAGAAAAAATGGGACAGGGAGTTGGAAGATGAATTGAAAGAAAAAAATGAATGGAAAGAAAAAATGAATTAAAGAAGCAAAAAGCAAAAAAAAAAAGAGAAAGTAGATAGGAAGGAATGGAAAGATAGAAGCTGAAAGTAAAAAGAAAAGAGAATAGGAATGAAAGATGGAACAAGGAAAGAAAGAGGGAGAGAGAGAAGGATGGTAATACAGGAATGAAGGGGGAAATAAGTCGAAAGAAATGAATAAAAATGAAAGAAATATCGAAGCAAATTGAAGAGGGAAAGAGAAAAAAATTAAAAAAGAAAAAGACAGAAAAGAAAAGAATGGAAAATCTGGTTAGTCACTCAATAAAAAACAAATGTGAACGCGACTGGGCATAAAATAGGGACCAAACATTTTGGAAAGTGGACCCCAAACTAAAATCAGGAGAATTGTGAAACAAAAAACAAAATCAAAAACAAAACAAATAGCAAAAACATATACAAGTAATATTTACATACGCACAGTAACAGCCAGCCAGACCAATTTGAAAAATGGAGAAACCCTCATTAACGATTTTTTAAATTTTGGCGGACAGATTCAAATAAAGGAATGAAGTTAGGAACGAAATATGGGAACGAACAATGGAAAAAAAAGAAAAAGAATGAAACAAGATATAAAGTAAAAAAAAAAAAAAAAACGGAACAGAAAGATAAAAGAAAAAGGATTAGAAACGAAAGATTGAAGGAAAAAAAGAAGGAAGCAGACAAAAAAAAAAAAATAAGAGGAAGAACTAAAGTGGGAATGAAAGAAGGTTGGAAAAAACGAAAGAAAAAAAAGAAGACTTCTCGCCTTCCTTCTTCCTTTCGTTCTTTCCAAAGATGGAAAAATAGGGTAGAGGAAGATGAAAAGAAAAGGAAAGGTGCAGACAAAAGAGGATAAGAAATTGAGAATGATAGAAGGAAGGAAGCAATAGAGACCATCACATGACCATCGTTTAACAGTATGTTGTGTAAGGGGTGATCAATTAAAAATTGGAGAAAGGGGTGATCAATGAATTAGTCACTAAAGTTAATAAGGGACTTTTTTGGTGATCTATCCATGTAAGGTTTAGCATGATTCTCTCATGAGCACGTTGCATGGATCTGAGTTTGAGGGTCAACCTTTGGTTTTGTTATCATGTCCTAGTTCCTTAAGTGACTATCGAGGATATTCTTCATGTCCATGGTTTGGACAGGCAAAAAATCAGTTTCCCATTGCCTACGAATTCGTTGGTATCAAAAGACTGACCCTGCAATATTATCTAATTAAAGAAAATGTGCTTTATCGTGCACTCCTGAACAGTAAACGATCGTTAATATAAAACAAAAGACTTCTCATAAATGCTTTAATGCGTGCCTTGTTCTGATTGCAATAAAATTTGGTCCCTTTGAGTTATGTTCCCGTTTATTAATCTTAAAACTATAATTAATCGGTATATATATATATATATATATATATATATATATATATATATACATATACATATACATACATACATATATATATATATATATATATATATATATATATTCGTTGTATTACAAACCCTCAGTGTAGCTATAGACTATTCAATATCTCATCCAATACCTCGAGGTAGGATTGAAACTTTCGCTTCAGACCTAAAGGCAGATGCTCTACCCGTGCCCTACGCAGGGCTGAAAGAATTTTATGTGATATGTTTACTTACACACGATTCTCCATCCATCAGAGTGCTCCATTCCAGAGTCAGAATATATATATATATATATATATATATATATATATATATCATGAAATACATATATAATTCGACAGGCTGATCATAAAGTGCGTATTAGTATATATAAACTCTTGATTGAACTGATCTCCCGTTATTACACAGTGAATGTACCGTTTGGACATGACGACATTGATAGAATAAACTATTAAAGAAAATGGGGCAACTGCTGGAAGCGAACCCTCGACCGACAGGGTTTGTATGATATAAAGCAATTTATAATGATATATATATATATATATATATATATATATATATGTGTGTGTGTGTGTGTGTGTGTGTGCCTGTGTGTACGCGCGCGAGCACACAACACAATTTGCACAAACAATAGAGTGAGGCAATTATCTTTATTCTACGACAACCATAGTTTATACTAATTACTCACTTTTTTTCGTTTTCGCTTAATAACCATTTTTCATGATTCAATGTCCTCCTCTTTATCCCTATCTTTCGACACGGCCAAATAAATCAGAATTGCCAGTCACATGGTGCTCCAGTTATGTAAAAAAAAAAGGCGGCAATATTTTCTCGCTCAATCAGTTTGTGGCTTGTACTTATGGATTTAATTATTATTCAAAATGGAGAACGTGACCAAGAATGTGGTTTCATTGGATGGAGAAACGCTAAGACAATTCCGGATGTAATTTCTCCCAACTTGACAATTTCCGGTTCCATGCAGGCAGCTTCTAGAAGAACTGACGGAATTAGGAAAAAATGTAGAAGACATGTTTGTGTTTCCGATTAATCTTCTATTCCGTGACGATAATATAATTTTGTTTAGAAATGTTGAGTTGAACAGGTATTCCCTTCTTTACGAAAATTCGTTTGATGCTTCTTTGCTTTTACGAAAGACCTAAAATGCCTAAAGCTTTGGACTGTGTCTATGAGCACCTGTGCTTTGACCTGATTTATTTTATGCATCGGTTAGCAAAGTGTATCCCAAGGTATGAGAAAAGTTTTCCAGTTCTACCCACATCAGCCCGTCTAACTAAACTGTCACCATCTTTATCAACATAGGTTTCCAGAATTTCAAAGCTGGTCTGACTGTCCGTCTGTCTGTCTGTCTGTCTGTCTGTCTATCTGTCTGTCTGATTATGTATGGTGCGTACAGACCGTACCAAAAGAGGTAGAATGATGAAAATTTAAACAATTACTCCTTATTATGTTTTCTGAAAATTACCCATGAGATCGTGGGCAATAGAAAACTGATTTTGTGCCCGTTCGAACCATGAACACAAAGCATTATCCCGATAGTCACTTAGGGAGGTGAGACATGGAAATTGACAAAAATATTGACCCTCAAAGTCAGAACCATGCAATGTGCTCAAGAGAGAATCATGCTAAACCTTCCATGGATATATCACGACGGAACACTATACTGGAGGAATAACAAGTCAGATATATCATAAAAAACACCAAAAAACTCCAACGGCAAATCTGCTGAACATCACAACTCACCACCTGGATCCCTAGAGATCAATGCAGAATGCAGATCGGCAAAATATGAGATGGCATGAGGAACTTGGCAAATTCAGTGAGTGAGAAAGGTCTTGCGATTCCTAGGGAAGGTCAATGTCCAGCGACGGATACTAAATGTCTGAAGATGATTAAGATTGCAGGGGTCAAGATTTTTGGCTGGGAGATCCAAATTAGGGAACTCTTTCAAATAGCAATATGAGTTTGCCTGTTTTAATCTTCTGAAGAAGATTTCAGAAGGATAGAAAAAAAACTTGAAGTGAACCCCAACTGTGTCAGCCACAGTTCGAACCAAGTTCATAGATTCCATTTTATGGTAGGCCACTCCTACATCTAAACCCAGATCGATACGATAAATCTTCCTTGGAAAAAAAGTCTGGGAATATTTATCTTGACAGATATCATTAATCTTCCGTGGTATTTATATGCATCCTACACACACACACGCACGTACACACACACACACACACACACACACACACACACACACACACACATACATATATATATATCAGTAAAAAGCTTAGAAGAACTTGACATTTCGCAAGAGATGTTCATTATATATATATATAGGGGGAGAGAGAAAGAGACACATAAAGAGATAGAGGGATATGGAGAGTGACAGTGGATGGAAAGAAACTCCCTATTATAAATGGTATCAACTTTATCATTTACTGATCGATTGTAGTCAAACCAGTCTCACCTTCGACTATACAAGGGTAGACTTAACTTGGGTTAAATCCAGCGTAAGTATCAATTTTTGTAAGCATTTAGGTTTGGCCTCGATAGACGTGAGAAGGGAGTCATTTGGTAAGTTAACCATAATATGAACTCCTCCAGTTGGTGCTGAGTTTGTGGTTTGGTGCGGTTCACTCCCTCGTTTGAACAGCTCCACAGGAAAATGTCACAGGGCGTAAGGTCAGGGCTTTGTGCTTGCCATTTATTTCTAATAAAGGATTAATTCTCTCTCACCGTGCATATATATTACCCTCCTGGAATATGTCAAATGGGACAAGGTCGTGACATACAAAAATAGTTTCCGGATAATATGATACTCATCTGTCCACCTTTATATATAAACATCAATTGACGCCACTGATGAACTTAAAAAAATAGGGATCCCCTGAATATTTACATTTAGAAGTATTCTTGAATGATACTTTCAATTTTTATAATCAAATCTTTGCAAGTGTGTCGAAAACTAATCAGAAACTTGCACAGACATTAGAATTATACTCTCAAGAGATGCCAATGGTATTTTCGATTAGACCCTACCTAGACTATCATATCCAGGCTCAGGCTTCTGGAGTAAGGTATGAAACCAATAGATTAATAACATCATTTATTTAAACACTTTTACTCATTCTAATGCTGACACGTATATATATATATATATTTTGATTATGAGGTGCCTGAAGAGACATGATAAATAAATAAATGGATTAGATGAATCCAATAAATGAAATATGAAATGTTAAGCTGATAAAAAATGGGGAATGCCTTACCAGCAAAACAATAAATTAAATGAGACATCTACAGAAGAAGGATGGGCCATGTCAAGGGAAAATAGACTATGAATCGGTTGTACCATTGATAATCTTACATATGAATATTTTTCCTCTGATGATGACTAAAGGTTGAAAAAAATAAAAATTATATAAAATCATTTTTATACTTCCTCCTCGTCGTGTATCTTCCACTTGTTCATCCTCCCCATATATATATATATATATATATATATATATATATATATATATATATACATGAACATTCAGTAGAGGTGACACAAACAGTGAGCCATGTCAGTTCTTATACTTATCCCTCATCGCTGAATACGTTTTTTGGGGTAACCTATGTAAGTAAGCCCTATTTCAAAAAAGAAATAAAAATATTAATGAATAAATGAATAAAAAAAATTAGGTGTTGAATGAAATAACTCACATATACAATACATTATTATAATCCCCATACAGAATAACTTCATCTATGACATGAGTTATTTATTTAAATTATACCTGAAGAGGAGGTGCTTTGATCAACCCTTATAGGGTGCAATGTTAATGCAACTATAATTGTTTGTGAAATCCCCGAAACAGTTAACTAATGAACAACTGATGATACCAACAAGAAAAAAATACACATGATAATAAAGTATATGTAAAACATGAAATAACGCCCCCGAAAACACTGAAGAAAATAACAGGAATTGCTTTGGTGGATATTGGAAAATAAGTGACTGAAATGACAAAAAAAATTGAAATTTTTTTTTAATGTCTAGTGTTTGAAGCTGAAAAGCTCCCTACATGATATATATATATATATATATATATATATATATATATATATATGTATGTGTGTGTGTGTGTATGTTCTATTTAATCACTGTCCCATCACAGCAATATGTTACACAAGGTCAGGCTTAACTTGGGAAGAAATAGGAGCAACCCTTCCAAAAATGGCTCCAGCCGATGCAGTTACCGTTGAAAAGCTCATCGTAATGGCTAGACAACGTCACCTGCGAAAGCATCCACCAGGGGACCTGCTCCTTCGAGTGAAACTGAGACCCCGCAGCTGGGCCGAGTAATCATGGGACAGCGTAAGGACGAGTCCAAAGGCTCCCCAATGCGCTTAGCAAACGCAGCCTCAGCGAAACCTCATTGGCTAACGCTTCCACCGGCGCACTCGCTCTTTGACAAACTCCCTCTCCGGCCCATTCGGCAGGAAAGTGTCAGTATAGTCTCCTCGGTCTATGTCGTGGAACAGATACTACACTTTGATCCTGAAGAGTAGGCCAGAAAGAGAGTGCGTGAGTGCTTGATACTTAAGCATTGTTTCATTATACAAGGTTTTCAAATAGACCATACAGTCGGGACTAAATGAATTCTTATGTAACATAAATTATCGACGACCGTTGAAAAGAGAAATTACGAAAAAAAAGTTTGTTTTATCTATCTTCCATTTTTGTTGAATCTATCTCTTATTTTATATTCCTATATATATATATATATATATATACATATATATATATATATATATATATATATATATATATATGTATATATATATATATGTGTGTGTGTATGTATATATATATATATATAGAGAGAGAGAGAGAGAGAGAAATCTAGATAGATAGATAGATAGATAGATAGATAGATAGAGAGAGAGAGAGAGAGAGAGAGAGAGAGAGAGAGAGAGAGAATATCATGCAAACACTTTTCTGGGCGTTCTATTCCCACTCATAAAAATAGCTACTGTCATCGGATACCCATGGCTTACCAAATCTAAAACTGTTTTTTTTTTATCTTACTATTGTACCTGTAAATGTTCCTGTGGCCGGGGGTATACACAAAAATGTTCTCAAACGAATATAATTGAATCTTGGCATGGTCAACATTAAACTCACGCGCAGTTGTCTGCAAGTGACCCAGGCTTTGCCCCAAGGCTAGGAAACCAGAATGGTTTACAGACAACGTTTCGACGTTGGAATAGAAAAAAGAATTGTCAAAAACGATCTGCTTTGCAGGAAACATCCTTAGGCTATGGAATATCTAAATCGTAACAATTATATTTCTTTATATTCTGTGATTTTTGTGAATTTTGCCGCTCGTGTTCTTTTTAATTTGATTTTCTCTCATTTCAAATATGTGTCCATTGTGATGTGAGGTATTGAAATAGTTTTCCGCATGGAAAATAGAAACGGCACGCTGTGTTTAGATTTAAACAGAGACTGCTCATGTTCACTCGGTACTAAAATGTTGCAAAAAGAGTGTACAGCATTCCCTGCAGCCGCAGCTGAAAAAAAAAGAAAAGAAAAGCGAAGTAAGACCATCCTCCCTAGACAAATAAGGTTTTAGAATAATATGTAAATTATTGAAGGTCAGACTTTCAAATCTTTAAAGGTTGAAAACGTATCGGGAAAAGAGTTGGTATATCAATCCTTGTGGGTCGACCCAAGAAAATTGTCACAACCATTCTACCATATATCAGAGGTGTTGCTGGGAAGATTCAAAGAATATGCATACAATATTGGAACCGTATGCAAAATTGATTGTTGTGTCTTTGTTCTCCACATATTTATTGTGAATAACATCTGTTTTACTGAAGTTCATAGGAAGGCACACATTCTTTTATTCATTAGGTTGTTAGTCTTCCTAGAACGACAAATCTTCATGTGACCCCCAAGCAAAAAAAATTAGTCTAGGTTGGCAAGCTTTCGATAGAACAAGGAACAAGGAACTCCCATCAGTCATCCCGATAGTCACCTATGGAGCTGAAACATGGAAACTATCCCAAAGATTGACCCTTGGACTGGAAACCATGCAATGTGCACGAGAGGGAATCATACTCAACATCACATGGAAAGATCACAAGAGAACACAATGTATTAGAGAAAAAACAGGAGTCAAAGATATCTGAGAAACCATTAGAAAACTGTAATGTTAATGGACTTGTCATATTGCAGGACATTGCAACACTATCCGGACCCCTGAAGATCGTATAAAGAAACTGGAGCCGGTAAGAAATTAGATGGCATGACAAACTAAACAAGTTCAGAAAGTGTTGGCTACAGGACGCCTAGGATAGAGATGTTAAGGGAATCTTGGGGAAGGTCTATTTCCAGTGAGGGACGCTAAAATGGTGTTGATGATGATGGTGATGATGATGACTTCAATGGACGTTAAAGGGTTGCTCCTGCTGATGATGGTAAATCAAAAGTAATTCCACTTAGTTACTTCAACAAAGTAAACCATCTTGGGGAAAATGACTAAAAACTGCATTTTGCAGCATTCCATGAATTTGTGCCTTTGAAAACAATACAACCTCTCCTTGGTATATACTCCATATGATACACATATAAATGTGTTGGAGATTGGAATATCTAGAAGAAGCAGCACATGTAAAAGTGTGGTTGAGCCATATGATTGTGTATTATTTTCGTATTTAATTGTACCTTACTGAGTATTTACTATGAGACATTCCATGATGATTGCCAACCAGCAGCCATCTTTTGCTGTAGAGCACTATCTAACCTATTTTCCAAAACTTTAGTTATTTTCTTGATTTTTATCCATCATCTATTCAGCACATTTATCAATACTGCATAGGAACTGCTAATGTACTGGTTGGCAAGCCTATCTTACTCGCAGAGGGGCCCAGTTTCGATTCCCAGTATGAGTGAAAGGTGTTGAAAACTGTTCACTGGGACAATTGCCTTGTGCACTCAGCATTTAATTGAGTACACTGTTGTGTTATTAGACTGGAGGTATCCCTTTATTGGATGTGCATTCTCCCAAGGAGTAGACATAAAAATGTGTAGGTACAAAGTCTTAGTTTCGTCCATGCAACAGAGATTTCATCATCGGACAGTATACTCGATCGGGAGTGTCTCATGAGAGAAAAATGCGTACCTGTTAAACACTAAACTTGTGGTCCCCGAAAATCCATCTATCAAATCTCAAAAACGATCCACTGGATAAAAGCAACCGTAAAGCAGAGCTTGTTCTCTGGAGGTCGAGAGTTTAATCACTCTATCAAAAGGGACAGAAAATTCACCAACTCAACTATGAGAAAATGCTATCTTCACGAAGAATTGAATAGTTCTGGAACCCCTTAGGAAAGAACACCGGACGTAGCCAGTACAGGATTGGGAAAAGTGAACTGACGCGTATTAAGAAAGGTGTTGCATCTAATATTCCCATCAAAGTCATCAGATACGACGCGCATCTGGGGAGGGCCATAAGATACATTGGTCGAAACATTATGAAAAAAAACAAAACAAGGAAAGTGTTCTGAAAAATCGATGAATAATAGTAACAACGCTATGTCTGAAAAAATATATAATGGTACCTTGTCTTAATGTGGTTTCTGAATTTCAATGTATACATCTAAATGTACTTGAGATAGGCTTTTTTGATAGCTGTCAATGGCGTTATCAAGTCAGCTTCAGTTTAGTTAGGATGGGATTAAACTAATTAGAGAATCGGTGTTTAAATTTGGTTCGGCCAATATTTGAATTAGGATTATTATTTTTTTTTCCAAAATATCAATATTTTAGATTTTACTGTGTTTTTACCTTGGCTCTTTCAAGCGTTTGCTAATCACGGTGAGAAGAATTTTTTTCTAACACCAGTGGAAGTCTGAATCCGTAGTGTGTGGCTGTGTTCTCTGCTTTTACTATTAAATGTTGCTCTTGGTTTTATTGCTGCATTTTTACATTTATCCGTGATCTTGATTGTAGATTCTATATCTTTGATCAGTTACATATTCCGATCGTCTTGTTTCTTCCCTCAAGGGAGTTCAGTAGATGCGTGGTCATTACTAAAAGACGAAGCGATATATATGCAGAAGACATAAAATCGATGCTTTTGTAAGATGAACATTTTTGGAATCTGAGCTACAGACAGAATCCAATTCCAAAACAAAACCAATTCTATCCTTCCTCTGTTCTCAGTCTTCCTTTCTTTTTCTTGCACGCTTTCTCTTTGTCTTTCCTCTCTCTATTTCTACCCTTCTGTCTGTCTGTCTCTCACTCGCTCTGCATCTATTCATCTTCTTCTGTTTCTTCCCCAGTCTCTTGTTCTATCTCTCTGTCTCTTTTCCTCTTCCTTTTTTTCCTCAGTAACTTTCTCATTCTCTTCCTCGGTTACTCTCTCTTTCTCTTTCTCTATACTTTTCTTTCTCTCCGTCTCCTCCATTATCGCTTACAATATCTCATCCGACATTCCTCTCTCTCTCGTCTTTCTCACTGTCGTCCCTTTTACAATCTCTCTCCACTGTCCACCTTTCCATTTCCTTACTCTCCCTCTCTTCTTTTATTATAGTGCTCTATCTTCATCCGACCATTTCTTCTCTCCTGATTACAAAATGATATTCTAATTCGAGCACTTCTGAATATAATACGTTACTAAAATAACACTGAACAAAAACCGTTACTTAACCAACATCTTTTGGCAGCATGTCGTGTGGGGTGGTCAACTAAAGAAGTGGAAAAAAGAAAGGTCGATAAATAAGTCACTTTTCTAGCCTTTGTCACAAACAATGTTCACAAAAAAGTCTCAATTTCCCACAAGGAAAACAAGTGTGGATTCTGTCAGGCAATGGATCTATTAAAACTTTCTTTCTCGACGTAGCAAGGAATAAAAGCATAAATTTCCAGTCTTTCTCCAATGAGCACGACCCGTGCTTGCGATACCTAAGTACATAGCCAGTCCACCGTTGTCAATCTTGATTTTTTTTGAATTATTGAATTCCATCTTGTCAATATTTGGATTTAAAAATTGTTTTTTCATCTTTTAATGTCAAGTGTTGCTGAATACGATTTAGAAAAAATAATCGAATCAGAGAGTGTTTTCCAGAATTAAAATCTTGAAAAAATCACATCTAAGTGGGCAACACTGAAATAGCCAGACCAACTATGTTGACAGTTCTGGTTGACGGTTCTTGATAAACACATTGACCCCCCACACAAAAACACCAACCCCCGAGGCGCGTACTAACCACATTAGTGGACTAATTATTTCTTGGATTATTCTAAAAAAAAAAAAAACAACCCCCCTAAGCTGCTCAATTCTCAATGTGGCTAGCATTTTTTTTTCAAATCATCTTTTGATTCTTTTTTTTCCTTTGTTTACGAAAAAAGCAACTGCTCGTATCTGTTCATTCTGAGAATCAGGTCCGCCCTGACGGTTAAAGAGTTTGAAAATTTGATTTATGACTTGAATATTAGAAATTGTCAACAAAAACAGTCACAAAAACATTTAACGCAGATTTCTTTAGTTTTTGAATTGGTCTGGCTATGCATATTGGTTTGTATAAATCAAGCGTACAGACCGCACAAATGGAGCTAGAAGGCTAAAAAATCGAAAATTTACTCCTTATTATGTCTAAAAAGACTCTCCCGAATAGACTTTTTGGAGGAGGGTCAATTTGCAATTCAAATTTATCCAAAATTGATCCTATTGTTTTGGGCCCCACATCAGTCACACTTGTTCTTTTTTTGTTGTTTTTGTTAATTATTGTCGACAAAAGAGGTGCCTGCTTGTGTGGTACCTTCCAAGAATCGGCTCCGCCCCAACGGTTAAAATTTTGAATTATAACTTTTATTTTTTTCCCTTATCTAGAAAGAAATATATCCGTCTTCCAAGATATGTGTTCCAAATGAAGGGAGTAGAAGAATAAGAATAACGATTAGTGTTTGGAAATAAATGTTTCACTCATTTATTCATTTTTCTTTATTTTGCAGATGCTTAAAAAATCAGCCTTCAAACTGGTTGAATATGAACAAAAAAATGCAACAATGGTTCTAATACTCTCAGATGCGCTAGTGTCTGTAGGGTCGATCGCAGTCACGGACTTACTGACAGTCTCACAAACCGTAATAGCAAAGACCTTGCATCATCTCCACGAAGTAATGCCTCCCAATTCTATGATTCTGATGCTGCTTAAGTGACATTATATCATTACATCATCAGAACATGGAGTTCTATTTTACCATGTCAGGAGAGAAACACTTGTCAAATACAAGAGAGGATTTTCATTTACTACGATACTAGCATTAAATGAAGGTATTGCCAGAGAAAAGACGAAGCTTTGAAATGAATGGGTCTCTAAAGAAAGAAGCTTTTGAAGGAAGTAAAGATCGAATTAAAGCAAACTGACTTTCAGGCTTGTTCTAAGCACAATGCAATTGGGGAAAAAAGGGCCGTCAATCTTCGACGTTATGGGTGAAGTATTCAGTAATATGTAGCTAGTTTCCAGTGTAGAAAGGTTCAGCTCAAAAAAAGCCAACAGAATCTCCCTCTGTGTTGGCTGGCATTGTGCCCGGAAAGATTGTGTGTTTTCACTTGGAAAGTTTCAAAGCCGTTGGCTTCTTTTGCTTCGGCTCAATTCCCATGAGTGGTTGAAGTGAACGATAAAGAAGGGTAAAACGTGAATTCTGAGAAAATTGGTTGAAGACTTTATCTTTTTCTGTTGATGGGAAAACATCTTGTAACTTGATTTAGTCTTGAAACTCTAGAGGAAAAAGTGTTGAAAAATCCAATTAAACTAGCAACTTTTATATACCGATATATATATATATATATATATATATATATATATATATATATATATATATATATATATATATATATATATATATATATAAAATCGCTGTAACTGCAAACAAACACGCACACATACATATATCTGTATATGCATGTATGTGTGAGTACGTTTTCATAGTTACTGTGATTTCTCCTCAAACAAGATAAAGTGAGCTAAATTTTACAAGCTGCACCTAAAATTTTCTCATCACGAAATACAATATACATATATATATGTATGTGTGTATGTGTGTGTGCATGTGCACGTGCATACATGTGTGTGTGTGCGTGTGTGTACGTGTGTATATATGTCAAGGCCCAGTGGCTCAATCAGCAAGCGCAGACCAAAGTAACAAGGATGCTCCCATTTATTTTGCGTTCCCAGACCACCAAAATGTTGAAGTTCAAAGAATGAATGTCCTAACATACGTTATTCAAATATTCATAGTCTGCAGCATAAGCAAACTGATCGCTTGTTTAGGGCAACCAGTAGACACTAAGAGTGATGAGGGTCCTAAAAGTCTGGCCTTTTTTATAAGCCTAGATTCTTATGCCCGCAATTCTGTAGTATCCATATTAGAGTTGAAAAGTGTGAAAGACACAACAATGGTATTAATCACCGCTACCCATAACAGGCTGGTTTAGTCACTGTTGCTGGGTTTAGGTTATTCTCGTGTCCCTTGTTTTTGCACACCGACCCAACCATCAAAATGGATTTTAATTGAGGGCTCAGTTCACAATGAAAGCTCTTGACAAATTGGTCCCTTAGTTTTTGTCCATGATTTTTTTAAGTCATAGATTTATGGTTAACACCATAACTGTAGTATTTCCATCAAAGAAACTTAATTTTTCCACCACCAGTGCTCAATTTATTAGGCAAGATCAGCATAGGTGGCGGTGATTCATAATTTCGCATATGCTAGTTTATTTTACAGATGTACCGACATAAAACACGTCACAAAGTATTCTTTGACGTGGTAAGGTCCCCGAATAGCTATCGTATCCAATCAATATAAGCGTGTATCTCTGCTCCAACCTTTCTTAGTGAATTATTGAGGTTTTTTTTCTTGGAGACGGATCTTCTCTCTCCAGCTTAAGTAGTGAGCTTTATAAAGAGGTTTAAAAAGTTTAAATATTCAAAATAACTCCTTTAATTCAAATGAAAATGCTATCGTATTTTAGGCCAAGAATATCTTTTTTTTTTTCTATTACAAAAAGCAAATCAAAACAAAACAAGAAAACCGATGTTGGTGTCATGAATTTATTAACTTATTCAAATTTGCTTTTATTTATGCGTTACTGAATAAATCAGCTTTTTCTTACTTTGACCAAAATGTCAGAAAATTGTAGCGTCTTGTCACAGGGCTATAAATTATACATATGATTTGAATTATTTTGACCAAAATGGCGGCAGTGCCAGACAGACACGCAATCAAAAACTGACAACACAGGAAAATAAAATGGCTCCTCGCAAGTAGAGGACCAGAAATCACTCAGAAAGCGTATATCTCTGCCAACGCCATACACAAAGTAGAAACTGAATGAAAATCAGTTCATATATAGATACGATGAAGCAGGTAAGTGTTTCAATTTTCCATATTTTGGACTATTGTACGCCACTGCTTGATACTCCAAAAATATATCCCTCAGTCTCAAGAAAATCTATGACCCAAAGAAATATAAGACCCAAGAAAATAGCATTAAGAAGATATGAGGAGATATTGTGTTGACAATCATGGTTGAATACATGAATAAATACATTTTGAAAAGATCTATCAATCGTCCCAGAACTCAACCTATTATTTCTCAGCTCTTCAATCTTTCCACTGAATTTCATTGAAATTCAAGGAAAACTTTTAGAGATATTGTGAGGACAAACAGACAAACACGAGCGCGTACATATGCCTCTTCCAAGGTGTATATATATACATATACCACTATTCCGACAAACTTATTTAATCTAATCTGAAGAAGTGATGCTGTATCAAATTTGATGGCTCTGTTGATGGAATTAACGAACAGAGTTCGAATTCAATCTCAGGTTTAGCACAGATATACTCAACTGAGCGATATCCAGAAAAAGAAAAAAAGATTTTTGGACGTATCTGATGGGAAAAAATGTGAATTTCCTCAGACGATTTTCTTTTTCGATGAAAAAAAATCTCGGTTTCAGCAGAATATATCTTTCACGATTTAAAATGGAAAGGACTTTGAAATAAAAGTGTAAAGGCTCAACTGTTTCCATCAGAACTTGTTTTTCTTCTGAATTTTTGATTGATTCTTGTTCAGGATTTTATATATATAAAAAGAAAAGAAAATGATTTACAATTCTTATCTTTTTAACTATAAGGTCACCGTAGTCTGGTGTATACTGGACTCCTTTTGGCTAAAGACTGTGAGTTCGATTCTCACCATGGGCTTACTGTTATTTCTGATTGCATTGTATAGAATTAGTAAATAATAATGATCTTCCTTTATCTTATTTACACATTGTCTAAGTTTCCTGTCAAATCTTATACTCGTATTTTCTCTGTATTTGGTTGATACACACACACACGCACACTCCCACACGATCACATATTGAACACCCGTAGCCATCAAAGATGTCCCAAGGCTCTACTTTTCTTAATATATGTGTGTGCTTGTTTATCTGTTTGTTTGTGTATTCCAGCGCTCCTGATCATTCCTTTCGTCATCAGTGCTCCACTAGATCCCTTCTGAAGAATGTTTTCGATGAAATGCTTTTTTGACACTTTTGTGGTTTTAATTTGAAGGATTTATAGATGACATCTAGATTATCCAGAATCTAGATACTTCTAAATGTTTTCAGTGGAAAACCTCAGTGGTGTCATAAACGGAATTTCATCTAACCATATTTATCCTTTGATTGATTTATTCACCTGACATTGTATTTGACGCTGTTTGTTGACTTTTTGCAACTGTGAGTAAAATTTCTCGTAAAACACTTTCTTGCCACAAACGGAAAAAAAACAAGATTTAACAGGGAAAATAAATGAATCAGAATGAATGGCCAATATCTGAGTAACCTCAGTTTTGCTGAAGACATAGTGCTTTTACTGAGAACCTTCACGACCAACAGAGAATGGTAGACGAACTGAATGAAGAAAGCAAGAAAGTAATCCTCCTCACGAACTTCCGTAAAACAAACAAATGCCATATACAACAAACATGTTGAGGACAAATACAAAATGATTAGAATAGAAAACAGGAAACTGAAGAAAATAAACCAATATATTTACGTAGTGACAATGAATCTCGAAAGAAGAAATAGAGCTAATAATCATTGTAAGATGGCAAGTTTTCGGTAGAGCGGAAACAAGAACATCCCATTATTCTAAAAAAGGGGGGGCATAGAACCAATGGAACCTCCCGATAGTCACCTATGAAGCTGAAACATGGAACCTAACCAAAATATTGACCCTCAAACTGAGATCATTGCAACATACACATTAGAGAACAATGCTCAACACTGCATGGAGAGAAAACAAGACAGCACAGTGTATTACAGAGAAAAAAAAAAACAGGGGCCGGAGATATCATAGAAACCATAGAGAAACTAAAACAGCGATTTGCCTGGTCATATTGCAAGAATATTACGAAGA
>OY735225.1:5002039-5014539 GCA_963457665.1 Thysanoteuthis rhombus
CACTTCAATCACTTATTTGCGAATATCTGATAATGTAATTTATGTAATTTTTTTCAGTGTTTTATGATTTATATATACTTTGTTATTATGGTACTACCCAAAAAGAGGTGAATGGGAGTAATCTGCTCAACATCGCTTTTGAACATACAACCTATGGAGAATTTTAAATCATTGCTCAGTTTAAACCGACCAGGAAGGATCAAAGTTTGAGAATCTAACTCACTCTCATTGCTATGGTCTGTTCCCGGAGAATGATTACTAGTGCTCGATGTATTGTCGATTTTGTGCTTCAATATGTGCGAGGGCATGTCCGGAAGGAATCAGTTAATATTTACGAAAAATAGCCGACCTACGGTAATAACGGCTTTGTCCACCCTATATTATTCCCGTTGGAATTTCACACATTACCACAGCGTCACTCCCTCTATTCAAAACAGTCTACGGAGTCCTCTTTCAGGATTTTTATCAGTTGCCTAATCGGGTTCTCCTTAATCTTATCCGCTGTCTGAAACATCAAATGAATACAAATATGGACTGTTGGCGGCCTGACATACCTGGCCATTGAGATGTTTTGCCAGGAAACCTCACACTGTATGTGGAGAATGACTTGCTCGGTCGTTACGGATGTGACAATCACAAGCTCTCACATTGGCGTCAACCTGCCGAATGAATAACCCCACTGAAGAGTGTCTTTTCATGCCAGCAGAGTGATTTTCGCTCTAGTTAGTCACTGAGTTACATGACAGGGCGTAACCGATTCACGAGATGTTTAAAATGACAGTATTTTCCGGGATGACTTCGTGCACATCTTTTTTTCCAATCTCTTTTTAAACATATTATCTGTCTGGTACAAGGCTACAATAATGAGGTGTCGATTGAGGGGTGGACTCAATAACCCCCACAACCATCGTTTGACGGCAGGTGCCGAATATTACCTTAGTCTGATACGTGATATATGGTTGGAGGAAGATTGTTGCATCGTTTCCTTATGTGACAAACACACAAGCTTCAGGAATTAGAATACAAAATCCTGGCTTTTTTTTTTACCTGGACTCAAATAGCGATCAATGACGTCTATGGGAAATAAACAACTATCTCAGCCACCAAACAAGCCTCTTTTTTCTTTTTCACTCACTTTACTTCCTTTGACAACTTGGTTGTAGTTGTATTTGATCTTCATTTTCTTTGTCAGCTTTCTTGCAGAGATCATTCTGTTTCTGATTCCCTAGCTGATGCATTTCCCAGAGTTAGCAACTGTCTAGTCCCAGGAGACCGTCCTCCAGGGCAGCACCCCTATTCCATCCAGAGATGTGTGGGTTAGGATTAATCCCTGATGCGCAATGCAAGTTCTGAAGGAACTAAACAACCTTTATAATCATGTACATGTGCACGTGTTGCACCCCTCATTAAACCTGAACTTGCATCAATTTGCACTCTTTCGATGTAAATACCCTAATTATTTTGGCATATCAAATTTATCTCTGAATCTGAGCCAAAGTATTTTTTTCATTGTTATACGCATTTTTACTAAGATCTTTTTATTTTTTAATCACTGCTATCCACAAAAGATCGGTTTATTCACTGTTGATGGGTTTAGGTTATTCGCGTGTTCTGACATTTGCATATATCTATATATCTTTACTCGGTCCTTACCATTCATAATAGAAAACTTTGTTTTCTCCCCCGAAATCCCCAAGCCAAGGTTGCATGTATGTACGTATTTGGACTTCGTCCACCCCTAACCGTTCATAGTAAATAGGTAAAAATTTTGTACCCCTCCCTAAATAAGTATAGATAGGTAACATGATTTTACCACTGCTACTGTTTAATTTACAAAGTAGAAAGGAGTATGTATGGGGGAGCAGTAATCAATATTTTTCAGTTTTTTCTTCTCGCTTTTCGAAAAAATCAGACTACATTCGGTTGTTCCAACCCAAAAATATTAGAGTGATCCGAGGACAGGTACTCACAGATCATTGGAAATATATCAGCTGAACAAGCCAAACGAGAAAGACAACGAAAAACTCCATGAATATCCTGTATCTCAAGTATATTGCACACGTGTGCCGTAGACAAAATACTAATCTTATTTTCCTTTGTTCCTCTTCAGAAATCTCACAGAGATTCATGGATAAAGATATTGCAAATCCTTGGCAATTTATCACTTGGACAAGCCAAACGAGAAATACAACCGAGGACTGGTTTGACTGGACTCTAGAATAGAATTTTAAAGCTGAGAAACTAATGTCTTGTTGATATGAGACTACTAAGAATCTGACTCTGAAAGGTGAAAACGTTTGAACGAGTGCAAACCCCGTTAACACACAATCAATATTACTGAGTTAATCTATACCTGTTCAACCCAATCTCGATGGAGAAGAAAGGTGGAAGACTCATAAGATTTGCACATGCGCAGTAGAAACCGTGACGTCATCTTCAAACAACGCACGCATCAAGTCACCTCGTGGCGAGAGGCATGCACAGTTTGTGGAGTTGTGTCAACATAATCTATTGTTTACTGAGCTTCTATATACGTCAGCCTGGGTGTCATTGAGGTTGGATCGACATTTGAGAGCCTCAGGGTTAAGTTGGATGCATTGTTTCGCTTGTTGAATTCAATTGAATACAGTCCTCGACGTTAAAGCTATTATCCAATCGGCATTCTTGAAACTAGAATTAAGATGCCGGATAAATCAATTATCTCACCATAACTGTAAACATGGGTTTCTTCAGTTTTCAAGTTGGTCTGACCGGCGATGTATGTATGTATGTATGTACGTATGTATGTATGCATCACAAGCACAGGACGCATCTATTCATTGATCACCTCTTTTCCAGATATTTTCCAACTGATCACCGCTTACACGGCATGCTGCGAAAATACATTAAAAACGTGACAGTTTCTTTTGTGGGACTAACGAACCCTATCTATTTATTCATCCCTTTATTTCTCTATTGAATTATGAATACGCTACTGATTGAAATTAGAGTTAGTTTCTTTAGTTTACGAAGAACAAAATTCTAAATATTGTTTTAGTCGGTGGCAGTCATAAGTGTTAAGCAGATGTATACACAGGAATACATCAATATTGGCCTTTTAACGTCTGTCATTAAACCTTCCCCTGGTTTCACCAGACATCTCTATCATGTGCATCGTGGAACCTATACTTATGTCACGCCATCTTATTTTTTTGCATGTGATCCCTGGAGATCCACGTTGTGATCCGTAATGTCCATTGGTTGTCTGACATTCTTGCAACATGACCAGCCCATTGCCATTTCAGTTTTACAGCAGCATTAAAAAATATTCAATATTGATTACCCAAAAATACATAAGAATGAAAATTATAGTTTTTAAATGTATATCTGATGGATGTGAAGTATTAAATATTGATATATCAATATTCAATTATTTCCAGAAAAATCTACTTTGGTTATTTCAATAACGCTATGCCTATTCACATCATAAAATCATTCTGAATTTCAAGATAGAGAATACTGTTGCAAATAAACCTGGACGTGGTTGGAAGAAGACAATATAGAGTAGAATGTGACCTTCTTGGAACTGTTGAAAATAAAGTATCACAACTAAAATTACAAGAAATACTATTGCGAGAGCTCTGAACAAAGAAAGCCTAGGAGCATATCGACCTTGTAAGACCCTTTTCTAAAGGTTAGTCTTTTGAAATCTCGTCTAGCATTAGCAAATAAAGATATTGATAAGCCTATCTCATTACGGGAGAAGATACAATGGTCAGATGAAACCGAACTGGAACTTTTGGTGGCATATTAACAAGAAATTTGTTTGGAGACTCAAGGTGAGGCTTTCAATCTAAAAAAACACAGTCTTATCAAAAAAAAAAGCATCGGGGAGGGAATATCATACTTTAGAGGTGATTATCTGTCAAAAGACAACAATAGGAAGGTAGGTGAGAGATAATAGTATCAAGAAAAAAGAGGATTATTATGAAATATTAGACGTCAACTTGAAAGTGTCTGTTGGAAATCTGAAACTGCAACTTGGATGAAGCTCTATGCATTGATCCAAAACGTACTTATAAATCAATCCAGAAATATCTTCAGGATAAGGATATGTAGGTTTTCCCTTGGCCTTGGTAGACATCCGTTGTGAATCCAATTGAAAGCATGAGATGGATTGAAGAAATGTTCAAGTGCAAAAGAGCAAAGAAATATGAAACAGCAATAGAATTATCTGAAGAATACTACCAACATTTTCGGCATTGTTGATGAAAAATGCCAATAAAGACCCCCAAAAGCATATCTTGGAAGAATAAAAAAAAGAAAAGAAAAAAAGATCGTGTCTAGTGGTGTAGCCAAAGAAAGAAGTACATGTAGCCTACTTGGCTTGTTGGTCATGCAGGCCATTTGTTCAGCTACGGTGATTCGATATTTGTATGAGAGAGAAAGAGAGATAGATATATATATAGAGAAAGAGAGAGAGAAAGAGAGGAAGAGAGGGAGAAAGGGAAGGAAATACTCAGTAGTGCTGAAATATCGAGATTTGCTATCAGTAAATCTGTACTAAGCAAACACAAAATGTGGTTGGTATAAAGAAAGTCATTGTATACAGAAGAATATTGAAAATAATAATAATAATAATAATAATAATAATAATAATAATAATAATAATAATAATAATAATAATAATAAGAAGAAGAAGAAGAAGAAGAAGAAGGAGAAGAAGAAGAAGAAAAAGGATCTGTTCTTCGATAGGAGAAAGATAGAATATTCTGAGTTTTTGAGATTCACTTAGACCATAATAGCCTAGTGAAGAGACCAAAGTTTATCGTTGTGAACGAAGAAAAGAGATCTAAAAAGCCGTAAATACAAATATTTTAGTGAAATCAAAGGGAAAAAAGGGAGAAAAGTAGAAAAATGGCTGAATGCAAAGATCTTACTCTTCGCACTGAAAAGTTATGGAACTCTAACGTGTGTCTGTAATAACTGGATCTCTGAGATCTGTTCCCCATACACTTGCAAGAATTCTAGGTGAATTGGCAAAATGAAATATTATTGATACCATCTTAACCAACGTATTTTGGGGCCAATGGAAGATGACAAGGATAACAGAGGGTTGCGATCATTCGATCTCCAACGACAAATACTCAATGACTGTTGAATGAAGATGCAAATATTTGGGAGTATGAATGATATTTTTATTTTATTTTCACATTCTTCGACGCCAAATCTCTATACATTTACACTATCCACAATATCATTTCCATTATTGAACAATTGTAACCATCAAACGTGTCGTCGAAAGGTTCTATCCTTTCTTTTTTTTATATGTGCTCGTGTTTCGTTGTTTGTTTGTTTCAGCCCACCTGGTCATACTGTTTTGTTTACAGATTTGGAAATGGCAGCAGTATTAGATCCTTTCTAAGAATAATATTTCTGAGATCCCAAGGAAAAAAACTGTCCTGACGTTTTCGGGGGTTTATTGATAAAATCGAAATCGTTCAGAATCTATATGTTTCTTGATGTTTGTTTTTTTTCTTTTAGTTTAATTTTGAGGAAAATCTCCAGTGATGTCATAATTGAAATAAATCTGATCATTCTGTTAGGGACATTTTTCACATGATTTCGGATTCTGACACTACGGTTGTTCAATCATTGACTGTGGCGCCGAGTTAAAATATGAATTGTATCATTATCAATACTAACCATTCCTATCTTGTTTCAGATATTATGATTACTGATACAAGTATTGAGGTTTGGACAGTTTTAAGCTCTACCTTAAATAGGGCCTTGAAGCCACTGAATCTGCTCACAGAATTCGGGAAGTGGAAGGAAATTAGGAAATATCCAAAAGCCCTGTTCATAACAGGTTTTCACATTTTAAGGGTGGTGACTCTAGATAAAGCCAAGAAACGGACGACAATCAGTTGTGAATAATAAAGGTTTAAAACAAAGTGTAGTGGAGAACCCAACCATTAGCGCTTTGAAACTTTCAAAGGAGCAAGGATCACCGAAAGATTCAATATTTCGGACATTATGTAAGCTTAAAAAAAGACAGGAACTCTCAAGATTTCCAAAAAAGCAAAAAAATCGTCATCATTATTTAGCTTTTAAGGCCTATTTTTGGACACAGACCTTCCCTCAGATTTACATGTTCTCTTATTTCCGAACGTTACAGCTCCCATAACTCCTGAAGGGGGCGAAATCATCATGTCATCTTACTTTTGCCGGTCACAATTTCGCATATGATCTTAGGAGAATTTGACGTCCAGCAGCTGTAAGACATTCTAGCGACATTGGGGTCTGCTCATTGCCATCTAAGATTTTTAATGGTTTATATGATATCTTCGCCTCTTCCTTGCTTTCGAGTATAGTATATTATCATAATCTCTCCATGGGTCGTATCAACAAAAGCAATTCTTTCGATACACCCGAATAATGTTTATTGAAATGCTCATGGTGGTCTCACAAACCCGGAAAAAGGCGCACAGTGTCATGGGAACCTAACCAGAGTAGTTAAGGCTCGTTGGGAAATGCTAAAGAATTAGTTGGAGATTTTTGGAATCTTGCTATCTTTCAATCATCCGCGCCGATAGCCACTCGACGCCACTTAAGTAAGGATGCCAGAAAAACCGACTCAAACGTCACAGCACCTCGAGGACCAGAAAAGAACGCACATAAGGTCATCAGAGAAAAAGGGTTAAACTAAAAGCTTTTTCTCTAACTGCCAAAAGGCTTCGAAGAGAAAATGTAGAATAAGTCAGGTCAGCAGAAGGCAAAAGGAGAAGGTTCTGCAAGAGTAAAAATTCTGGATGAATATTGCGTGGCTAATGGAAGTATTTATGCCGACAAAGACGCTTTAGAATGCCACAAGGTCGATCGAAAACCCCTCCCTGTTTATCCATTAGATGACAGAGCAATAGTTTTGGCGCAAATAGCGAAAAGGAGAGGATTTTCGTTAAAATATCCATGAACACTGTATCATCAGCCTTTTAGAGTCCGTTGTTGGACATCGACATGCCTCAAGTTTCGTCAGTTATCATTATGGAGCCAATAAATTCATGCATCTAAACAGTCTTTACTCGTGAATTATGTTTTTTTATGCGTTTGCATCTCTGACGGCGATTGTGATCATTTTCTGACATACTGAAAAGTTCATTACGTCCCCTGATCAGTGTTGCCAATTTCGATTCTTTTCATCTAAATCCAATGTTTATCAGTTGAAGCTCGATGTCAGATAACTCCATTTAGATTGTCTTTAATGAATTAAGTAATATCTTTATTTAAACTATTCGAATAAAATAAGTGATATTTGGAACACGTAGGGATTAGGCACCCGAAAATTGATCAAGTTAAAAGAGAAACGCACTTTAACTCATCACCAGATGACGTCAACTCGTACGTCACCAGTCACAAAGATGAACGAATACAATTTGTTTGATTTATATCGTTCCGTTACACAATTTTCTTTCCAGATGAAGTATACGAAGAATGAAATTTGAAACATTTAAAATATAATTGTATTAAAAGACTGCTCAGTCAAAATTGTAAACAGCGTGGAATATCGGTTGCGAAGGGTTAAGTTAGGGGCGCAAACTCAGTAGACGTTTATCAAAGTTTCCGTTGCTGAATGATGAGAAACGACCAAGTTTATACTGGACTCTGTGTGTAGAGTGTGTGAGTTTTTTCAGACCACACTGTTTAATTGTTGCTGAAGGATTACGGTCCAATTCAAAGTTGTGTTAAAAAGCAACTGATACTTAGGAAGAAAGGTTAAAACTCGTCAAAACTGATAATAAGGTTGCAATATTTCATTGAAGAATAAACAATTTAAAACAATATTTTTATCATGAATTTTACTAGTGTTTATCTTCATCCTAATTTCAGTTGCTTTTAATTGCAACTTTGACTCGGAGAATCAAACTACGGTAACAAGTTTTCATTTCCATTCGTGCTTTGTACCCACTGTCTTGAAAATTAAAATTATTAGAGATACGATTTGGTTTAACTCATTCAGGAAAAAATAATAGTCTTTTTTTCCTATGACTTTTTTCTAGAATCAAAAAAGGGGTGTCTTCGATAAGATTTTATCTTTTTATGCGCTTTGGATAGAAAAATCGTGGAAAAGTTTCTTTAAACTAATATTTCTCCACGGAACAGGACGTCAGATTTCATAGGAAAAGGTTAATTGATGAACTCTACTAAACGATTTTCATCTTAACCAGGAGTAAAAAGGTATGCCACTCCGCAAGTAAATGATTTTTTAGTTGAAAAAAACAAAACAAAAAACAAAACAAGAAAAACACCAGTAAAAGTATAAATCATATTTTTCCGAAGTTAGTTATAGTTGTATGAATCCAGCTTGAGTGTTAAAAACGATCATAAAAGATAGAATATGAAACAACTTTACATTTCTATTCATCGTAATTAATCTTTCTAATTCCCACCGACAGGTGTATTATTCTAAAGTACAGAAACCCAAAAGACAGTCTGACTGGTTACAATACATAAAATGAAATAAGATTTGATAAAAAATTCAGTAAGAAAAATAATTTCCTCGAATGAAATATTTTTCTTGCCCTTTTTATCTTCGTAAAAATGACATTTCAAAACGGAAAAGAAAGTACAATATATTTTTACAATTCATCTTTAAAACATAAATTTCATAACCCACAAACCTTTCATCCGACCTCCTCACACATCGTCATATATATATATATATATATATATATATATATATATATATATATATATATATATATATATATATATATATATATATATACATATATATTTGTATATATATATATATATATATATATATATATATATATATATATATATATATATAAGCTTTCATGGTGTGCCACGATTATATTTTACATTGTCTGAACGGACAGAAAAATTGCAAAAATTGTTCATTTGTTTCCCAGCAGGCGAAAATAGCTTTTGTCTCGCAGACAGTTTTGTGGGTGTTGAGATTGGTCCAAATTGGAAATTGAGTTTCTTTTTGTCTTCTTTAAAAGAGGTAAATAATGTTTGTTACACAGTTTGAAATATACTTACACTTACTGAATAAATTCATAAGTTTGTTTGAGTGAATGCATATATAATCGTGTATATTTACTTAAATCAGGCAGGTATATAGAAGTGTGTTCAAAAGTTTTTAACTTTAACTATAGACTGAACGCAGAGCTGAAAACCTGTTTCACGTTGGAGAATTCGGCGCTTTACAAGTTAGTCTCGAAAGTAATTAAATGAGTTTGAAGCTCATTTTGCTCACTGCATTTGTGGCCTTGTATGATAAAAGGTTGCCAAACTGAGACATCAAGAGATGATTTAAAACCGTCAATTTTCATCTATAGCAAGCAAATCAAAGAGATATGCTGAATCTATCCAAGATCTGACACAAAGCCAAGTGTTGAAAGGTGTGACGGTGAAACTAATTGATAACCGTCAACCAAAACTGTCAGCATATTTTTTGGCCTGACTGATTGGCTGGCTATGTATGTATCACCCGTGCAGGTCTAACAAAAGAAGCTTATAAAATTTAAACATTTATTCCTCGTTAAGTTTATGAGATATTTTTTCATATTCTCCATCCAAAATGATTATTAAGAGGGGGTTCAAGTTGTAATGTAGGTTTTGTTAAACTGATCCCTTACTTTGTGTCCCTCAGCATTCACACATTTAAAAAAAATCCGTCTTCTTTGTGATCACAGTCCAATAAAAGGTGAGAGAAACTCATTCGATAATCAACAATTTTTCCAATTATCTAATTGATCAAAACGGCATTCTACCAGAAGACGTTGTCCACGTGACGCTTTCTATTGAGTGAATAACCAGACCTATTCTTTCATTCACACTGAGATTCCGAACATTGTGATTCTTTCCGTCCGATGCTGAACTGATGTCATTCTTACTTTTAAAATTCCTGCCCTGAGTATACATTCAAGATGATCTGATTGAACTGAAATATTCAAATTTTGCACTGAGTCAAGAAGATGCAGTAAAGTACCCCCAACATACAATTTGATCTTATCGTGAGCTTATTTTATTGAGGGTAAATTTACATTGTTATTCTTAACGAACATATACATTAGAGGCAACAGATACAAACTCCAAACGAAACTTTCCTACTGCCAGAGCGACGGTGAGATGGAATGGTTTGCGTCAGACAACGGACTCTGTAGAGAATGTGAGCATTTCCACGTGTGGCTTGGAGAAGGAATGGTAAGTAAGCACAAATATAGTTATACGTCCTCCTACTAAACCAAATATTCCACGCTCATTCCCAAGTCCGTCTAATTACTGCATTATATCTATTGACTGGTTTATTAAATATGGTCAGAGCTTGAGATTTGTGATGCAAATCCTTTCTATTTATTCCTTTGATCCGTTGACAATACAGATCTGCCGTGATTGTCTTGCTTTGTTTGAAGAATTTATTTGGGAAGAAACTTGCTATAATCTGCCGACTGCTCGCCAAGACCTTCCGGAGAGAGGAGAGCTTTAGTTTAGATGTTGGTAATGTGGATTTTCCAAGAACCCCAATTTTTTCAACAAAGTAAAAAAGGATTGTTTCAAAGAAGTCTTTTATTACTGCTAGTAATGGTGATTACATTTTGGACGGATACATTTAATTACTGTGTACTTGAATGTGACATAGCCTTCCTAACAACCTGATATTAGAAACTTTCAACTGCAAAAAAAAAACAACAAAAAAAACAAGAATAAAAAAGAACCCCCCCCAAACCTGACAACATGGATTTACTCGGTTTTTAAGCAAGTCTGAACGGCAATGTATGTATATGTCATACGTATAGACCGAACCATTCCAGTCTATTATGTTTTGTAACGACCCAGAGAAAAGGTTTATAATGATGGGTTCATTACAATGTGAGTTTATGGTAAATTGATGCTTTAGTTTGTGATCAGCGGCATAGATGCTTTTTCCTTTTGGAAATTTGGACGTTTTTAGTGATCATCACCGAATAAAGAGTAAAAAGAGTGATTCATTCTTAGGTCACTACGTCTTTTTTTTTCAATCTTTTAATTCATCACCCAAACATGGCATACTTGTCAGATGACGTTTGTCACTTAACTGTTCCTATCAAATGACTAACCAGACCTGTTTACGTACGTAGTCAATTATAAGTTACTATTAGTTTGGCACAAGATTAGTTTGTTTTTTTTTGTAACTGCTTTGGCAAACCGTTTCTAACAATATCAATCGAATTGTGTGCGTGTTCATGAAATATACTCTGGAATACAGATCAGCAAAAATCAATATATATTTTTGATACGCACTTATAGAAATCATTCCAGAAATGTCACTGTAAGAGAGGGGTTGGCAAACTAAGACCCACAATCGGAATCCAAGAGCACAGTCTCATATCATCTGTCTCATCAGCCTCATAGAATGTGATGTCGCAGAGAAAAATTATCTTATATTTAATCATTTTCTATTTTTTCTATTATCTCTTGGTTTTGTGAACTATAAACTTCAGTGGCAAAATGAAGAGAGTAAATACCTAAAACAAACAAATGTTTCATAGCATAATTTTATAGCTGTTCTGTTAATATACTCAGCTATAGTTTAATAGCAGTTTCTTCTCCCAAAATTTAATAGTTCTCTCTGATTGATAGTATTGTGAAGTTTATGTAGGTATAAACACTACAATGGAGGACATCAAGGTAATTGAAAAACAAATTGTTTCGATAGCCTTGTATGATCATTGGTTCAGATTTCATTGGCCTTATCCTGCAAGACATTAAAACATTTCTAATCTGGTCAACCTCTCAAAATATGTGTAAAGTAAGCAGCATCGTTTCAGTTGAATAAACTTTGATTTGAAGAAATTCCAAAGAATCAACTAAATGTAAAATGCTTGTTTCCCAACTGAAACAGAAATCAAACATTGATATTCACAATTTCACAAGAAACGGCATCTGAGAAGTTTAAAATCAGCATATGATCCGATTCTGATAAAATTTGCAATATTTATTTATCAAAGGACGAATTTAGAGAAAAAAGTTTATTCCAAGTACCGGGAAGAAAATTTTTTAATGAGATTCCAACCCTACCTACTACTATATCAATGATTTACTCCATGTATACACTGATTTTTACCAATCTAAAATATAAATCCCAGGAGGTATTAATTATGTTTACCATTTCAAAAAAAAAAAAAATGAGTGTAATCAATGAGAATGATGTATTTTTAAAAAAAGATATTAAGTAAATATATTCCCTTCCGGATAAAAAACCCAAATCACAATCAATCAGAATAAAATACGTTAATTTTTTGCCTGTTTTTAATTCCCAAAGTAAGAATTCTATGCAGAACAATTACCATTGAAAAGTCTGACACAAATCAGTGTATTTTTCGATTTTAGTGAAATTTTCGAAACTCATCAATCAGAGGACGGATCCTTAAATTAATTCTAATTCAAAATACCAGGAAAAATATTTTCAGTAATTTAATCTTTACAATTTTGATTATTTTTAAAAAAATTTA
>OY735225.1:5017039-5084539 GCA_963457665.1 Thysanoteuthis rhombus
ATACAGTAAAGGAGTCTAAAAAGTAGATTCACTGCAACCCCTAAACCCCTTTTCTTTTTGGCACTTATTTTTATCTTGATCTTTGAAGTGTCTGTTTTACGATCCCGCCTGTTTCCAAGCTGAAATACTGCCCCACGGGATGCATTTTTACCTTACATAACAACCAAACACGGGTACTGAAAAGATAGGAAATCGCATAACTTGTGAGGTAAACAACACACAGACAAATTAGCTCATTTCTTCATATAATTCTGACCCAAAGAATTCAGAAAGTTCGATTACTTTTGAGTTTCAAACAGAATCAAAACCTGGATATCAACAGCACGATACGTACTTGTCTCATGTCCCCTCAAATGATTTTATATGTGGCCACCAAACATTATTTTTTTCGAAGTTTTAGACCTAAAACTCACCTAATGCAATAACACACACACTACTAATGTGTCTAGAAACAGAATATTTTCGCCGTGATGTCGGATAAGTTGACCGACCAAGACGTGACATCACGTTACTTTCAATTGTCATGAGCAACTTGAGTTCTATTTTTATTTTTTTAATTTCCCACATGTAGCTTTGATGAAAACAAATCAATATGTTGCCTGATGATTTTAATTGTCATCTTTGGTTCAATCATCGGGGCTACGATTTTGGACTAGAAAATATTCACTCCAATCAATCAAAATTAGACAGTTGTTATCGTTTTGAACACACACGCACACGCACACACACCCACACACACACACAAAAATGAAATAAGAATTCCTCTTCATTTTCTTGCATAGTCGTGACTTTGGTTTCCTATATCATTGTATTTTTCAATCGTTGTTCTTCTCAGAATACGGCCAGAAAAGAGAAGTTTTTACGTCACAATTAGAAATTACTCAAACGATATAAAAAAATAGTTGAAAAGACTTCCTTAAAATGGATAGAAAGCACTTTAGAAGTAAAGTAGTCTACACAATTATGTTCAAACAAAGAAAACCCGTTTGCAGGCTTTAATCAGCGAGACAAAAAACACCTAATTGGTGTCTTAAAGAAACAGCAAATCAATTAGTTTCAGATGACAAGATAAAATAATGGTTTCAAAATAGGTGAAAATCAATGATCTCCATTCTGGTGTTATACTCTATGCAGCATTTTATAATGAACATTTAAATTTTTAAGAACCCGTTGTTGCTACTCACAAAATGATAAAGTGTTTTGTCCTTTGGCTTTCGTCTTCCTTTTCCTTTCCATAAAACGAAAAGACATGCAACCTGTTTTTGCACCCCCGGTTAATGGAAAACTGGTGGGAAACCTAGATTTGTCAAAAGAAGGAGTGATGATAAAAGAGTCCCCCAAAATGTCACCATGAGCATCAACTACGCTGAGTAGGCCGGTTTTCAATGATCACTGGAGATAAACAACGTTGAGCCAGACCAGTTCTAGAATGGGTAATACCAAGAGTTGGAAACAGCTTGGGACCACGAGAAATATCTCCTGCAGTGAATCTGTTGTGTAACCAATAAAAAAAGTTGATATGTACACTGTGCTGAATAACAGAAGCCTTAGGCCACCCCTACTCCTGCGACGAACCCCTTGACTGGCCTCGCTACGAGTAACAAGAAATTAATGGATATGTAAGCCTTATGGGTCCTCTATATAATTACTTATGGGGTGGAAACAAGGAACCTAAGCATGCCCCAAATTTATCCGTGAAAAAAACCTCAAGAAAAAAAAAAAAAACACAAACAAAAATAAGAGTCAGGTATATAATAGAATCCATTCGAAAACTCAAATGGCAATGGACAGGACATGTCACAAGAATGTCGCCAAATGTAGATCTCAATTGACCATGTACTTAAATTTTGCCGACAAAAAAGAAGATAGCGTAAGGATTTAGAGAGGTTCAGGAGATATTGGTGACTCGTGATAGAGAGATTCAGCGAATGTTGAGGAAGGTTTGTGTCCGGCCACAGACGTTAAGATATTCAAGCTTCTGCTGATGTGATCTGAAAGAAAGAAAATGATTTGAAGAGCGTGGGTGTCCAGCATTTGGTTTGAGTGTGTCTCTGCATGTCGGTTTTTCTATCCATGACAGTACGTTAATGGACAACGCCTGAGGATTATATCCGACAAATGTTGTCAGCAAATGATTAGCGAAAAAAAAGGAGTAAAATCTTAGAGACAGAGGAAAGAAATCTTCTAGACAGGGTCTGTGTGACAAGGGGAAAGGGTAGAAACATAGGGGGTGGATGCAATAGAATGGATGTCAAATAAGAGTGACACAAGAAATGGAAAATAGTAGAGATAATAAGTTTAGGAAAAAAAGGAAACACACCATCACAGTCAATAATTGAACAACCATTGCGACTGAGTTTGAAATCATGTCTGAAGAAATCCCATCGAAGAATAAATACGGTAAGAATAAATTCCCATTATAACATCACTGGCGTTTCCTACGAGATAACATCTAAAAGGGTTAAAGAACATCTAAATTATTGGGAATCTTGATGTTATTGACAAACTTGTCAAAATAATGTCCAGAAAAAATCAGCAAATATTTTTTTCCAAAATTAAAAAAAGTGGATTGTGGAGTACTGATGCAAGGTTTAAAGTCTGTGGACCAAACGGTAAGGCCAGGAGTACTGGAACAAATGAACAAATAAAGAAACATAAAGGATAAAATAAAGGATGGAACCTTTCACCATCTCTGATGGCAATGGTTGTTCATCGGGAAGAAGGAAAATGAAGGAATAAAAGGGGAAAATGTGAAAAAGAATAAAAGAAAAGAAAAGAAGAGAAACCAGTCTGATTAATCACTAGAAAAGTCTGAACTTTCAAAACTCGAATCTGATTGCTGTTGGGTGCAAACAAAGGGATCAATTTAGCAAAAACTCACATTGAAAATTGGACCCTCCATTGGAAACTTATTTAGGGCAAAATTCTTAAAAAACAAAAAAGACGTAATTGCAAGCAAATACATAATTTTCCCAGCCCTCTGGCTCCATTAAAGTGGCTTTTACACGAATACATACCCAGCCCGCCGGTAAATCAACCAGCCAGCCGGCCAACCCAATTTAAAAAATGAAGAAACCTCTCTTGACAGGTTTGGTTGACGGCTCGTGAAAGAATGGGAGAGAGAAAGAATAAGAAGAAGGGAAGGAGGAAGGAAGGAAGGGAAGGGGATAACAACACAGAGATAGGAACGAAATTAAAACATTCAAACAGAAAGAAAGAAAGAAATAGAAGAAGAGAAGAAAGAATAAAAACATCAATACACAGAATCAATTCAAATGGATACTGTATGGACGAGAGAAAGAAGAATGAAGGAAAGAAGATGGAAGAAAGAATGAAAAAAAATAGATAGAAAGTTGAACAAATAAGGTCCGTAGGAAAGAATGATACAAGTGAAAAATAAAGAGCATGATAAGGAAAAAGGAAGAAAGATCTTAATAAAGAAAGGAAAAAAGAGAGAAGGAAAATACTTACAATGAAAAATTTTTTTAAATATCATAAGAAGAAATAGAGAAAAGAGAAAAAAAAGGCATCAATTTCTAAAACAAGAACAAAAAGACTAAAAGAAAATGAAAGGATGACAAGAAAGAAGGATTATGAAATTGAGAAGAACGAACGGACAGAAAAAAAGGAACGAAGAAAGAAAGAAAATAAGAAAAAAAATAGAGGCGTGGAAAAAAAGGTGAGATTGAAGGATTTTCCAAACGAAAGAAGATTCACAATATCAAGTTTGAAAAGTTGTCAAACGGAATTTCTCGACGAAGAAAACAAAAAAACAAAAAACGGCTCCAATATCCAAATCTCTGATCGTTTTGTTTATCGTCTGCTTTCCCTCATTTTTCGTTCACTGTTCATCGAATCAGTCAACCACAAGAAAAGAACGCCGAGAGGCGGTAATAAATGTCAACCTTGTGAATTAATGGTTGACAAAAAAAAAAAAAGAAAAAAAACGGGTAGCAAACAATAAAGAATAAGAAAGGCATAAATTAAATGGAAACTTTGAAAAAAAAATATAAAACAAAATATTCAAGACAATGTTTCCCGAAACATGAATCATAATAACACTTGACTCTGTTTACCCACTGTCGTAGATTGACGTCCTAAGTAGAGTTACGATGAAAGAAGTAAGAACAACAACAACAAAAAAAAAATAGGATAAAGGTGAAGTGAGTCAAAAATTATTTACAACCCGTTTACCTGTACCGTCAAAAATGATAGCATATATCAACGCACAATTCCTAAAGATTGTTTGTGTCAGATTCTTCAGGGTTCTCCAGATATATTGCTCTCTCATTGCTCAAGCAACTCATTCAGTTGTGGGATCTGCGTTTTCCACAACTGACCACAGAGGAATTTTTCTCTTGCTTTTGGTTTTATCTCTGTTTATATTTTCATTATTCTTTAAATATAGCATCTTTAGTACGTCATCAGAACATAAAATTCTATTTTACCACGTCAGATACATCCTTTAGCGTAACAGAGTAATAAAACACGTGGGGAATAACAATACGTTTCTATGATTCGTAATTCTTTATCTGGTAAAAATAAACATTGAAGGATTGTAGCTGTATTGATACTGATACTACAATTTTGTGAACAAAAATGGCGGCGATTGATCAGGATAGAGGATGGGTTTGAAAGTTCGATTTTGACTTATGGTAGCTAATCTAGAGTTTTTTTTGGCTCATTTTGTAAGATCGACAAAGCGTAAACCTAGCTTCTCTCCGGTGGGGTGAGTTAGAGACTCAGAAATCTCATTAGAAGAATCAGGTAAACCCTCCTTACTCACTGATATAGATTGACGGCTAGGGTGAGTAACGATAGAAATCAATAATAAAGTTGAGATGAAGGTAAATGAGATGAGGGTAAAAAAAAAAAAATGAATAATCGTCATCACAGTCAGTAAATTTGAAGTCATACGCAAAAGTTCCACCGAGAGAGACGTATGACCAGAATAAATTCTATTTATGACATCATTGGAATTTTTAACTGGAAAACATCTGAAGTAAAGTAAAAAACATGAAGAAACATGTTATTGATCAACCCGTCAAAACAATATCTCCCAGAGTATGGAAGCCGAAAATTGACAAAAACTGCTGGATCTCTATCATAAATCCACACCACGACAAAAAAACAAAACAAAAAAACCCTAACCTTAACAGTAAACGTGATTCTAACTTTCACTACCAACCCGGAATCAAAAGAATAAACTCAAAGTATAAAATACCAGGGGGGGGGGACAATTTTCCTAATTTCCAAATTTTGAAAACATTTGTCTCTTAGGGTGAAGCTACAAAAATCTAACATCTTAACTGAACAGGAACACAGCAATAAAGATTTTCTGCCGAAAATGGCCATTTGAAGATGAACTAAGAAATTCAGGAGAAAAGCGAGTGTTTCATCTCAAAATTTCTATCATCACATGAGCATGTTTCAATGCATTTCGATGGTCACCAGCCACCTTTTTCAGAGTAACTTGCAAGGGTGCAGAAAAATTGTTTGCTATTTACATGATTGAGATTGAGGATCTAGATATGGGGATATGAATATACAATATTGACTTTTTGGGAGTAAGGTTGACATGTTTTGCTGTTAAAATATAACCCAGATTTAACGTAACAAATTGAGTTATTAGTTGGCAGGGAAGTAGAAAATGTGACTTAATTGACCATAATTAACCATCAGATTAATATTGCAATATGTTCTGTTTTTTTCTTCGTATGTGTGTGTTTGCATTTGTTCATGTGTTAGCGTGCCCTGGCGCTTTGACCATACTGTTTAATTTGTAGACTTGAAAATTGACATCAGTACTCCACAAGATCCTTTTTAAAAACATTTCTTTTTCTATTTTCTGAAAGAAATTTTCCTTACCTTTTCTGGGTTCCATTCTGACAGCTTTATCAATGACATCGAGATTCTCCATCATGTAGATATTTTTTATGTTTATTTTCACTTTAATTTAGATATTTTTTGATGGAAAACGCCGGGGATGTTATACTCATTCCCTGCTGGAATTTTTTTTCACATATCTTCGAATTATGATGCTATGTTTGTTTAATTATTGACTGTGACGGAGAGTGTTCTTTTAAATGTATTATAAAATTTCCGTTCATTATAGACGATCAATCCCCGAAGGAATATCCATTTCCCAAGTGCAGAGGGTTTGCGTGCTATGAAAAAAAATATTACTTTGGCTTTCACCTGGGCTCGAACACTGACCAATGACTCTGTTGAGAAAATAAACAGCCACCACATTGACCACAGTAGACCCAATCTCGGCCATCAGGGTGTCGTAGTAGACAATTTTATCACCTTCCTACCTTGTACTACAACTGATTGGAAGCTGTTTCTTCAAGCAATAAAGACAGCAATCTCTTCCCAGCCAATAAGAAGGAACCCAATTACTCGTTCATTTAGATCAGGGAACCTCAATCATTGAAAAATCGCTCAACTGTATAATCTTTTCCAATAACTTTTCTTTCCGTGATTTCATTTTCTGACGTATTTAGTGTAAGATATTGGCGAGGATTTTTTGATGGAAAGTTTTTCCCTGTCCAATATGTTCATTGCATTGTAGAAAAAAAGAATTGCCGATTTCCCGATGGTGTTCAATCTTAACATTGATTCTCTTAGTGTTTCGATCTTGCTGCGAGAATATTCACTGAGGATTTTCATTTTAAACCAATCCTTTAGACCTTTCTGGAACATGACGTTTAATTCATTTCGTTTTTTTTTTTGTGTATAATTTACCATTTTTTACAATAATCATTAAAAAGACCTTAGGATAATTAAAATTATTAGAATTACACTGAGAGTCCACATAGGGTGGGAAGATTGTGTATTGACCAGCCCCGAAAATTCAATCACCTCTTCAGTTATCCATCCAGCCCCCTCCCCCACTACCACAAAATTCGCTTGAAATTCATTGAGACATTTTGAGATATAGTATGGACGGACAGAGTACCTTCCGATATATTGTGTGGTGTAGATAGATAACTACGAAGTAGGGATGGTGATTGTGCGTGGATCTTTTTAAAAATTTAATCATTTCCATAGCCCATCTATTGAAATTCAATAAGAACAAGAGAACTGTGTGTACAGACAGACGAACGGATGGACGGAGGGACAGAAAGAGTCGGTAATGCATATATCTTTTCAACTTTGTTGAAAGAGGTAAAATTTATTATTATTATTATTATTATTATTATTATTATTATTATTATTATTATTATTATTATTATCATCAACTGCACGAAAATCTTCAAGACAAGAGAAAAACACCGGGTGACAATAATAATAATAATAATTTTGTCAAACTCCTAGTGCTGACTAAGTTTTTCAACCGCCAGAAATGGAAGATAAGTTTAAGGGTATCATTTTGACATCTGTTTGCTCTTTAGTCTTGGTAGCTTAATTGGTAAAGCAGGCAAGGCTTAAATGTGCTTCCAAACAGGCTCATTCTTTATTTTCTGATCAAACTGTATTTAAACACTGCCAAAGGGCGATTGGTCTGAGCAAAAGTTGCAATAAAGTACAAATAATAACTTTAGACAAATGTAAAAAAGTAGTCATAAAGAAATTTGAAATACTCCATCCAAACATCTAAGGAAGTAGAGGAATGCTTAAAAGTGTGTCCTTCCTATCACGTTAAAGAAAACCAATATTTAAAATTGATATTTCTCTACACTAATCTGAAGTCACGACCAAATGATCGGTAGTTATGGGCCAAACTGACATGTATTGCAAGCACAGGGAATTTATCTTGAAAATGTGCAAGAGCTAATATTGTTCTAATTGATAAATGCATTTAAGAAATGAAAATCTATTCACCGTGATTTGAAACCTCAGTTGGTAGCAGTCTCTCTAATTGGCAAACTGATAAGTATTGCATACGTACGAGATTTTGTTATATATACATTATTTGAAAGTCGAGCTTGTTTTAGAGAAAGTTTGCCAACCTCGTGTGATTCTGTGTTATATTTCTAATTCTATTGAGGATTTCATAGATACACACTCATAATATTTGGAGATCGTAAAGGTTCACCGCAAAAAAGACGATATCATCAGCAAATTCGAGGTTACTTGAATATTCACTCTCTATTCCGATTCCTTGATGTTCCCATTCGGAAGATCACCTCAAGGCAGACTGTGAAGAGTTTGAGTGAGCTGGTATCACCTTGTTTCACACCTTTTTCTAATTGAATGCGCACAGAGTCTTTACAGAGCCTGATGAAGGGACTGCTGTGTCTGTAGATATATTGCTGCACTCTGATTAAAATGGTGCCTACACTTTGATGTACTATTACGTCAATGACTTCAGGGATTTCCTCTGGAACGAATGTCTGTTAAGTCAACAAATGCTACAACTAGTGGCATTCTATTGTTTGCTGCTTCTCTTTTAATTGGTTTATTGAATGGTGATGGGAGATGATGGAGTAGATTTTTCTGAAGTCAGCTGGCCCTGATGTTGGTTCCCATCGAGCATTTTTGTGATTCGGTTTGTGATCACTTGAATAAATATTTTGTAGATGCAGTTAAGTAGGCTTATGGCTCGTAGTTGTTCAGTTCTTTTGTTTTTCTTTTGTACAACAGCATTATGATTGCAGCGTTCCACTTCTATGGGACCTTACTTTGTTTGGAGCACACATTGAATAGATTTGCTAGTTTCTTTGTGATAACTTTTCCAGCAATTTTGAGTTGGTCTATGGTGATGGTATTTGGTCCAAGGGCCTTTTTTTTGTTTGTTCAATGGCTTGCTTCATGTGAAATCTTTGAGTTGATTCTCTCAGCTTGTGTTTCCTGTTCATTTTTCTGTGTCCACCAAAGTCTCTTCCCAATCGTCACCTATTGAGCTGAAACATGGAACCTAACTAAAAGATTGACCCCCAAACGGAGAACCATGCAACGTGCACATGAGAAAATCGTGCTCAACCTCAAATAGAGAGATCATAAGAAAGCTCAATATTTAAGAAAAATGACAGGAGACCAAAAGATCGTAGAAACAGAAAAATTAAATGGCAATGGATCGAATATGTTGCAAGAATGTCTAACAACCGTTCGACATCACCACTCACTACGTGGATCCAGAGATCATTAGCGAAATTATGGCCAACAGAAAGTAAGATGGTGTGACTGGTTTGATGAATCAGTTAGTACTGGTTCTGTGATAGACAGGTTTGGCGAATCCTCAAAGGTTTATGTCTAACGTCGGACTCCAAAAGGCTGCCGATGATGATGATATCCGATACGAAACTTGCAGAAATGATCTTTAGTCGAAATAGAAGTTGAAGTGGAGTTTTGCTCTGCAGTAGAAAGGCTTGTTCACCCTTTCATTCTTGTGTTCCTCTTTTCCTTTCTGCTCTCTCTCTCTCTCTCTCTCTCTCTCTCATTCCTGTTACTATATCCCTATTACAATCTCTGTTCTTTATTTCTTACCCTATTAATAATTCTTACTCGCTCATTACCCTCACTTTCCCTTCCCTCTCTATCACCCATCATATCTATTCTGTTCTATTTCCTTCTCTCAGTCTTCTCCTCCCTTCTTATTCCCTTTCCCACCTTCCCTTCTCTTACTTTCTCTCTTCTTTGTATCATTTTCTCTACCTTTTTTGCACTATTTTCCCTTTCTCTGTCTCTCTCTCTTGTTGCTCTATCTTCGTTCTCACTCTTTTTCCAATTCAATCTGCTTTCATTTTCACACACACTCTCTCTCCCTGTTTTACCCTGTCTTCCTATTGAACAACTTTAATCTCATACTCTTTCCCTCCACACCCTCTGCACCCTTCCATTTTCTCTTTCTTCTCGCCCTTTTCCTTTCTCAATCCCTGGTGCTTATCTCTCTTAATTTGCCCTCACTCTCTCTCACTCCCAAGTCTTTTCTTCTTTTCACTTTATCCCCATTCTCACTTACTCTTCTCTTCACCCTCCTCTCTTCTCTTTCTTTTAACTTTCTATCTTTTCTTCTCTGTCCACAGTCCCCCTCCCTCTCTCTTAATCTCGCAATCCACCCACTCTTTCTATTTATCCTTATCCATCTTCTTCCTCCATATTTTATACTTGTTAATTTCATGAATGAGATAATCAATTGCATTTTGTTAATGTTATTGTCATTATTTTTGATAATTAATCAATTTTTGTGATCAATGTTTTTAATTATTAATTGTGATTTCTTGAATTTGAACTCGATATTTTCACAGATTGAAAAAAAAATGTTTTACGGATTTTATTGAAACCTTCCCATCATCATCATCATCATCATCACCTTATTTTTATTATAATTAATATTATTATTTTCATTATTATTTTCATTATTATCATTATTATTAACTTTTTTATTTTCATTATCATTATTATTATTATTATTATTATTATTATTATTATTAAAAGTACTTCGAAATATATCAAGAATAAGCTTCATGTCTGCACTTGGTGAGTATCAGTCAAAAATATCGCCTTAATGTCTTGCACGCTCAGGCGAGTGCACAAGTAAAGAGGAATTACTCTTCGTTTTAATAATGACTTAAATAGGGGTTTATCCCAGGATTAATGCCAACATACAATATTTGTTACCATTGTGAGCATAAGAGTGTCCTAATTCAGAGTTACAACTTTCCTATTCTTTCCTTTTTGCAATTGTTTTATACGCCATTTTCCAAGATAGCCTTCAGCTTGATCTCACAAAATTGTTTCATACTAGAAACCAAAGTGTTTCTACAAATGATATGGTATATGGTCGGAAAAGAAATTTGACAGCTTTCTAATTATACATCTTATCCATTTGCATCTGCTTTGCAAAAGAATTAATGGTAAAAAGGTTATTCCTGAGCATGCCGATGAAATTCTCTTTTCAATATGTTTCTATGCATATAGTTATAAAACACGATATTTGTATAGAAAGCACAATATATTGTTGGAGAGAAACTTTAAACATTTTTCTGTGCTGTATTTTGTAGGTTTTATTTCTTTCGTAAGAATTGTTTTAGCCTAAAACAACTTAAGGGAATAAAATTCGTAACCATCTTGGAACATGGCGTGTAAAACTTTTCTCAAAGAGGAAAGAAGATGAACGTTGAAATTCTGAAATGGGATTCTCTTACGCTTCCTAATGATACCAATATTAATCTCTTAACATTTATGTCCGGGGCGAATGCTAATTTGAAAGGACTATGACGGGGTTATGCAATGAATTGAACGGTAAGGGATCTAGACTGGAATTTTGTTGACGTGGGTTTCTGACTTGATTTTGGTAAAACAAAACAAAAAAAACAACATTTATAAACAGAACATTAATATTGTATCATCAAAATTGTCATATCATGTTACGGTGTTACTGTTGTAATAATATCAGTTGTAATTCTCCTTTGTTTTTCTTGGAAAATGAATTCTTAATTTTATTCAGTTTTTCATATCTTTTGTTCGTTTTATTGATGACACCTTCCTAATTCCACTTATTGACATTTAACATTTATTTTTGTATGAAACATATATACAAATTTTATATACATTCACATTATGATACACATATTTATAAATATTCAGGGCCTTAAGCATCTGTGGTGGTGTAATAGATATAATTCTTTTCAAAATCATCCAGATCTGTTGATAGCAATACATATTCCGGTAATTTATTCTGTAATCACTTCCCTGTTCTTCATACGGGAAATTTTCAATCACAATAAACTCGAATGTAATTTCAAACAAGATTCGAACGCTCCATTTGTGAATGCTGCAATCCCCAATGGGAACAAAATTAGGAAATAATTCAAAAGAAACGAGTGTCGGCAAAACTTCTGTTGTGATTCCATTGGCAACTTCTCGCAAAGATGACAGAAACTGGGGCCAAGTTTTACATTCACACAACATCCTGAATAGAATCTGTTTCGTAAAACTTGGGGGAAAGAGGCTTGTGAACTAAAAAAAACAAACAAAAAGAAAAAACACTCCCAAACACATGAAAGATATACGTTCTGTTTAAAATTGGTAAGAATTGATTGAAAATCACGCCTTGCAGGCCTGCGTTGATATAGAGTTTTAGTGGCCCACTAATAAAGAGAAACGAATGGATCTGGGTGGTCACTCGAAAGAAACAGAGATTTGACTCACATCTTTTGGCAGCACACCGAATTAGGGTGATCAATTTGAAGTATGGAAAAATGGCTGATCAATGGATAAATTATACTTCTTGCCTTTTGTTGGGCAGTGATAACTAAAAGATTAAAAGGAAAGAAAGAAACAACAACAGAAAACAAGCGTGAATAGTGCCAGATACAAAGTAAGACATCACTCTAGCATGCATTTACATTGTAAATAGAAGCTTACACTATATATATATATATATATATATATATATATATATATAGAGAGAGAGAGAGAGAGAGAGAGAGATAGACAGTACCAGCTGGAAATTGAAGAAATCTGTGTTGACAGATTTGGTTGATAGTTTCTATGGATAGTTTCATGGAGATAAAACGAAGGAAATTGAAGGAGGAATACAAAAGTAAAGTAAGAGAGGAAGAAAGACAAAGAAAAAAGAGAGAACGAATCAAAAAAAAAGAAGAAAGAAAGAAAGTAAAAAGAAAGAAAAAAATCATGCTGGAAGACCAAAGGTATGAAAGTGGGACGGGGATGACGAAGAAATGTTGAGAAAATCGTAAACTCTGACGAAAAAAAAAGGAAATAAAAAGTGAAAACAGAAAGAATAAATGAAGGGCTGGGAGGAAGATAGATATTTTGTTTATTTTCTGTTAAGCGTACATGCATGTGCATTTAACGTTTTTCCGAGATCGTAAAAAACAAAAAATCTAAAGGTCACACGTATCACCTTATGGACACAAATTCAATTGAACACAATCTGATTCACGGTTGTCAATATATGCATTTTATCGATAACAATATAAATCGGCGGCTATTTGGTCCAGTTGCGATGAAATGAAAGAAAAAGATATCGAGCCAGTCTTTCGCAAAGCGAGAAAAAAAAAATCATGAAATGAGAGAAAGGGAATATAAAAGACGAGGATGTATTCTGATATAAATATTTGTGTGTGGCTCTCACCAATGAGGTCTGTATGCCTTCTTGAAACAAGATATCTCATAATTCGCCAATTAATGTAGACGACAAAATAACATTCGAGTAAAGGAACATTAGAAGAGGTTATTCAAACATTGAAAACAATTGTATAAATAGTGACGTGTGCTAAAAATGAACCAACCTGAAATAGTTTTTGTCGTCAAGCAATGATTAATAAGCTTGTTAAGATGATCATTACTAGTGTAGTGAGTTCGATCTTCAATCGTAACTCTTGAGTAGGTAATTAACGAAGTTTAGGAAACACTATATATTACCTACTCTTAAGATTTATATCAAAGCCAAGAAATAACAAACAAAGACATCAACAGGTCTTCTTAGTCACTCAATAAAAGTTATCATGCGATCGAAATTCTTTGGCAGAATACCGTGTCAGTGTGATAAATTAAATGAATTCGAAAAAAAGGATGATCAACGAATAAGTTACTTTTCACCAATCGCTGAAAAGTGATAACCGAAAAAATACTCCGAATTTTCAAAAAACAAGTGTGAGTGCTGTCGGGCACAAACAGAAGGGGCAATTTAGCATAAACTTATTCAGGAAATTGCTCCCCCCATTAAAAACCAATTTAGATTTCCAGTCCTCTAGATTATTTCATGCGACCTGTTCGTGTGATACATATATTCATTGCCAGCCAGACCAACTTGAAGCCTGAGGAAACCTACATTGCTAGTTTCAACGACAGTTTTCGTTGATGGTATCTATCATCTCCAACTACGCGTTTGCAATCAGCAAACGCCTTTTCCCCTGCACAGACATAAACAGTCGATAAAATGGAATAAATAAATATAGTGTCTTTATGCATGCTACGGCTTCAGTTACTTCTTAGACTACACACATCACACAACTAATTCCAGCCATTGGTGACTTGTGAAATAGACATCATCTTTCGCTATCTTACCCCTAGCTCATGGGGAATTTAGATTCATACCTTTCCTAGGGGCATTTGAGGGAAATTGACACAATCTGTCCCAGTCAGTGTTTGAACCCGGCTCTAGGTTTTTACTCACCATGTAATTAACCACTAGGCCACTCTGCATCAGATGGAATAAAAATAAAAATAAAAACAAAACGAACAGACCAAAGGAAAATATCAGTCGTAAACTAAACATGACAATTTCAAACAACGATTATGATTTCCGCTCTTCTTAACATTTTAGAAGCGTGAAAAATATCTATCGTCGATATTGTTTCAGCCTGCAGCTATAAACCAAACTTTCCAGGGCATCGAGAACTAGAATTGTCTCCCCTTATTTTTGCATTTTCTCTCAACGCAACAGACTGTAAAATCACAATATTTAAAATGGAAACTGACGTCACTCGACATCCGTCACTCGACATCCTTTTAGATTTCATTGTAGGAAGACATTTCACGCACTGCTAAGTAGTTATGAATATCTATCTATCTATCTATCTATCTATCTATCTATCTATCTATCTATCTATCTAACCTACAGTGTTTTAATGATATCTATCTGTTTATCTATCTATATAGCGACCAACCGATATGGATGCATGGCTTAGCTCACCTTCATTATACTCATATCAACCTACCTATATGAACCCTATTCCGTTTTCCCCTGATATAATTGACTGGCGAATCCCCGTGAGAAAATCATCGGATACATTTTAATTCTATGAGATGTTTAAAGAAAAATACCAAATTCGTTTCCCAGAAAGTGTCCGTAGTTTAAAATGGTGAGCTGCAAAATTCTTACCTTCAAATGGAGTCTATTGTTACGGACTGCGAATCAATATATATATATATATATATATATATATATATATATATATATATATATATATAGTATATTCATGGACGTATTTGAAATTCTATGAA
The DNA here is from genome assembly GCA_963457665.1 of Thysanoteuthis rhombus. Classification (NCBI taxonomy): domain Eukaryota; kingdom Metazoa; phylum Mollusca; class Cephalopoda; order Oegopsida; family Thysanoteuthidae; genus Thysanoteuthis; species Thysanoteuthis major. Next base: position 5,031,962 of record OY735225.1, read on the forward strand.
TTTTAAAAAATAAACTAAATTCGTCCATCTGAAAGAGTGCATAGTTAGAAACGGTGGGTTTGATTATTGTCCTTCAGGAAAGTTTTACTCCTCCCCCAGTAGAATAGTCCAGAGTTATAACAAGTACACTAAAAAAACTGTTCATCAGTAGAGTATATATATATATATATATATATATATATATATATATATATATATATATATATATATATATATAAATATATATATATATATATATATATATATATGTATTGATTTAATGTGGATGAGTGATCCATAACGATGGTTGAACCCTGGTTTCGCTACTCCAGCTCATCAGACAGCATATCATATATATACTGTAGGTAATTATTTTCACTTATATATGAAATGTGGCGGCTGGAGTAAATTGTAATTAATAACCTTGTTACACATCACTTGATACTACTTTATGTAAGGTGTGTTTACACAGATTACATTACAATTAACTGCTTTCATTTCTACCGGTTACTTGAGGGTTTCTTCTACACTTTTATGTTAGTACATAGTCTTATTTGTTCTCTTAACCAAAACTATTGAGCACTATTGGAATTAATATTTATTGGATGAATATGTACGACTTGTACAATATATTTCACTAATATATATATATATATATATATATATATATATATATATATATATATATATAGATAGATAGATAGATAGATAGATAGATAGATATAGAGAGAGAGAAAGAGAGAGAGAGAGAGAAAGAAAGAGTTGAAAGCATATACAACTATTCTGATGTATTTTACGGTAAATTCCTAATTCCAGAAGTGCTCGTTATGTTGAGTGGAGACAATACTTGTGAAAGTTTGGTCTATCACAACGGTTCTACCTTTGTTTCACTATGTTATGAGCTTGTGCTATGGTGCTCACCCCTGTGTGTGTGTGTGTGTGTGTGTGTGTGTGTGTGTGTTTGTGTGTGTGTGTGTGTGTGTGTGTGTGTGTGTGCGTTTAACCTGGTCTGGTATAAGGCCGTTATAAAAGGGCATCATGTGACAATCGAACTCTCGATAAGAGCGAATGGTTTACTAACCATCAAGTTGCGTTGGACTTATACGTTACGTGTTTCCCGATATTTCACTGTAAAAAAAGATTTTTCAGATTGATAAGGCCTATCAATCCCCACCCTCCTCCGGCCCGGTGCAACTGGTGCAATTGTATCACTAGTTTGCAATTTGAAATAACGCTATACCAAAACATAAACGACTTTATTTTCTGCTCGCCTGCTTCGTGTACGTGAAGAGGAACATACTTAGATCTTTTTTCTCGTTACCGTCTCTTTCCTGCCACCTAATTCTGTTCTCTCCCCTCCCTTCCCGTCCATTTCCCGCCGATATGTCTCCAAACTTTCTAATTCCAGGAAGCCTCGTTGCCGTTACCCGCACTAGGTGAGCAACAGAACAATAGAATCTAAAATGTTTAATGGTGTGTGAAGATGATGGTCGGACGATTTCTTTCCCATAAATGACAAATAATCACCACAAATATTTGAAAGGAAAAGAAAGTACTTGGTTAGCGATGATGTATTTTCCAGGTATTGTCTATAACTCTGAGGAGAATCATTCACTTTAAAAGAGTTTATCGGACAATGAACCCATCCTTCTTGTTAAACTTCTACACAGTTTTGTCCTCATTTCCCTCACTTAACAACGATGACAATTTCAAACTCCCAGTCGAGACAAGCAAGTGAAAAGTTCAAAACGAGAATAGAAAAGAGAGAAATGGATTCCATTCCTACGTCAACAATGGACAAGAGGAAAGAAGAAAGAGTGGAAGAGAGAAAGAAAAAGTAAGAGAGATAGAAAAGAAAAAAAGAAAAGAAAAAGATAGAAGGAAAGCCTGAGAGAAGGAAATGAAGAGAGAAAGACAGAATGGAAAGTTATGTACACTAGTTTTCAGTTGATATCAGAATTGCCTCAAATACTATCTAGAATTATCTACAATTCGATACCATTTACCTAAAAAAAGGGTATCTAGATACTGTTTTATTTATTCCCTTTCTAATGCCAGATTCAAAGGTCTTCGTCAGTTGAACGAAAGATCTTTTCAGAAAAGTCAAAATACTTTTTATTATTTGTAAGCTTCTGTCTCAGTGGAGTTTGACCCTGAAGCAGCCAGTCTTGTTATTTATGTTGTTTCCTTGATGTTCCACAAGATGGAGTATTCGTATTATAAGAGTAGGACCTCTTCTGATACTGTCAAGTAACAGTGGCAAACATACTTCATACTGAGTTGAAGAGCGAAAGACACAATGTGTAGAATTCTATCCAGACAGTCCCTTGTTGTTGCACGCCGTTTCTTTTAATTTAATCACCCTCCAACGGCGTTCTTTGTTTATTATTTGGAACTCGCTGCTCAACAGATTCATAGGTAACTGTTTGGGACCAATGTTTAAAACCAATGGGATTTTTTTAGCTCTTGAAGATCGAAATATTCCTGCCAAAAGCTTGCCAACCTAGGGTGATTCTTTAAAAATATACGAAAAAGTGATAAAGATGGAAAGAGAGATTGCTCTTTGGAAGGAAGAAGAAAAAGGGACAGAAAAAAAAGAATGGAATAAAAATAAAGAACAGATAAAGGAGGGAAAAGAAAGTAGAGTAATGGGAAAAAAAACCAAATGAATAATTGAACAAGGAAACAATGGTGAAAGAGAGAAGAGAGAAAATAAAGGAGTGAAAGAAAAGTAAAGAAAAGAAAACATAAAGCTGAAAAAGGAAAGAAAGAAAGAAAGAAGAAAATAAGCTAGGTGAAAGAAAGAAAAAAGTGAAATGATGGAAGAATCAAACTGAGCTAAATTGAAGGAATGATTGAATCAATATATAAAATAAGAAACGAAGAAAGAGAAAGAAAGAAAAGGTTATTGCCATGATATCGGAAGACTTTAATTGTTGACCATTTCCGCCAAGACTTCCCTGTCAAGTCGAACGGTCTGTTGCATTCCGGGCGAGATTGGTGTCTGAGAGCGTCAGAGGGAAAATTCAACGTAACTTTAGCATGCTAGTCGCGTGACACACTCTACAGCTGCCGCCACAGGACACACCACCGTAGCCCATGTAGAACCAGCACTCGTTATCTCCCTCTCCGAAATCGGATATTCCTCATGACCGATAGCATATCTTCTCCGAGCGTACAAATGGGTCATCTTTGCTCCGAACATGATCTTCATAGACGGATTTGCGAGAAAATCATTAAAGAAGAGAGAAGGAAGAAAGAGAAAAAACGGAAGGGAGAAAAGAAAAGAAAGAAGAGAAACTGAGAGAAAGAAAAATATAGAGGAGTGGAAAGGAAAAAAAAGGTGAAATAAAGAAATATAGACGGTGAAATCAAGGGGGAAAGGAAGAATGAAACAATGATGAAGTGAGCAAGCATGGAAGAAAAGGAGGAAACAACGAAGAAAGGAACTATGAAAAGGAAGAAAACTAAGGAGGAAAAGGAACAAACAATGAGAGAGCTAGAAAGGAAGAGGGAAACCGCGAGAAAGAACGAAAAAAAAATGAAGAAAGACATGGTGAAAAAAAACATGAAAAAGAAAAGAACTCTGAGTTGTAAAGGGAGAGGCTAAAGTATTAGAACGAAAGGCGTAAATCAAATATAACGCTACTTTGAAAGATTGAATGAAAGATAGAAAGGAAGAAAAAAAGAGAAAATAAAATGGAAGAACGCAGCCAGTAAATCAGACGAAACGCCATTTTGTTTGCATGTCGAAAATATTGCAAATGGACAATCAATGACGGTGGCAATATGGCTGCCGGGTGTTGGTGAAAACGAGACTCATGATTGCTGTGGGATTTAACAAAAGGAAAAATGTCGTGTATCCGAGGATATCTTGTGACAGAAAACACAAAGATCAATAAAGAACGACAGTAAGCTGTGTGTTATGCTTGTTCGAAATATGTCACAGAAATGGAGATAATATCTTCGATCTGGCCGGTCGTGCACATTAGTGGTCCGGACTGCCTGCCTTCTAGGAATAGAAGCTATCATTTACGTCCACGCGTTATCTGCACTGCACGGAGATGTTTCTGTCGAAAGAATACATGTTAACTAATTGTGCATTATCGGTTGAGTGCTATTAGTATCTCTAAATAGAAAAGATACTTCAACGCTGTCGAAAATGAAGGGTTCGCGTTCGAAATAGGCTTAACTGAAATAGACTTAGTAGACTTCGAGACACGGAAAATTTAACCTTTATTCTCCAGTCCTCCTTCGATTCAAAACCATTGTTTCTATGTCTCTGAGTTATCTTTGGCATATATATATATATATATATATATATATATATATATATATATATATATATATATATATGCGTGTTTGATTAGATTATCATTATCATTATTATTATTATTATTATTATTATTATTATTATTATTATTTGGAATCTCACACCAGTTGCCTGGTGGTAACCGCTGGAGTTTGAGTGACAGCAAGTCTCCTCAAGTCTCCAGCCCTCCTCTCCTAGTACTCATAGGTCGCAGTAATTCTGCAATTTACAGTTTCACACCGGTTGCCCGGTGGTTATCGCTGAAGGCTCAGTGACAATAAGTCTCCTCAGGTCTTCAGCTAACGTCTCCTCCCTCTTTCGCATATCATGACAGAGCTACTATTCGTTGCAGTCCTTATATCTCTAGCACCTTCCTCAGTATCCGTGCAGTTCCCAGCAGTGCTGTGGTCTGTACGGTCTCTATCCTCCCCCTAATCCCGATCTCCTCCAGTCTCTCCCTCAGCGTTTTGGGAACAGTTCCTAGTGCTCCCACTATGACCGGTACTACCCTGGTTTTCATGTTCCACATTTTCTTTAACTCCCTTGCTAGGTCCTGGTATTTTTCCCTTTTTTCACCCTCCTTCTTTTTTACTCTATGGTCTGCAGGCACAGCAACGTCTACTATTTGGCAGGCCTTCCTCTTTTTGTCTACTATTACTAAGTCCGGCCTTATTGCCTGGATGAGGTGGTCAGTTTGGATGTCAAAGTCCCACAGTAGTTTGTGGTTGTCATTCTCCATATTATCATTATTAAGGAGAAGAATGAAACAAATTTCTTATTGCTATTGTTTTTATTGAAAGGTGATTATATATATATATATATATATATATATATATATATATAATGAAGTAAAGGGTTTGCTACACAAACACATTAATGCGTCAGTCCTGTTTGGGCCTCTCCAGGCAAATAATTCAGTTTATTTTGTGTCCCAAGTGAAAGTCTATTTATGATCAACAGCCATAACATACCTCAAAAAAGATACTTTTTCTACAGCTGTCAATATTTTTTGTTTTCTTTTCTTTTTCTAAATAATGCTAAATCAGTACAGCAACAGAGTTGGTTGAAAATGAAACTGAGTCATCACCATCATCGTGATAGTCATATTACCAGCAATGAAAAATTTCTTTGTTAAAAATCTCACCGAAATGTAATTGTTTTTATAAAAGGGTTATCAAACATCCGTGCAAATTTAAAAGAAACCTGCACACAAAGCACTATCATCTGCTTTTAAGTTTTGTTTTGCACTGTTAGGGTGCATTAATGAAATCCAGGGCACAACACATAATCGTCACCCGATCGATCATATTTTAAAGCTCATTATGTGTCTCCTACTTAATACCTCCCCCGATTTTCCAAGTCTTCCCTGAAGTTCGAGCCCACTAACTGTGACAAAAAAGGACGTTTACTTTTTACTTATAAAGACAAACGTAATATCTTTCTATTAGCTTTTCTATTGTTTGCCTTTAATTAAGGATGTTTATCGAGATCTCTGTTTACTGTAGGGAGCGTTTAGTGATTAAAGAAAACATAAGGTTTTTACGTCAATTCCTGATTAGAGATCGAGAAAACATAAGGCCTCTGTTTACATTTCTTAAAAAAAGGAATGCTGTTTGGTTCCATTCGGAGTCATTGTTGTGTTGGATAATAGAGATAATGATGTTGTTAAAGAATGATAATTACAAATTAATAAAAACAAGAATATTGCCTGAGAAGAGCAAAATTATAGGGAGAGAATATGCCGTTAATAGTGTTGACATCGAATGAATAAATAGGAAATAACTATTGACTATTAAGTACTGTAATGACCGTAAAAATGATGACTGGTCTGATTAGTCACTCGGAAGAAACCACAAGGCCAACAACGTCTTTTAGCAGCAATCAATTAGAAAAACTGAAGAGGGGGGAGATCAATAAATGAGTAACTTCTCTCGCCTTTCGTTTATCAGCGTTCACTGAAAACGTCTAAATTTCCCCCAAATAAGCTGAGGGACTGATTCAGCATAAACTTACATTGGAAACTGAAACCAAACTATATCAAGGGGTAATAAAACAAAACCAAACATAGTGTTTTTTCTATTCATAACGAAGAGTGATTTTTTCATGTTCAGCCCTTTACGCGTAATGCATAAAAAGCCAGCCAGATCACCTTGAAAACTGAAGAGAGCTATTCCAACAGTTTATGATGACAGTTTTTGTTGATGGTTTCGAATGAGAATCGACTGCTAAAACTCTTATAAATGTAAAAATAATGATAGCTGAAATGAAGTTGTTTATTTTAAGTAATGCTGAGGGGGAGCAACGATGACAAAAAAGATGGAAATGTAACTGAGATAAACAGTAATAATAGATTTGTGATGAAAATGATATTCACATTTAATTAAAGGGGAAAAAGAAACAGGTTAGTCAGATTAGTCACTCAATTGAAACAGTCACGTTTTCTGGCAATGTGTAATGTTAAGGGTGATCAAATAAACAATTTGACAATGGGTTGATCTATGAATAGGTTACTGCTTTTATCTTTTGTTGGCGGATGATCACTACAGAGTTTGAATTTTGAAAAAAGCGAGCATTCTCAAAACTGAATCCCCCCACTAAAAAAACTTATTTAGGGGGTTATTTATGGAACAAACAAAAATACCCCCCCCCAAAAAAACAACAAACAAACAAAAAATAAACAAGTCTTTTCTTTACATAATATGGAGTAAATGGTGGAAATTGAAGCCCTCTGGCTCAATGGGTTCGGCCCGTACGTGTGATATATAATCAGCGAGACCAGCTTCAAAAAACAAACTGAAGGAAATTACGTTGACAGTTTCAATGACAGTTTAGGTTGACAGCTTCTAATTATCAAGAAGGAAAGTGAAAAAAGATTTAAAAGATGAAGGCAGAGGGAAAAGATAGGAGAATAGAACGGAAGAAAGATTGGAAATAAGAGGAAAGAGAGAGAAGGAAGATGAGCGTTGGTAAATAGAAACGGAAGAATTCAAATTAAGAAGAGGAAAAGGAAGAAATTGAAAGAGAGGAGAAAATCGAGAAAGAAGAAATGTGATAGAAAAAAGAATTATGAGAAATGAGCCAGGACTTGTATTAATCATCATCATCATCATCATCATCATCATCATCATCATCATCAGTCTTTTAACCTCCCTCGTTGGACATATACCTTCCCCTGGATACGCCACAATTCTCTATCATGGGCATCGCAGAGCCAGTATTTCTTGAATCTGTCAAGTTCATATCTCAATCTTGTGTTAAGTCGTCCTCAGTTCCGCATGAGATCTCTGGGGATCCATGTTGTGAGACGAGATGTCTACCGGTTGTCTTTCATTCTTGCAAGATGGCTTGCCCATTGCCATTTTAGTTTTTTAATAGTTTCCATGATGTCTCGGATTCCTGTTTTCTTCCTTATGTACTGTGCTGTCTTGTGATCTCTCCATGTAAGGTTGAGCATGATTATCTCATGCGCACGCTGCATATTTCTCAGTTTAAAGGTTTGTCTCTTGATTAGGTTCCATGTTTCAGCTCCATAAGTGACTATTGGAAGGAGGCATTGGTTGTATACTCTTCTTTTGGGGATTATTGGGATCATCTAGTTTTTGAAAGTTGAGCTTGCACTGCCGAAGACTTGACATCCAATGGTGATTCTTCGCTTGATTTCTTCTTCTTTTGAGGGTCTCATGGAGATTCGTTTTCCTAGGTAGATGTAGTGGTCAACCTTGCCGCGTTTTGCATTTTCTATCTTGACAGTTATGTTCTTATTCTCAACATGATTATTGCACATGGTTTTTGTTTTACTGAAGTTCATGTGTAGGCCAACTTTCTTTGCTTTCTTCGTTTAGTTCATCTAGCATTAGTTGGAGGTCGTGTAGGTTCTCTGTGAAAAGGGTGATGTTGTCTGCAAATCTAAGGTTGCTTAGATATTCGCCGTCCATTTTGATTCTTCAATTTTCTCAGTCAATATCTGTCGAAAAAATACTTCAAGGTATTTCTGTTACTTCACTTTAGTGTTGCCAATCTCGATTTAGATGATTTTACTGGATGAATGTCAAGGGGACATAAATGGTAAAACTATTTAGAAATATCAACTCATCTCAATTTTTCATCCATTTTCTATTAGGTTTCTTGAGAAGCACTGTCCCTCAAAAATTAAATCTCGTCAACGCGAGTGTCGACTTATAAATCAGGCGAATTTCAACTTTGCACAGTCGCTCCTTGTGGAACAACCGCACTGCACCCCCACATAGAAACATACACTCACACGCACACACATATCTATCTATCTATCTATCTATCGATCTATCTATCTATCTATATATATATATATATATATATATATATATATATATTATTGTGTCATTCACAGACAGCTGTTTCGATGAATTACATCTCTTCAGTATGGCTATAGACTTTATCCCATCCAGTACCGCTAGACAGAATTGAAACCTTCACTTCAGACCCAGAGGTCGATATCCTATCTCTGGACTACGGAATTGGACGGCCAGTAAGGCTGAATTTAAGCTATATATCTATTTACACAGAAATTCCTCATCCACCAGAGTGATCTATTCCTATGGAAGAGCATTGATGTATAAAACACACACACTCGCTCTTCGCTGAATAGCCGCAGTGAAAACACAAACACACACACTTACGTAGATTTTTTCAATCCTAGTAAAGAATTATTTGCAGAAAATCATTGTTGAAAAAACAGTAATAACTTTAGGCAAAATAAAGACATGGTTCGGGCATCAAAAAAGAAGGGATAACTACAGCTTTCTTGTAGTTTCTTGCATCAAGTCATTAAACATTATTCAAATTGTTGACATGCAAGTTCAAACCAAAGATTTTCTCTTATGTATAGAGTTGATTCAAACGTCACAATGATCTAATCGTCCACACAAATAGTACTGTACAAAGTGGTCATTATACAAGCGTAACTTTAGTTGGTATAAATTCATTTTTGTGAAGTAGTATATTTTTGCAGGAGAAACTTCATGAGGGCCTTATTTTGACGAGTTTAATAACATTCAGCTTTTACAGAATCGAAATGGTTTTAAGTATTTTTATTACTCTATTTTAGATGTTTTCCAGAGGAAATAGCTTTCGGGTTCTTCTGAATCTAGATGTTTCTAGGTACTTTCACTCTCTTTCAGGTAATTTTCAGTGGTAATAATATTCTAGATTTTCCTGAATGTAGTTGTTTCTACATGTTTTCACTCTATTTTAGATGCTTTCCAGTGGTAAGAATATTCCCGATTCACCTGAATTTAGATGTTTCTAGATATATTACTCAATTTCAGATGTTTTTCGGGGGAAACTACCAGTGATGTCAGTGAATTTGTTCTGTCCTTATTTATTCTTCGATGGATGATAATGGATGGAATTTTTATGCTACGGTTGTTCAATTATTGACTGTGATGGCCAGTACGACAATTGTTGATGTGTTTGTTGCTGCTCTCTTTAACATTTATCATAATTCTATTATGTATATTTACTAGCATGATACTCGCAAAAACCCCCGGGTTATTGACGTATGGATTCAAATATTCAAATCTTAAGTTTTTTTGGTGTCTCATCTTAACTCATGCTGTTCCAACCAGAAGTCTTTAGAAAAAAATATTACAAAAGAAAAATCAACACTACGATGTGGTGAGATACGTAAACATCGTAGTAGGAAACTTAATTTGTTGAAAAAATATAACTAAATTGACTATTATGTTTTGAAAAATGGAGATAAGTACGGCCAAATTACATAAATCTGATTTTCATCAAAAGCACCTTAGAATGTACTTTTTGGTTTGGACACATATGAATTTTGAGTCATTTTGCGATTGTAGTTTTGATGAATTATTTTTTTTCATATGTATCGAGGATATTGCGACGCGTGTCACCATTTTTTGCTATTTTTGTGAATTTTTGACCAGAAAAGTATCCAAATATTTGGCAACTTGCTTGTTGTCTACAACGTGATCGCAAGGTTGGCTGCATCCAAACGGAAACTGAAAGTTTAATGAGGCGTCCACAATGGAGTTAAAACGCCATTATTGCCAAAACACGTAACCATAAGTACAAGATAAGTCCATGTAAGGAGCATCTTCTCAAGGGACACCTTTCTATCAAATCTTGTGTAAATCTTCCGTGAAACAGTTGAGAAACAAAACAGGGAATGACCGACGGACATAGCTCTTATAGAGAGGCAAGGACACCTCCCCTGTCAGGAAAAAAAATGTCGAAGTAAAAAGAAGTAAAAAGAAGTAGAAAGAAAGACTCGAAGAATCTATCTTCATTTCTTTCAAAACAAACCGTTTCTGTATCCTTGTCTATTGTCATGGCAACTGACAATCACTTCTTAAAACCCTTCAGTTGTTTTTCATTTTCGCTCTGTTAATATATTTCCCATATACCAATCCATTATAACGTTTTGTTTATAACAGGACTTGGATACGACAGACAATTATACAAATAATCATACTAATTTGCTTATACAGTCTTCACATTGATATATATATATATATATATATATATATATATATATATATATATATATATATATATATATATATATATATATATATACATCCCTACAGTAGCCCTTTTTTCTTCATTTCCTTGTTCTATTTATGTAATCACAGAAGACATTTCATATAAATTTTCATATAATATAAATGAATAAATTCTGTCAGATTATATATATATATATATATATATATATATATATAGATATACATATAGTAGAATGTGGCTTCGCTACACAAACTAGCTCATGTTTCTACCCTCTCCAGGCCTCATCAGCCGAATTTAGATTCGCCTGATGAGGCCTGGAGAGAGTAGAAACATGAGCTAGTTTATGTAGCGAAGCCACATTCTACTATATATTTCCAGCTGTACTCTAAAACAAATTAACTTCAATCGTAAAAAAGTTGTATGTATCGAACACTCGATGAAATAAATCCATTACAAATTAGAAGTGGCTTTTTTATTATTAATATATTATTATTATATTATGTTACACTGCTAGCCTGATTTGTACCACATGTATTATATATATATATATATATATATATATATATATATATATATATATATATATATATATATATATATATATATATATATATATATATATATATATATATAGTAGCTATCTTTCATTTGTGCATGTCTGGGTAAATACAATTGACGTGGAACATCTTGTAATTAATGAAACGCTCTTTGTCCTTTAAGCACACACACACACACATGCACACACATGTATGTATGTATATTGTGTACACGGCTCTACAGATTGAAACACTAAAAATACATAAATCTTTGAAAATTTCCGTCATTTCAGTCAATTATTCCTAAAATCTGTTAACGCAATTAATGTAAGCTTTTCAAAGGGTTTTAAGTTTTACAAAGACTCAGATATTATGTTGCTCTGTGTGTATTTTTCTTGTTAAGATCATCAGCTATATAACATGTTACTCTGTTTTGGGATTTAAAAACTAAAGAGTTATATTAGCATGACTCCTCAGCAAGCTATGATCATAACATTTAATGTTGTCTTATTTTTTAGTTTTTTTTTCTAAGAGGGTATCATATTGTATTGTAAATAGAGATTATTGTACACCACGGATCATTTTTTTTTAAACAAAGGGCTTACTTTCATTGGTTACCTAAAGAACGTATGTGACAATAAAAATCATTAAATACATCAACAGATGTATTTAGTTGTTCAAACACACATTCACACACACACAAACACACACACAACACACACACACACATATATATATATATATATATATATATATATATATATATATATATATGTATGTATGTACACACACATGTATATGTTTATAATACGACAGAAATAATTATAAATGCGTTATATTACTTTGAAATTCCATTTGGAATGATCTCCTGTTATTAAACGGAGAATGTATCATTCGGCCTAGATAGGGTAAATAAGATGAAAGATTTGAAAATATTAAATGGGGTAGCTGCAGGGCTCGAATCCACTTCAACGTGTCGTTGCTTTTACTTTTCAGCTAAACAGCCAACGGTGATGCAGAGGCAACCCTCACTAAAAAAAACTGCTTCGTCTCTACATTCCCATCTTGTTCAATGGCAGCCTATATCTGCTGTATATGCTTCATAACATGGACAATTATATTAAGAAATGAATATATAATCCGACATAAATAGTAATGGATAATTAACACATTCATAGTGTATATATATATATATATATATATATATATATATATATACATATATATGTGTGTGTGTGTGTGTTTATGTGTGTGTGGTGTGTGTATGTATACATGTATGGACGTGTGTATGGGAATTAAGACGTGGATAATAATTATATGTCCAGGGGCCGATTATTATATCACGTCAACATCAGTTATGTTTCCAGCAATTTCATATTCCCTGGACACTCTGAAGTTAAATGCTTGTAACCAGATTTTTCTTACTAAAAGCTCTGAATATTTTATATCTGTCTGTCACTAAGACTCAATGTCTACGTCAGGTTTCATCAGATACTGTCAGACTAGAACATAATGTTGTACTCTGGGTTGTTATACTTCATCACACCGAATTGTTGAGTTGGTCTCGCTTTCCTAACATTGACACAATCTCAATGCTACAATGTCCGCTAGCTGACCATTGATAATGAATCAGTAATTCATCTTCTGTTCTCCAGTGGTTCTTTTTTCCTATGCACTTAGAGCAATGAGATTAGGAAGGTGGTAGGAGTATGACATCAGCAACGTTAGTTGTAGTTGCTGGGTACTGATCCTACTATATAGCAGTATGAATATTTCAACAAAATGATGATAGTAATGACGAACATGACCCTCATTTGAGTTTGGTACCTGTGAGGGCAGAAATTACTGTTTTAGTAATTGTCTGTAAGGCTAGCTTGTAAAACATTGCTCTACGTCGAGATGGCCTCATTTACTAAGTTTTACCAGTCAGATGGCCAAAGAGATAGGGTACTCATTAGGAATCAAACTCTCCGTAATATTAATGGTCTGCAAGACTAGCTTATCAACCATTACATAAGCATAGGTCTAGCCTGTCACTCAATAGATTATTTCTCATGAATCGTAACCATCATCATCATCATCATCCTCCTCCTCCTCCTCCTCCTCCTCCTCTTCATCATCATCATGTTAGCGTGTGTCGTTGAACTGACTTTGAGCAGACTTCGCTATCACGGGCATTGCACAGTCAGTACTTTCTGAAATTATATAGCTCGACACAACATCTTATTTTTTGTCGGCCAAAGTTTTACATTTGATCTCTGGGGATCCTCGTTGTGCGGTGTGATGTCCATCGGTCGTCTACCGTTCTTGCAACATGTCCAGCCCATCTCAAATTATGGTTAAATAGCATATGCAGTCCATCTCAGGCGTTGGGAGAGCCCTCCAGCCTAGTGAAATCTAACAATTGAAGACTGACTTTGGCAAAATCGGCCCCCAGTCATTAGTTTTCATTCTGATAATTTTCAAATAGATTTTTGGAAAAGAGTTCCTATTGGCATAAGGGTTAGCATTCTGAAGAATTGAATCAGTGAATCGAGTTCAATTAGAATTAATCACCCCCCAAGTATGAGTTAATAGCTGGATTCTTCAATATTAGTTAACAACTGTTCTTAAGACGGACAACCCCGATTCCACACCAGGTAACTGACGAAGTTGGAAATGTGTTTCCAGCATGTGCAGTTGTAAGGCACCGGTGTAAGATAATATGGGCCTCGCAAGGCAAAGGTGGATTATGATAATGGGTAAAGTGGAATATAGGGTACTAATCAATGAGCAGACAAAATAAGTGGCAATCATTCCAATGGTCCCACAGCACCACAAGTAGAAGTAGAAGGCTTGAAAAAAATGTTGCTGATATTTCGACCCAATGAAAACTTCGTTGTGGTTTTTGATCTGTTAGCACAACACGATCTCCCTAACCTCAATTTCAACAATGTTGCCATCTGTTGGACTACGATATTTGAATACTTTTGTATCATTTTTTTATTTCATAAGTTATGGTGCGATTGTAAAACAGAATCCATCATCTAATCGATGCACTCAAAGGATATTGCAATAAATGATAGAATGACACATTTGTCTTTCAGATTGTGGTGGATACAGATTAATGTAGACTTCATTTCTTGCATGCTCAAGTTAGTAATTACCGACCAAAGTAGATGATTTGTGCACCCACGACGTTGGCGTTAGAAATAAAATCAGTAAAATCTGAATTAGAAGAACAAAACAAAACTATATCAATCTCCATTCCTTATTCGATTCCACCGGAAGAGAATCACGGCAACTTTTGTTTTGTATATATCATAAATAAAAAAAGAAATGATGAAAAGTTTTAGTTTAAATGTATTTATTCATTCGAATAAAATAGGCTCTCGTGTATCAGTAAGATACATTCTGTAGATATATAAAACTTGTCAGATTGGCTCAGTTGGTAAGAGAGTTGCCACTCATTTTGATTTCAATTCAAGGCAGGGGGATTCTGATTTTTTCAATTGTTTTGGAACATCTTTGTCAATTTAGCTCTGTCACTAAGTAACACAACTACCAATCGACAGTTCATGAGTTCGAATCACTGTAGGGGTGAGTTAATTTTATTCTTTCAAATTTGATGTGGATTGTTATTGCTGTTCTTGTCACAGTAGAAAGAATGTATAAATATCCAAATCAAGATGAGACGTATACATGGGTAATTATGGTAGATATACAAAAGATATACAATGGTGGTTGAGATAGGTTGGACGACAGACTTGAAGATAGAATAATGTATAAGCACAAAGAATTCTTCCTCTGAAAGCCACGACCCACATTTTGTGATAAGAAAATAAAGATCTTACTAGTGAATTTATCAGCATAATTATTTGTATATTTGCGTCGAGCAATAACCATATATTTGCATTTTAATACTTACCTATGAATATCTCTCGTATATACCTTCCCCCGCCTGTCTATTGATTCGCACTGATGTTCGGCTTGAAAATCATTTACATGTATATGTATATAAATCTGTGCGACCGATCGGTCAGCATTTACTTTTGGGGTTGATTTTAGATTCTCCTGGTGCATACATGCATATATATATATATATATATATATATATATATATATATATATATATATATATATATATATATATATATATATATATATATATATATATATAATATTTATACGCACGCGTGCATATATATACATACATATATATAATATGTTCATACACACGTGCATATATGTGTATTCGTTAATTTATCTTCCTATTATGACATAGAAACCCTCAAGATTGCCCTTTAAAACAGTTAGAGTTGAGTTGATTTGTAATTTGAAAGAAAAAAAAACCTCAAAATTACGATATCAAAAATAAATAACCTTGAAAATATCTCAAGATTTCTTAGCACCGAACTTGCATATATAATAATGGCAATTTTGTGGATACATATACACATATATAGAACTAAAGATCTTTTCAATCAAAACTAGAGCAGGGAGAAATATCATTTATTTATCGCTTTTCCTTCTAACTCAGGTTTAATTCAAAGAGTTAACCAATAAAGATAAATATAAAGATAAAGTTAACCGATAAATTATAAATATATATATATATATATATATATATATATATATATATATATATATATATATATGTATGCATATATATACATACATATACACTCACACACACACACACACACATATATATATATATATATATATATATATACATATATATGATCATAGATTGCATAATACTATACAGAAACTCAATTTTAAAATGATTAAACGTTATTTCGTGTTTAATATACCATTTGGTCTGGACAACGCAAATAGAATAAACAATTTCAATAAAAATTCTTTTGTTGTCTCGGCTCAATGGTACATTCACTGTGTAATAACGTGTGATCATTTCAAATAAGAGTTTCTATACAATATAACGCAATTTACAATCATTTTATCCATTTCCTAATAACATATATGAGTGTGTGCGTGTGTGTGCGTGTGTATGTGCGTGCATGTGAAAATATAATTATGAAAACGTAGGTAGATAAGTAAAAGAGTTGTCGGTGTAGACAGTAACTTCCGTGTTGCCTGAAAACAAAACAGAAGTGCACTCTAAAGGTCGAGAGATGAGTCAGAGATGCGCTCCAGTCTTAGACAGACAGACTGGTTCCACAAGAGCCAAATCTACAAGTCTATAATCGAAAAGAAGCACAACATTGATACTTTCCTACGCTTTCTACATCCAAAGACCTTATCAGTTGGCATCTGTAAGAATCTCTCATCTCGGCATCACTCGTATCGCCTGCGCACGCGTGTTTATTAGAAACCGTTCACAAAAACTGTCAACACAACTGTCAACATAGGTTTGTCCGATTTCCAAATTGGTCTGTTTGTCATTCTGAATAGCTTGCTATGTATGTATGTATGTATGTATGTATGCGTGTATATAGGTATGTATGTATGTATGTATGTGTGTATGTATGTATGTATGGTTGTATGTATGTATGCATGTATGTATGTATGTATGTATGTGTGTGTATGTGTATGTATGTATTTGTGCAAGTATGTATGTATGTGTGTATGTATGTATGTATGTGTGTGTATGTATGTATGTATGAGTGGATGTATGTATGTATGTGTGGATGTATGTATGTATGTATGTATGTATCATGCATACAGACTGATCAATTGAGATAAAAACTGAAATTTTAAACATGTTCTCCACACTATGATGAGAAAAAAACAAAAACAAAAGAACAAAAACAATTGATTTCTTTTCAGTATTCCCCACCCCAAATAGATTCCTATTTTGGGACAGGTTTCATTTTCGATGCAGTAGTGTATGACCAATGCACCCTCCCAATAGTCACTTATGGAGCTGAAACATGGAACTTAACCAAGAGACAGACCTGCAAATTGAGAACCATGCAATGTGCACATGAAAGAATAATGCAGGGGCTCACATGGAGGGACCACAAGACAGCATAGTACATCCGAGAAAAGACAAGAGTCAGGGACATCATAGAATCCATTAAAAATCTCAAATGGCGGTGGGCTGGCCATGTTGCAAGAATGGCAGACAAGTGATGGACATCACGACTCACGACATGGATCCCCCAAGATCAGATGCGCAACCGAGACCGGCAGAATATTAGATGGAGAGACGAGCTAGACAAGTTCGGGAAGTACTGGCTCTGTGACGCCCATGATAGAGAAGTGTGACAAATCCTGGGGAAGGTCTATGTCCAGCGACGGACGTTAAAAGACTGATGATGATGATGATGATGATGATGAAACCCCTTAGTTTGTATTTCCTTGTTCCTTTTTAAATTCAGACTTTTTAGTTGATCACTGCCTAACAACAGATGAGAAAAGTGGTTCATACATTAATCAGCTGTTCTTCCAATTTTTTTAATTGAACACCCCACACACTGCATGCTTCCAAAAGACATTGATTATGCAATGGTTTCTATTGAGTGACTAACCAGAACTGTTATATTTAAGATGTATTTCGAGCCAATAAATTCCTGTTATTATGGACAACAACCCTGTTGTCTTTGGGCGAGAGAAACCCGGAATTATCTTGTCTTTTGGCAACATACAAGGTCTCTTTAAAATTTTCCCCGACTATGAAATGGTCTCGATGGATTGTAATGAATCTCTTTCTTAAGCCGTTTAAAATCATAATTATATAACTTTCTTTTGCTTACTCACTCTCTGACCTCCTCACTCTTTCCCACTTTTAAACCCTCACTTTCATCCACTTTCATTGTCTCTTTCACTTTTATTTTCCCTCGCAATCTTACCTTCGATGACAATCACTTTCTCTCTTTCTCTTTCTCTCGTTCACTCTCACTGTCTCAATAACTCAGATTCTCTCCGCCTCTTACTCTATCTTTCACACTTTCTAGCTTTTATGCCCACACTCTCTCGCATTCTCTAAGTCTCCCTTTCCCTCTATCTCTTCGTCTGTCTGTATTGCAATACATTTCCCTCTCGTCACGTACCCTCCCATTCTCTCAGTGATGAGAATAGCGAATAAGAAGTTACTATTTCGAAAGTCGTGAACAATGAATCGTCTTTTTAAGACAACACAGAAAGCAGAGAAACAGAACGGCCAACTTTCGTCTTAAAACCAACAATGACGAGAATATCAGTCAAAAGAAACTCGTTTATCCATTGGCAATGATTCAATGCTAAACTTCAGACGAGGGGGTAAGGCCGAAGAACGTATCCAAAGAAACTCGAAAATAAAATCTGCAAGGATTAGGATATTAGCCCGAAAAACTGCTCAAACAATAACGATGACTAAATGAAGAATTCGGTAGTCCGAGGAATGCATCGGTCGAAACTTAGTTGTATAACTAAGCAGAATGAGAATAAGTCTAAATAATGGAATAATCAGAATGACCAAGAATCTGAGAATTTCAGACAATGAAGGAAGTTGAAGGTCGGACATTGGTCGGAATAAGAATTGACTTTCTCTCTGACTTTGGCCTTTTTGTTTTTCTTCCTCCATTTGGGATTCAAGAATGAGAAGGAAAAGAAGTTGCAATTATTGGATTTGATTTGTTTTATGTTCTCTGGCCTCTGCCCGATGGGACTTGTTTTGACAGTAAAGGAGAGAGATCCATCGGGACATGAATGATGCTGGTCGGCCATACGATTTGTCTACGGCTGTTAGGATAATAAACCTGACCGGACATTGATCAGCAAAAACAGACCCATCAACATAAATGCGAAAGTTTACTTGTTCATGCGCACGCACACACGCACAGAAACTACTCTCTCACTCTCTCATTCACATTCTCTGTTACGGGAATACATAGTTTAAACCTGACAGATACAGTGGTGAGATACAAGTATTTGGACACTTATACGATATTCATTTAGTTCACTTTCGATGCTCACTCGAATTCAAATTTTGCTGGTGATACATTCTGATATAGAATGAATAATCACTGAGAACAAAAGAGTGTTTCCAAAAACATAATGCCGAATAGAAATATAAAAATAAGTAACGGTGGGAAAATTACAGACGTATCGATTTCATATTCTAATACTGCGTTGCATAGACATGGTTTGCAATTATTGCTAGGAGACGTTTTTGTAACCCTTCACTTTCTCCTTAGGACATTCTTTTGAAATTTTGGCTCGCTGCTTATTGCAAAAGACCCTCTAAATTGCACTGAACAAACCATTTGCAAGTTTTAACTGTACATTTCGGGTCGCTATCTTGTGGACGGATTCAACTTTCTTAAAGTTCCAATTGTTGCACTGAAGGAAAGTATTAGCTTTCAAGATACGTTGATACACCGCTCCGTTCATGTTTCATCTAATCCCATGAATTGCCCCTTGTGTAATTGCAAGATAAACACCTCCAGCCAGGATACTCCTAAGTCTTTGGTTTACCGTGAGGATTTTTTTCCGATCATAAGTGCATCCATCTTTTCTCCATGCATATCGAAATTGGTTTTGGCTAAACAGTTCAGTTTTTGATTCATCTGACCAGAGAATGGTCTTCCAGAAATGATTAGGTTTCTCGAAACAATCACGAACAAACTTCATGAGCACTTCATTACCGATAGATCTTTAGGATATGATGTACCAGCTACTCTCAAATCACGCCGGAGGTTTTTTGTGGTGTTTCCACTCCAGAATAACCAATCCAGTGGTACTGACAGGGATATTTGCGATCTTTGAAGTGACCCTGGAGCTCAAATTTTCATCATGTTGCTTAATTGTGATTTTGTGTTCAGATCAATTTAACCACGGCTGCCTCGTTTCAATAACGTAGTGATTGACGACTTGGATGGAATCATACCTTATCTAAGTATTGCAGGAATTTTTCAAAAATTTTAAATGCTGGTACAGTTAAGTCTAGATCTGCGTTTATTCTTGAACGTAATTTTATGATGAATTTTAAATTCTGTCAGAATACTTTTTATATCGTTATCTTTGTTTATATTACATCTTTCATGGTATGATTCGAATTATGTGTGTTCTAAGTTATTAATAAGCGATGAAATTTATATTATCTTAATTTTAAATACATCAAATGTGTTAATTATGAATAGATGTGAACATCAGATGTATTTCAAATGGTTATTTTATAAGAGTCCAACTATTTGTTTTCCCTAAATGTAGATAGGCCCTTTTGAAAGGTGAAGTAATAACATTTTTCCAAAAGTAAAGATATAGAATGCTGATTTTCAAGCCGCTTGAGTGTATCTTTCTAATCCCAATTCCAGCCATTAAACCTTAAGAAGTACTGAGCAAAGCTGTGGATATATATATATATATATATATATATATATATATATATATATATATTTAGAGAGAGAGAGAGAGAGAGAGAGAGAGAGACAGACGGACAGAGAAAGAGAGAGACAGAGAGACAGAGAGAGACAGCGAGAAAGAGAGAAAGAGACAGGGGAGTTGACAGACAGATATATAGTGAGATAATGATTATAATCAATTGTATTCTGCAACCGTAGGAAGAGAAACATCCTACAGCAACATTCAGTTTTTCTTCATTTGAAGCCACTTTCCCCTGGCGAGCATCCTCACCCACAACAGTTTCTTGCCAGATTTTAATGCTCTCAGTCCTGTGTCAATGAGGTTTGCTCGCAGCCTACCAAACAAGATAGCTAGGGTAGATAGTGTAAGTGTGTGGGTGCTGTGTTGTCAGTCTTTGGTGAATAGCGCGCCAAAAGCAGTCCGTCCATTTTCAATTCCGATTTTAAACAGGCATAATGCAAGCAGGCGTCTTTGCCCGTAGAACTAAACGGCAGGCCTATAATTTGAGCTCTCATTTAGGAAATGACTCGTGCCAGAAACAATATGGATCGACGGTGAGGCCAAGCATCGGATGAATGACTCTAAATCGGACGGAGGGACCAACCGGACCGGAAGGTCCCATTAGTTCCAGGCGGGGTTTGATTAAATGAGCGGTTGGAGAATGCAGTAGCAGGCTCATCGTAAACGGTGCTGAACGATGTACTCTTGCGATAGATACACCAGTCATTTAAGTAATTGAACAGAGATTACAACCTGATGAGGGTCAGAGATTGGTTGATCAAATCATGATTAATTCAGATGAATATAATCTGAACAAATGCAGAATGGACTTGCATCAAAATTGTGAATATATGTATATATAAGTAGCCAGGCATTTTAAAACAGTGACCTTTTAAGCAACCAAACAGAGATTTCTAAAACATACACCCACGAACGCTCGTGTAAGTATAGGTAAGTATATAGCGTTTCTTCCTCTTACTATCGTTGCCCGTTAGACAGAAAACGCAATAGGAAAAGACTAGACACGGAGAGATGAGATAGGAAGATTTGGAATTAAGTCATGACAGAGATTACTACATATATATATATATATATATATATATATATATATATATATATATATATATATATATATATTGGCTGATCCAAAAGAAAGCCAAGAATTTGGAAAACAATAGTCGCTAAAGTTCAGCTTAAATGGCCCCCAAATGTATTTGGAATAATTCACTGAGAATTAACTTAACTACACATACCTTATGTAGTAATGGGACAATCACATCAAGGCAAAACTACAAACTCTATTCTAGCAACCATATCCTAAGGGTTCTTTTTCATCGTTAGGCTATAGATGTATAGATATACATACACATTGGTGTAAGACACCTGTCGCCAATATGGTTGTAACTTGTGTTGTCTCATCATATTACTAGGAAAACATCCTTGGAGGCTGGGAAAATAGGTTTGTCCCAGAGAGACTACACTCCTACTTCCAAGAGATTCACGCACTGGTTGATGTGCGAATCTGTGCTCAGACACTGACATCAACGAAGAATACACGTATATATATATATATATATATATATATATATATATATATATATATATATATATATATATATATGTGTGTGTGTGTGTGTGTGTGTGTGTTGATGTCTGAGTAAGTAATGTCAACGTGCAAGAGGTAGAATGAGAAAATGTTTTTTTTCAAGAAATATTTGCTCGATCTGAAATCTACTCACAGAATATTTACGACTTAGATAGCATTCGTTTCGTTCGTTTTCAAAAAGCCGAGATAAAAGCAATCCAATAAGTATATACACGACTTGTCAGACGGTTACTGAATGACCTCTTTCCTCAGTGCTCTATCCTGGACAAAGCAAAGAAAAAAACAATTTTTAGTAGAAAGCACAATTATTATAGTTCCCAAAATGTCTGACTGCAGCCGTAGATTGATCGTTTGAGAGGTCAGAATTCTATACCAAGCTTCGTTCTCCAATGACCTTTAAGATACGCATTTCATGAGTTTCTTTAGCTCTTTGCCGATTGGCTTACTCGAGAGTAAAACCGTGTGTTTCATATAAATCAAGTTCAGGGAGATGAGCGATCTTTTCATTTATACTGAGATTAATTTTCTTTCTTGTTTTCTGTACTCAGTGCTGAAGGCATTGTTCATTTGGGCATTCGCTGACACTTTTTGGGGGACAAGGAAGACAAAGGGGTATGTTCCAGCTGGAGCAAAAAGATATATATTCATGTGGCGAGGGCAAAAGGATATGTCGGTTGTTAGATAAGGGACTAGGGAAGTTGAACTGATTCGTCCTAAGCCCTAACTGTTCATAGTGATCCTTTGAAGCCCGGTTTCTATGTGGTTCGAATTTTGAAACCCCTCATCCTTGATGAGAAGGCGTGACACATGTGGTCTGAAATACCCTATTCGTCCCTTTTCCACTATCAGTATTTGGTGCCAATGATCGTCCAATCATTTGAAGTTCCAAGATTAATTTCTTTCGCTATTCAGCAATAGGAAAAGGACAGCTCTGAATTCATATCAGGAAAGTCCAAACACTTTGAACGTCGTGAGAACTTGGCAACAGACAAGGCAAAGAAGTTGTTCCCGAAAATGTTTGGTCAACAGGGCCCCGGTGAGGTTTCAAAGGGCCCAAAGAGGATTATAATAAATTTTTCAAGTAAAAGAAAAGATAATGAAAAGCGTGCAAAGGATAAAACACAATCACTGTCTCCGTCCCACCCCACGGCAGTTCAAAAAATCATTCATGATTGAGATGAGAAAAATTATTACATCCTAATAAGGAATGATCAATCAAATCTGTCACCATAGCTTTCTTCAGTTTCCAAATGGGTCTGGCTGGATATATATATATATATATATATATATATATATATATATATATATATATATATATATATATATATATATATATATCACGTCTACTGGCCACATCGATGTTGCTTGAGGTCTGGATGTTCAAACATTTACTCTTTATTATGTCTACAAAAATGATTAAATCGTTTTTTTCAAAATTCCCCAACTAAGTAGGTTTTTGATAAGGCAATCCAATTTGCAATATGAGTTTATGATTAATTGATTGGTTTTTGTGTACGGCAGCATTCACGCTTGTTTTTTTTAAAATATCTGATTTTTTTGAGTGATCGCTACCCAACAAAAAAGAAAATAAACAACTCATCCATTGATAGACCCCTTTCCCAAATCTCAATTAATCATCCCCAACGCATTATGGTGCCAATGATATGTTGGTACCATGAATGTTTCTTTTGAGGAACTTACTAGAACTATCTTCCTCATTTTCTCTTCAAAATTTCTTTTTTGATTCGCTCTTAGACCTTTTTCAAATATACATGTCGTCACCTCAACCCCATCCCGTTTCTCATATTCATTCTTTTCAATAGATTGCATTTCGCATCTTATGAGTTTCGGGAACCCCAGTCTTGGGTTTACGGGAAGACTTGAATGAAACATTTATTTTTACGTTCTGGAAGGACTTTCACTACTACTTCCAACCGAAACCCGAATCTAAGTCAGAAAATAATTCAACTCTTGTTTTTTAGCTGACTTATCTACCCAAAAGCCGTCCAACCATGGATGGGGAGTTGTGGATATTGGCGTGGATGCCTCAACATATGTATTTACCTTCCGCAATGTCAATCTGGTCTTTTTATTTACTTAATGCTCTGATTGACATATTTGCCTTTAAGCCGTCCAATTTTGTTGCCAATGTTTGATTTTTCTTTAGACTCCAGAAATCCCGGTCAGAAAATTTTATTACAGCTGCCATCCGGTTAATGACAAGGTCGCTGGACGAAATTGTCGTTAAACGAAAGCCTCGTTCCAGGGCTCCTGAAATTGTACTCTCGACCCCGTCCTTCTTATTTTTAACATTTCAAATCATCTGAAATCTTACAATAATGTGATTTCAACCTTCTAACATCGATTTAAGTTTTTTTAATTCATAGCTCCTATGTTTTATTGTATTAATCCGTGCATTTTCACTATAATATTTTTTTCACATCTTCGCGCATGTACCTTTTTGCTCTTTTTATGAACAACTTTACTTTTCGTATGGTTTGTTAACACCTTTCAACAACTTAAATCCGATGATCCACTTTGATGTGCGTACTACAATATAACTTCTCTACCCCTTGTTATGGATCAATGAATTAAATCAATCTATGCCTTCAAGCGTTTAAAACTATTTCAGATTAAAATTTTACAATATTTCGTCTTAAAATCGTCGTGGGTAAAAGTAAGAATAAATTTCTTTTTAGATTTTGAAAACTCGAACCCCACCCCCGAAGTATAAATGTCGTGTATATCAACATTGTCAGTGCAATCAGTGGAAGTCGTGACTGCAATTGGTCGTTAAACGGGTATGTTATTCAACGGGGCATACCGATATTTAGATTTTTCTCTGACTGACGTATTTACCTTAGAGGGGTCCTATCTCATGGGAGATACTACTGGGGCATCTTTATAGATAGTGTTATATCATATTGAAACTTTTATTTGAAATGGTCTTGCTATATATATATATATATATATATATATATATATATATATATATTAAATGTTACCCAAAACATTACGGATTAACATGAATAAAGATGATTTCCTGATTTTGATCCGGCACGATTGGATTCAAAGTACCAACTTCTCAAATTAAAATTATTTCTGAAAAAATTTCCCATAGTTATGAAATATCACTCTTGAATAAAATTGTGTTTGGAGAGAAATTTAGCCCCATGGAAGAATTTTGCTGGATTTCATGTGCTTAAGAAGATGATATAACACTCAAGTCAATACCATTGGTAAATATTTCCTACACACACAAACACATACACACACACACACACACATATATATATATATATATATATATATATATATATATATATATATATATATATATATATATATATATATATATATATATCTCACTAAATCTCTGGTACCTTCAAAAATAATATAAATCTCAATCTACTACTAGTCCAACATTTTTATTGTATTTCCATAATTCAACTTTGGCGCTGGAAACACATTCCTATCGTATCCAACACACACACACGCACTCCTTTATACGAATATACACATCTATATTAGTTTTTTCCTTTGAATACATATGAATGTGCATCTGTGCGTCTGTGTACATGTTTATGTCTTTTAAGATATGAATGATTCCCTTTCACAATGAATATATATTTATATATATATATATATATATATATATATATATATATATTGTTTATCACAACATTGAGTTGTACTGTAAAAAATTTCACCTGAGCCGGAGTATTTCGTATGTATGGAGTAATTTATTTACATAGAGTTATTCTGAAAGAGCTTCATTTCCAGCAGAAAGGTCTGACATCCTCAGCGTTGGCAGAGCAGAAGATGCTTATGTCAGATCAGTAAAAATGAAACATAGACATGTTATTAAGTAATTGATATATGATTTGATTTAATGATTTTAAATCTTGTTATATTATATTAAACATCTTTTTTAAAATGATCTCTCTCATTACACGATGAATGTCATATGGCCAAGACAAAATAAGTAGAATAAACGATCAAAATAAATGGGCTGCCGCAGGAATCGAGCCTGCGACTAATAAGATAGCCACTTCAATGTAGCATTGCTTTTACCATGGAGATGAATAGTCCCCATCTATTCATAGGTACCCAAACTGTTCCAACTCCAAATCCTCATCCTGTTTTTTCACGGTCTTTTTCTGCTCTATTTGTTTTTTTCAATGCAACAACCGTGTTTATAGACATGGATTTATGATCTGACAGAATGAGTATACATAAGAACTTCTGTTTGAAATGATCTCCCGTTATTACACAGTGAATTTTTTTATATGGCAAGATATCTTCACCGTGTTATAACGGGATATCATTTGTTGGTTTGGTAATAAAGAATACCAGATAATATCCATTTTGATGGTGTAATGTTCTGCTAAAAATGATAGAATCCTTCTTTGTTTCTTTTGGAAGAAAATTAACATTTTATTTAGAAAAAATGATAAGGGTATACTCATTTAAAGGCCACACACACAAACATATATGTATATGATGTGGATTCAATGGATTCGCATGATGAGGCCCAGACATTGCTTTATATTATTTTATATTATATTGTTATAACCTAATTCATAACATATATATATATATATATATATATATATATATATATATATATATATATATATATATGGTTAATTGGACACTTTTCCAGCTGCCCCCTCGGCTAGTTTCCAATAATCAGCGTAAATATAAAGGATCTGAAACAGTTTCCCATAATATCACGCAGTTTAGGTAAAATTCCAACAAGCAGCGTCGAGTTGAGCGGACTAAATCTAAAATCCATACGTGAACTTTGCCCCAAACTCACTTTGAATAAGCAAATTGTGAGTTACAAGCCGCTGGCTCGATTCAGCCTTTGCTAACCAGAGCTTTTCTCGCACAGAGGACACAACTTATTCAGATTGCCCTTTTTAGGGTTTTAGTATGGACAATCGGTTTTTGCTTGAGAGGAAAAGTGGAGATCGATCTCTACACTACTCTCAGTAATTCCAGCCAAAGATTGTCCTTATCCACCTCACCCAACCCTTAGACTAGCCTGCCTACGAGCGACAAAAATGATTGTATCGGTTTTTGCTTCAGAGAAGAAAGTGACCCTAGGGTCAAATGGCCTGGAGTTCTGAGCAAAGATCGTTGAGTAAGAAAATTGTTTTCCTACGTTAAAAATCTACAAAAGAAATTGTGTTGTTATGTGGGAGGGGTTATCCTGATTGGATTTACTTGAAAAGTGAGCATCAGGTCTGCCAATGAGATTTTAAGGAGAGCCCAAAATCAGATTCGGAAAAACCCGAACTCAAAAGAAAAAACACAGATTGCAAAAATAATCATTAAAAAAAAAAATAAATAAAAATATAGCTCACCACAGTCATAAGAAAATTACAATAGTCAAAAGTCGGAATCATGAGGAAAAAAATCAATCGAAGAATAAATATGGTCAGAATTAGTATTATTTATGACATCACTGCTGTTATCCACTGGAAAACATCTAAAATAGAATGAAATATATCTAGAAATATCCAGATTCGGGTTAATGCAAAGGTTATTATTGAACCTGCTAGAATAAAGCAGACAAAAAGTAAGAGAATCTTTTTTTTCCTATAAGAAAAAAGCATTATGGAAAGAGTTTAGTAGAGTTGTGATGCCAATTTTCAATTCTGTTGAAGTAAGAGTATGGTCAATAGCATACGAATGCACAAATTCCACAAAGATACGTATGAATAAACAGGGATATAACACTTCACCTCATTTGGTGGCTATGATAGTTCGATAGTTTCTCATTTTTATTTTTCAGATCTCAAAGATAACTTTTCTTCTCCAATTCCTCTCGAAGAAGTAAACTCTTGTTTATTAATGACTCAAAGATTTTGACGATAAAATTAACATTTATACAAGTTTGTCCAATTTTCCATCAGGTGTCAATTTTCCGCTGACATTTTTCTTCGATGTGTGGACAAAGATGCAAGCTTCAAAAACATTTAGTTTTGAACTAACTTTCGACAGTTACTATGAATTTAATTGAGATTGTTAAGATACCAAAAAGAAAAAAAATCATATAAATGTATAAGTTATTTTCAGGAATTTATTTATTCTCAAGTATGACTCCCGCCCCTGATCATCAACTATTTTCAAAATAGAAGCCCAGAACACCTATATGGTTGAAGGAGCTCTCAAATATGAAGAAGGGGTAGCATTTGATGCCATGATAGTCACGGTCATCGAAAATCGATTGATCGTTATTTGCAAGTGTTCGTTAACGATCACTTGTTTTCTTGCCAAATTTATTGTGAAATTATTTTTATGATTGTTTTCGTCAATCTTACGCATCCATCGAATTTTTGTATACGTTTCAATCTAGAACCCAACCACCTTGTTGGGAACCAAGACCATATTCCATACAGCTTGGCTATCAACGAAGCTGATGGTATTGGTGCAAAGGAAAATTTCGCGGACAATAACGACTTTTTTTCAGGGCAGACAATTCGTTCAGGCATGAATCAATATTAATGAACAACCTTTTCGTGTTCACTGAATATATATATATATATATATATATATATATATATATATATATATATATATATATATATATATATATATATATATATATATATATATATATATGTATTTCTATACATCTTTTATTTGTGGTTATATTTTTTGCAGCTGATAAACGTGGGGGGATATTAACACGCGGAGACAACAAAAAAAATTCCTCCATACAATTCTACTGATGGCTAGACAAGAAACAAATAATGATTTCACTGCGTGACAACAATTGGACCAATTCGTGTGGCTGGTAAGTTTTTAAAAAAATCGATATGATCGATCCTGATATAAAAATATCGATGAGTCAACACACGCACGCACACACGCACGCACACAAGCACGCACAGACAGAAACAAATATATACATATAGGAAAAATAATCGAATATACATCCATCGTGTGTATCAAGTAGATTTTAGTTCAAAAACGTGCTCAAAACCATCAGTAGAGCAGTTATAAAATTAATGATGATTCTTTTTCAATGGTTTATCACAGTTTGTACCTCCCATTTCATTCTAAAAATGTTTTCGAATGCAAAGGTCCACCCCCCAACACGGACAGACAGACAGACAGATAGACAGACACACACTCTCTCTCTTTCTCTCTCACACACACACACACACACACACACACACACACACACATATATATATATATATATATATATATATATATATATATATATATGTACAGGTGTTGGACAAAATAATTTTAAAAAACCTGAATTTGGACTACATTAATGGTAAATGCATAAATGACTAAAAAACCTCTTTTAGTGGAAATGAATTCTCCTGTTGGATTGCAATTGCTGGAATTTTGATTTCGTAAATCAAGATGGGGTAAAAATGATGTAATGACCTAAAGAGTAAAACAATGGACCAATGGAAGAATATAATATACTCTGGCGAATCTTCATTTACATTATTTCCATGTTTCTAGGTGAGTTTAGATTTGCCTAAAGAAGTTTATGTTCCCGACTCCCCCATTCCAACTGTTAGGCATGGAGATGGATTTGTGATGATTTGGGCGGTAATATCATGGTCTTCTTTCAATCAAGCTGTGACACTGCATAGCAGGGTGAACTCTCAGGACTGTCAATTTTGGCTGGCCAGTTGCATTAGAAGGTGCAAACATTCTTTACCAATGACAGAAGCGTATTTCAGGGTGATAGAGCACTCACACATCGTTAGTGTTATTGAAAACTTGGTTTGAAACACGTGAAATGGAACTTCAACAACGGGATTGGCCCCAACAAACACATGATTTTAATATAATCGAGTATTTCTAGTGTCAATTTGGACAGCAACGAAAGAAATTAAATCCGTACATCAGTATTCCTGGATGAACTGGATCAGGTTTTGCCCAAGGAATGGCTCAGAATTCTTTTAGATACTGTCCAAAAGCTGTATAAATCAATTTCTCAATATATCAAAGCTATTATCGATGCTAAAGGAGGACTGACCTTATATTGAAAATATTCTAAAATTCTGATTAAAACTTGGTAATTATAAGGATGCTTCCATTATCTAGTCCATCATATATATATATATATATATATATATATATATATATATATACATACTCCGTCAAGAAATTTTAAGGACGATACGGAAATGACTGAATTATTGTTGAGTAAGCGTTTCATACTCAGAAAATTATAACGTGTATAAATGAACTGCAGATATGCCTCTAAGATATTTTGTTTAATGATTAATGGTCTAATGCGTTCAATTTTATAATTAAAGTGACCAGCAGCTATAAACACACTAGTGAATTTAACGTTTTTCTGTCATTCTAACGCTGAAAAGCTTTCTGAAAGATTCTCTGAAAGTGCTGAAAGGTTCCTTGCTTGCGTCTGAAGAGGAACATTCTTAATGGAAACAAAACTGGCTGATGACGATGCTCCGGATGCTGAAAAGCTTCCAACAGTATCAAGAGAAATTTTGGTCTATAATTGTAATCTGAAACTTTCTGAGAAATTTCGAAGCTTTTCGTGAAGCACAGAAACGAGTTGGCGAGGAAATCGAAATTCCCAAGCAGACTAGATGATAAATTGAAAGAAATGCTATAGAAGATTCATCTGGAGGTTTTCAGGGAATTGCAGAAACCGTAAGTCAGGTGCAGCAGATATTGTAATAGTTTGTTCACAACATCTTGACCTGTAACTCCGGACCAAATCCTGTTTTGCAGAATGTAATCCACCCAGACAAAATGTGTTTTAATCTTGACGGGCCTGACTACTATGGTTTTTTTCGGGGGGGGGGGGGCGATCTACTAAGCGAAACACCAAAAAGTCTGGAAGTGATGGAGGGATTATGGTTTGAGCTGGCTTTACTTGCTGAGATCTACGTTGTCCAGTTATTCTTAACGGAACTTTGAAAGCACTCCAGTACCAAGAGATGCGAGGATACCGATTGATCCCGAATCTACCGAATAAATAGAGGAGAGAAAGGGAAATTTAATCTTTCAGCGAGACGATGTGAGTTTACCATCTGTGATGAAGTGGTCTGGGTCTGTATTATCTCCACACCTAAAACCCATGAAAAATGTTCGGGGAATTATTGTAAGAGATGTATTTGCTGGGACCTTTCAATATTCCTTTCTTGAGGAGGTGAAACAGGTTACTATGGATGCAAGGGGGAAAATCCTTCAATCTGCGCTCTCTTAATTGGAAAACTCGGTGACATCCAGGTTTTGAAGGTGAAGGGCGCTGCCATAAAGTATTAACTTTTTGCTTAACAATCTTTCTCTTTGAAAAATCTCTTGACTTTAATTCTGTTTCATGATTACTAAAAATCAGGGAAATAGTCTCTTGACACAAAGAATAAGACTGAAATCTGGAAGCGTGCAGAAACACTAAAAATGACCAAGAAACATTTTTATTTTAATGTTGTCCTCTTAATATACAAATCCAACCGAAAAAAAATTCAAAAATTCGGAGTGAATACGTAGATCAGCAGCCGTTCCGGGTCGGCAGGGACACAAAGACTTTTCCTATTTCATTCCATAATTACCATGTTAAACTCTTCTATTTTATTTATTCATATTTTACCAGCTTGTGTCCCATGGCATTTATAGGAGTCTTCCGATCAGTCTTTTGCACATGCTCTGGGATCCATGTTGACTTATTTCAATCCTCCCAATATCAACATCGTCATACAATGATATATATATACACACACACACATATATATATATATATATATATATATATATATATATATATATATTATTGTGTCATCCACAGACAGCTGTTTCGTTGTATTACAACTCTTCAGTGTGGCTATAGACTATCCATTACCCCGTCCCCACCACGATTTCTGGCCTTTTCTTCGGGGTCAAAGTGTACTATCTGTTCCACGGCATTGCCTGATGTGCAGTTACTGACACTTGCCCGTCGAATGGGCCGGAGATTGGCGTGTGGGTCGTGTCAAAGACCAAATGCGCCGGTGCCAATGAGGTTTCACTGAGGCTGCGTTTGCTAAGCGCACTGGGGAGCCTTTGGACTCGTCCTCCGGCTCTCCCATTATTACTCAGCCCAGCTGCGGGGTCTCTGTTTACCCTGGGCATCACTGCTCCAATGCACTTAGAGGAGCAGGTCCCTGGTGGATGCTTTCGCGGGTGACGTTGTCTAGCCATTACGATGAGCTTTTCAACGGTAACTGCGTCGGCTGGAGCCATTTTTGGACGGATGGTTTCCTATTCTTACCACGTTAAGCTCGACCTTGTGTCACATTTTGCAGCAGTGAGACAGCGAATAAATACCCTACCCAATACCATGAGGTGGGATCGAAACCTTCGCTTCAGATTCAGAGGCTAGCATCAAACTCTCTGCCCCACGGACGGTCAGTAAGGTTGTATTCAAGCGATATATTTATTCATCGTATATATTCCCCATCGAGTGCTCTATTTCTACGTTGGAAGAGCATTGTATGAGCTTATACCTCACTTAAAGAGTGCTCAACCCTGAATTACGGAACGTTATATAAGCGAGTGTCCATTGCTTTGTAATACATGAAACACTTTACGCAATGTTTTTTTTTCAAATATAGGAGAGTAGGCCATACACACCTTCCATAGTTTTATGCATAAACCCCAAATGTGTCTGCTCAAATATTATAATTCACATTCAACTAATCTCAACTAGGTGGATCCAATAATTATAATATCTTAGCCGACATCACATATTTTGTACATAAATAATTTGAAAACTAATTATCTTCTTTGAAGTCTTAATTATGGTTTTAATTGCATTAAATTTCATTAAGTCGGATATAAGATATAAAAATCACTTTTGTGCTATTAAAGCATGAATCGATGAAATTTTCTGAGAAGTAGAGAGAACGGTTCATATTCGTCAGAGTCTGAAAATTATGATGTCATTAAGTGTGAACAATGTTTCGTCCAGCATCGTTGTTACCCAAGTCGTATATCGAACAGCCCAACACATAAATGAAAAGAAAATTTTATATATATATATATATATATATATGAAAAGGTCAGAAGCATAAACGTGTTTGTGTAGCAAATCCACTTCCTATTATATATTTCCAGCTCTAAGTTTCCATATGATATAACTCAATTTGTAATGCATGCATGTAAATACACACACACACACACACACGCATATATATATATATATATATATATATATATATATATATATATATATATATGTATGTATATATATATATATATATGTATGTATATATATATATATATATATATATATATATATATATATATATAGGGGGAGAAAGAAAAAAGAGATGGTTGAGATGAAAAACATAAACAAACATGTCTGTAAGCGAAAGCTCACGCAAGGGATATTAGCGTCGTGTCTAGACCCAGGAAGAAACATATGGAGCGGGTGTCTTGAATGAAGAGGATTCAGTGTGTACATGAATAAGCTTAGTCTACATCGTGACAGGAATTGCTATCTATTTCTCACTGATGACACTGGTCGATGTTCAAGACCAGGCGAAAAAACAGAATTTCAAATGTTGAAAAACTAAAAGCTAAGTAAATATTTATAGGTTTGTGTGCGTACGCATGTGTGTGTATGTGTACGTATGTACATGTGTGTGCGAGGGTCTGAGGGTGTAAAAGATCATATAGACTCCTAATAACCAATGGGTCAGGCTAAAATCTATATCGATGTATAGCAACATATCTATGAAACCATCATTTTTTTTAGGAACTGTCGCTGGCAGAAAACCGACTGGCTTTTGATTTTTGGAAAGCCACTTCTTCCAATGATCTAATCTGAGACAGGCATAAAAACTGCGTGGAACCGTCTGCAAGCTGACCGTTTTCTTCAGTAATCATCTACAGTGGACAAATGTATACATGCTTGCGAGTACACATCTATGTTTATGTGTATGCTCACACATGTTTGTGTCCAATCGCATTTATCAAATAGACTTGAAGTTTCTTCGCTTATTTAATTAAGGCAAATCACTGGTCATCCCTTTGTTTTTATATACAGGATTCAAATTTTTTGTCTACCCATTCCAACAAGCACATGATTTAATCAGATCAACACTTACCACGTAACCTCACCTACCCACATAACATATAACCGTTTTACAAAACACACATCAATTTATCAACATAATCTCTCTTGATTCACAATGTACATGGATCACCGGTTTCTGTATTCTCTCATCATTTTCCTTGAAAGTTTTCTGGAAGGACCGAAACGTTGGAATAGAAATGTTCATATTTAACAAGTTTTTCAATATTGTCATTTAAAATCCCATAATATATATATATATATATATATATATATATATATATATATATATAATTATCAATTGAGTCATCTGCAGTATTACGACCTTTCACTGTGGCTATATACTATCCATTATCCCATCCAATTGCACGACGTAGGATCGAAACCTTTGCTTCAGACCCAGAGGCTAGCATTTTACCCCTGCCGTACACAGAACTGGAGGGTCAGTAACACTGAATTCTAAAGATATATTTACTGACGCACAATTCCCTATCCTCTAGAGTGCTCCATTCCAAAGTTTGAAGAGCATTGC
Organism: Thysanoteuthis rhombus; assembly: GCA_963457665.1. Taxonomy (NCBI): domain Eukaryota; kingdom Metazoa; phylum Mollusca; class Cephalopoda; order Oegopsida; family Thysanoteuthidae; genus Thysanoteuthis; species Thysanoteuthis major. The sequence goes on from OY735225.1 coordinate 5,066,798, forward strand.
AATATAGCTTATAATAAACAAGTCACCTTACTTAAAGAGTGCTAAACCCTGAATGATATATATATATATAAATATATATATATATATATATATTAGTGGTTTAAATATTCTGTGTATGCCCCCTTCAGTTTTCTGGAAAATGCTTCCATGACTCACTGTTAATACTTTAGGTGATATTCAATCCCCTTGTCTTACTCCTTTTTTTTTTATCTATCTCTTGCTTGTATCTTCATGTCGAGTAACTATTGCAGTACAATTGCCAGATATGTTTTAAATTACTCACATGTAATTTTCGCTAACACACTGTTTACACATTGATTTGAAGACAGCTGTATATTATGCCGAGTCGAGTACTTTCTCATAATCTACAAAAGCCAAACAATGAGGTCTGTTGTATTCTTATGGCTTTTTGATTAGATATTTTATGTATGTTGGCCCAACTGATGCCAGATGAACAAAATGAAGAAAGCATAAATGTCGGCGGACACACGAACTTCAACAACACGAAGGTTATATGCAACAATCATGTTGGAAATAAAAACACAATTATTGAAATTAAAGACGCAAAACCGGAGAAAGTAGACCACTTGATCTACCCAGGACAACGAGTCTTCATTGGAGCTGAAACAAAAGAAATAGACCGACCCACAGACTGAGAAGCATGCAACGTGCACATGGGAGAATCATGCTCAACTTCACATTGAGAGATCAAAACACAGCTATGTATATCAAGGAGAAATCAGGAGTGTGAGACATCATAGAATTTTCTAGAAAACTCAAATGACAATTTGGCTGGTAATGTTACAAGAATGGCAGACCATCGATGGACATCACGATTCACGACACGGATCCCAAGAGATCACATCCCAAGAGACAACATGCACAACCGAAGCCGGCAGAATACAAGGCGGAGAGACGAACTAGACAAATCCAGAAAGTATAAACTCTGCAACGCCCACAATAGAGAGATGTGGTGAATTTCGGAGAATGTTTATGTTTAATGACAGACGATAAATAACGGATAATAATGATGATGATGATGAAACGTTTAATAGCTGATCCAGAAGCTTCCCTCTTTGCATGGTTCAGTGTCTGTTTCTTGTTCGTAAGAATTATAATGGAGGTCAGGAGTATCTTGCTTGTAGATTAAGATCACTATTCCTCGACATGAGGGTTGAAGAACTTTTTTTAATGCATAATATGCTTTTAAGAGGTGTGTTTTTATGCCATATCTTGGATATCGCCGGTATATATCAGCTTTTCTGTTTGTAGTGCTTTTATTTTCGAAGCATACACATCTTTTAGTGAAATAAAGAAACAAAAAAAAAACAAAACAAAAACGATTGGCTGGAAATCATTTGGTATATATATATATATATATATATATATATATATATATATATATATATATATATATATATAGTTAAGAGTGCCTTGCGAATGTGTTTAAATCGTTAAACATGCAATTAAAGTACCGATACGAAACGTAGAAACTTAGAATTGTGCAAAAGAGAAATGGAATAAAAATGCTTGGGATAACTCTGATATCAACATGGATAAGGGGAGAAAGCAGTCCAAAAGATATCAGACAAATGATCAAGCAACAAAATGGAAGTGGGCTGTACACTTATTAAGGATAAGTGACAACAGATGGAGCAAAATATTGACTAATCAGTGCTCAGGGAAATTAGACGCCGTTGGAAAATCCTAGACACAAGATGGGAGGAGAAAGGAAAGGCCTTTGTCCAGCAGTAGACATAATGAAAAAGAATATATAAGTAAAAAATAAGAAGTTGAAGGAATTGCTTGTCTTTGCGTGATACAGTTTCACCTGTATATTCACCTGCTTATGTCTGGAACGACTTCTGAAAGTCGGACTTATCTTGCACCCGACTAACCCAAGCGTAAAACATCATGGCAACAGGAAAATACTGTCTACATCATTTGTTTCGCTCTTGCTGATTCTGCCTCTCTTTCTATCTCTCTCTCTCTCTCTTTCTCTGATACTCTTTCTCTGATACTCTCCTTCTCTTTGACTCTCTTTTTTTCTCTATCTCTCTTTGAGTCTCTCTTTCTTTCCCTCTGAGTGACTTTTTCATAACTGCCTGACTCTCACTAACCATCGATCGAAACTCTTGCATGCTTTTTTTTTCTCGCTCCTTATCTGTCTCTCGCACATTCTCTCTCATTCTCTCTCTCCTCCAGTCTCTTTCTTTCCCCTTCTACCTCAGCCATACTTCCCCCCTATCCCCTACCCAACTCCCCCTATCTTTGACTCTGTCTTCCTATCTCTCTCACTCTCATTCTCACAACTTCTCATTCCCATCCTCTTTCACTTTCAGTTATTTCGCTTCCATACATTCCAAATATTACAGTTGATTGATTCATTCTGACTCACCCGACTTGAACACAAATCATAATCTTAAGACCCATCCTATAAATAATGGTTTAAAGATGTCAACTTTGGCACATAGCTATATTTTACTGAACACTTAGGTAACGAATTCAGTGATACCATTTTCTATATCTTAATCCAATATTTACATGCATAAATACAGGTCTATGCTTTGCCGTGTTGAATAGCCCCCGTTCTGTCTCGATAGACAATAGGAGTTCCCCTCTTGACCCATGCCTGGGCGAAACTTATGGAGCTCTAGAATGCTGAGTCGTCAGAATTCCTCCCTTGGCGTTGCTGATGTAGTCCAGTGGAAAGCAGAGAATGATTGGTCTGGTATCAGATTAACTGCAGGAGTTATCGCAGGTACGTCAAATTAGGCGTCAAACCACATTAAGGGATCTTCAGTGTCAAGTTTAGAATAAGAGTGATCTTTCTCCTAGACTGGCTGCCTCGCAAAGGCTAGATGGCCTAATCTGCCTGCTATTTCACCCATGACTGTAGGAGATGAAATGGATCTATGTCTTTCCTAAGGGCATTAAAGATCATGAATGCTAAGTGAACATTGCCCCCAACCGTATTATTGATATAACGATAAAGCCGAGCAATAAATGGGGCTTTTTGTGACTAGTTAACTAAAGAAATCAAGAGGCATCCAGCAAATGAAAAATTTCTGAAGATCCACAACGAATGGAAATTTTCTTGTCATCTTTGAAAACTTGATTCATCATCATCATCATCAGTCTTTTAACGTCCATCGTTGGACATAGACCTTTCCCTAGGATTTGCCACACTTCTCTATCATGGGCGTCGCGGAGCTAATACTTCCTGAACTTGTCTAACTCGTCTCTCCATCTAATATTCTGCCGACCTCGGTTGCGCATGTGATCTCGGGGGATCCATGTCGTGAGTCGTGATGTCCATCGGTTATTTTTGCAACATGGCCAGCTTACCACCATTTGAGATTTTTAATGGATTCTATGATGTCCCTGACTCTTGTCTTTTTTCGGATGTACTGTGCTGTCTCGTGGTCTCTCCATGTCAAGCCCAGCATAATTTTTTTCCGTTGCACGTTGTGTAGTTCTCAATTTGCAGATCTGTCTCTTGGTTAGGTTCCATGTTTCAGCTCCATAAATGACTATTGGGAGGATGCATAGGTTATACACCCTTCTTTTTAGGAATAATCGGATCTTATTATCTTACAAAATCATACTGATTGTATTAGAAAAGAAAATTATACTTAAGCAAAGTTCAAATCAACAAAAGTTCGATACGAAATCTTGCGATTAAGAACCAATCAGAACACAGCTTGAATTCGTCACCAGTGTTTCCAAATTAGCAATTTCTGGCTATGTCTGGCAATTTAGCAGATAAAAACTGAAGGTTCTTACATTATTGTAAGTTTCACAATGTATCATTTTACATTTTTTGTTTAACCATCTACTGATCTATCGACGCTGAAGAAGCCAAACCTTGCCGCTGAAGATGAAACTTTTTGCTTCAAAACTGATTGGAATTATGTGAATAAACAATTTCAAATAAAGAACACACATTGGTTTTGTCTCCACTTCTTACAGTACGACAATCGATATACATCTATATATATCTATATCTATACATATCTATCTATCTATCTTTCTCTCTCTCTCTCTCTCTCTCTCTCTCTCTCTCTATATATATATATATATATATATATATATATATATATATATATATATGGTTGGCTTCATCGACTAAGCTCATATTTGATATTATGCAATACATATTCAATGTTGGCTGAAGCAGCGATGCTTGGAGCTCTTGGGGGGAATATAGCTGCATGAAAATCAGAAATAGATGTGTGTTCATAAGTGCCTAATTTGAAAATCGATATTTACGGCTAAACTTCAGGAAGGAACGCACCCAACCACTTTGAACTGATAACAAAATCTTGATTTTCTCGAAAAACAGCGGTAGCAGGAGTGACGTCATCCATGTTGGCGAAAAAAAATCTCTGAATCTCTTGTCTTTTTTCTCTCTAACATATCTTCCGTTTTTTGCTCTTTTCACACACACAAATAACACACTCTCTCTCTTCTTGTTTCCCTCTCAAAATGGGATGCATACTCTTTGGATCATGTATGAAGAAAGAAATTCTGTTTTGTTTACTTATTTAGATTTTAATGAAGCAAAGGAACTTGATCCTCCAGCAAAAAACCTTGTGTCCTTTTCTTCTGATTTTTTTTGTTCTATCCCTCCCCCCTCTCTCTGTTAACTTTCTGTAGTTCTCTTTCTTCTTCTCTCTAGCATTCTCCTCCTTTTTCCAACTTTTTCTTTCTTTGTCCCCCCTTTCTGTTTCACAATTTTTCTTTCCGTTTCTTTTCTCCGTTCCTCAACTTCTTTTGTTTTCTTTCCTTCTCTTTTTATTTCTCTCTCCCTCTCTATCTTCCTTTCCCTTTTCTTTCTCTCTTCCCCGCTCTTTGTCTCCATCGGTCCCCCATTTTCTTTCTATTACTCTTCTTTCTTTTCTCTTTTACTCCAAACAACCCCTTCCTCCCAATATATTAGTTATCTCTCCCACTGTCTCGTTCTCCCTTTCTTTCTTTCTTCCATTGTCTTTCTTTCTTCTCTCTTCCTTTCATTGTCTCTTTCTATTCTCACTTTTTTTGTCTCTCTCTCTTACCCACACATTCAATTTATTTCCTTTCTTCCCTTCTTTCTTCCTATCTCAACCACTGACTGACCATAGACACCAAAGATGGCCATCGACTCAATCTTATTTTGTATGTTCTCCAGCACTCATTTTGACTATAAACTTGGAAATTGGCATCAGTACTCCACTAAACGCCTTCTGAAATGTTTTTTTTTTTCATTTCTGGACATGGGAGTTTATTCGACCTTGCTTTGGTGGGTTACTTATTGACATTATCAAATAATAAAAATTCAGATGTTTCCAGTTGAAAACACCAGAGATGTCATCAACAGAATTATTTGGTCATATTTATTTTTCAATTATATCATTTTTCCATGACTTCAAATTTCGATGTTAGACTTGTTCAATTATTGACTATGATGACAAATTTCTTTTTCTTACCTTTTTTTCTCTTTTCTGTAACCATTTTTTTGCTTTTTAGTTCTTCCTATTACTTGCCATTTCATCCTTTCCTTCTACTCTCCACTTTCCCTTTCTCTTTTCTTTTCATTGATTTTGTCTCTCTCTATCTCTATTTCTAACCATTACTTTCTTTCTCAAAAATTTTCTCCATTTTTCTTCTCTTCCTATTTCTTTGTCCTCAAACTCTACCTTTTCTTCACCCTTCTCTCTTTCTCTCTGTCTGTCCATTGATCTGCCTCTATCTCCCCTCTCTCTCTCAATATATATACATATATATATATATGTATGTATATATATATATCCTTCTCTTAGTTTTCTTCCTTCATCTTCCTCCCAATGGTGAATTATTCAAAAGGCAAATGAGAGAGGAACAAGAAAGCTGGGTGAAAATATTCCTGCCGCTTTTTACGAAGAAGATGACAACGACCAAGAATATCTATTTATGGATCGTGTCCCCTTCTGTTGGTAATCAATTAACTTCGGAGGGAGTGGTGGGAGGGTCGACTGGCGTCTTTTCAAAGATGCACGTGACCGGAATGTCACAAATGATTGGATCAACAAATTTCTATTGCCTATCGTTCCTAGTACACAACGGCGTATTTATGGCTTTTTGCAGTCTTGTCTAAAAATACATCTCCTATTTGCCTTCATCTTTGATTAACGGCTGTGGCGTTTAGTTCTTCTTAAGACCACCATAAAGCCTTATCTGTTGACCCTGTCAAACCGAATTTAGCACCGGTGTCCTCGTAAGCTTTCGTCTTCAGAATATGATATCCAAAAAAATCTTGTGATATGAAGAAATTTCAACTTGTTTTTCAAATATTCAATCAAAAGAAAAATCAACTGGATTGTCGGAATGGGTTTATTCTTACTGAAGGCAATGATTGATTGTAGGAAAAGCAACATTCAACTCTAAAGCCACCATAAAATTTCTGTTTGGTTCCTTCATAAAATATTTAAGTGAATGTGAAAGGCAAGCCGAATCGGTTGAAGTTTAAAGAAAACAATATAATTGTTTGCTTTTGTTTGATGTGATGAAATTATATGTTAACATGACATTTTTTTTACTATTTTTACCCCCAAAAGAGGAAAAAAGTGATTTGATTTATTTGATTTCCTTCAGAAGCAAATACGACACAATGTCAATTTCATGTGATGTTCATTTGGGCCGAGACAAAAATTGCATAGTCCCTGAAAGCGGTGCCATAAAAGCTTTTGTACAACCAATGACATCGTTTTTTCTTGTCTGTCCGTAAATCGGATGGTTGTCCAAGACAATTTGTTGATGATGCTAAAGGCAGTGAAGGCAGTGAACCATTATATGTCCTATGCTGTGCAAAATCCTTCCTCATCTTCTTCCATGATTCCCATGATTTTGCTGACCTCTGCCAAGCCTCAACGGTAAAGCTTTCTAACTCATCTTTCCATCTTATGTCTGGTCTTTCCCTACTGCATTTACTGTCCCATGGGCACTAATTATTATCCTTTTACTCCTCACTTGTTGTGCAGCCCATGTCCATTTTTCTTGCCTATTTATACGTATGATGTCCTTCACTCTGGCGTTTTTTCTGATCCATGTTGATCTTTTTCTCTCTCTCTCTCTCTCAGGTTTATTCCTAACATTGCTCTTTCCATGTCTCTTCTAAACGATCTGGAGTTGGTTTTCAGCTCGTTTTGTTTGTTTGCATGTCTTGCATCCGTAAATCATAGCTGGCATTATGCATTCATTGTGTACTTTACGATTAAAGTACATTGGCAAAGTGCTTTAAATATGTCTCTCTGCTTGCCAATTGATTTCCTGCCAATCGTTGTTTCAGTTCGTTTCCATGATCTTTCCCTATCCCCATAATCTGTCCTGGGTCAAGAATAACTGAAAAGTACTATGAAAATATGCGCACTTCAAAAATAGAAGTACCACAATCTGATTTTCTCGAAAAACACCAAGAGCCAAGATGACGTCATCGGCAAAAAGACACATCTTGTATCGTTATCAAAATTTCAGAGTTGATTTAATTAAATATCGCTATTTGTCAGATCTTGAATTTAAGATGTGTGCATGAGGTCTCGATGTACATATATATATATTTTTTCTAATATAATAACAAGGATATATATATATATATATATATATATATATATATATATATATATATATATATATATATATATATATATATATATATATATATATACATATATAGGTGTGTGTATATATATATATATATATATATATATATATATATATATATATATATATATATATATTCCTTTTCGGAAAATTACCTTGTTACTAACGATGTCATTATAACAATTGATAATGGAATCGTGAAACAAAATAATGACATACGAATTTCAAGAGGTAGCAGATATGTAGCCGTGATTTTGATGTGTTTGTTTGATCATGTTATTTATAATTACAAATAAATTGCAATGTCACATAGTATGTCCATAATGCAGTGGTCTAGGGCGTTCTGCCAGATTCAAATTTGATTTTGGGATCGAATCCAGCATGGAGCAAAACGTTGTTTATCATATCTTTGTATGCGAGGTCGGTAGCTGATTAAGAATTAAGCAGGGTTGACTTTCCTTTTTTCCCCTGCTTTTGCTACAGGTGGTAGATTCACCAACGGTTGGGCAGGCTTTTTTCTTTCTTTTGTCAAACTTTCACTATTGAGTTTTGACTTCATCTTCGAATGTACAAATGACGGATAACAATGACCAGAAGAATCTGTTTGCTCTATACTTATCAGGTATCTTTTGTAAGTGTCCAGCTCATCTCCATTTTTGATGCCCAATCATTTTCATAATAGTCCTCACTCAAGTGTTCCCTCTGATCCACGATGACCCTGTACTAGTTTCAAGTCATTTCCTCTCTATGTCTCTCTCGTCTTCATCTCTCACTAACATAACTTTCTTTTTTGGTTCTTTTCATTCTCTCTCTCTTTTCTCTCTCTCTCTCTCTCCCTTGTTGTTTACCTCTTCCTTCTTCTGTTCTCCTTCGTCTCTGACTCAATTTATTCCTCTTTTGTTAAACTCCTACGATCGAGATTTGACATTATTTTCGTTTGTAGCAACAATGCTAAATGTCCAGCTCATCCCCATATTTGCTGCTTAATTCCTTGTTTATTATTCTTCACTCTAGTCTTCCTTTCGATCCACGACAAGATTCATCTATCTCTTAGAGTTATCCCTAGCATCGCTCCCTCCGTGAATCTCTAAAGAGTTCTAAGTTGGTTCTTAGTTTGCTTCATAATTTTTCATATTTCAAATCTGTAAGTTATACATATTACTATAGATTCATTGTATATTATTTGCTTTAAGCATATGGCACAGAGCTATGAATCATTGATATGACGTGACATAAATTCATCACAGTCTCAAATGGTTAAGACCATTCTCTTTCCAAATAGTTTCCACCGTCTCTATCTTTTGATCTTCGACTATCTTTCTATTCTTTGCTATTTTCCGGTGTGCACAGTGACCAAGCGGTTGACGACACGGAGAATGGAAACACAGAGCCGAGTTCAAACTTTGACGGAGACACTTTGTGTTAACTTACATGGAGAGGTCACAAGACAGCACAGTACATAAGGAAGAAAACGGGAGTCCAAGACATCATAGAAACTATTAAAAAGCTAAAATATCAATGGGCAGGCTATGTAGCAAGAATGAAAGACAACCGATGGACATCACATCTCACAACATGGATCCCCAGGGATCACATTCATAACCGAGGCCGACAGAATACAAGATGGAGAGATGAACTAGACAAATTCAGAAGATACTGGCTCTAGAACGCCTGGGGAAGGTATATGTCCAACGACGGACGTTAAAAGACTGATGATGATGATGATGATGATGATGATGAATGCCCTTTGAAAATGCATGAATCAATCTCTTCTCTTTTCTTTTCTGTTGAAGGACAGATCGTATTCTATGGCTATGATTTCCCACCAATCTATTATTCGGATAATTCTGATTTAAAATAAGTCTGAAAAGAGATAAGAACTGTCCAGCTATCTCGCACTTGATACACCCATGAAATCATTCGTGATGCTTCAATACGCCTACAATGTGTTATAAGATAAAAATACATTTAATAAAAAATCTTTTTTTAATTTTTTTTTCATTCATTTGATTAGATGAAATATTGTAAATCATAATTATGAATTTTTTTGCAATCATTTATCCTCATCTCAGTTATTGGTGTCTCTTATGACGGTTAAACTTAGGATAGGTTCACTCCAGAAGAGAGTCAATAAAATAACAAGGCGGATCGGAATAAAGAATGTATTGCAAGCGAGAGTCGAATTAACGACGCTCTATGCAGGAGGTTTGCTTGTTTGTTGCACAACCTCTTTTACCACAGAGCTACTGGAACTTAGTTGCCAGTGCGAGTCCCAACCGAACCCTCGAATTTGTTCTCAATCTCGATCTCTTGCACATCATGTTTTTTTTTTAATAACACCTTTTATATTCAATTCATCCTATGTTCCTTTTCTTTTTCCTCTTTCAATTTCCTTCTGTGGCTTCCATCCCCACACTTTTTCCATTAATTAAAGTCTCAGTTTCAATTACATAAAAATTAATCAAACGTCCTCTTTTCCACAGAGATAGTTATCGTTTCAAGCATTCTACTTTTTCCCGAGCGACGCCCTCCCAACTCTCCACGGCTACCAATAAATCAGTTTTACATCTTTCAACCCATCAATACAATGGAGAAGCAATAATACACAATATGAGCAGCTCCAGTCCAAGTCTGGAGTGGACTCCCTGCCGTAACATGAAAGAGAACAACAGTATAAATTCTCATCAAATTTCAGGGGTAAAAATAACATTCTTCTAGTGATTTGAAACCATGATAAACTGATTGATGGCTAGTGTCTCACCGATTGAATTAAACTTACATTCCTACCAAAGTTATCTTACAGATACACAGCACCTTAATTCGTTCTGATAAATACATTAATATTTGAAAATGTATTTTTGTACTTTTTTTTCGATATTCCAAATACAAAACAAGAGTTGCAGTAATTAACTTCAGTAGGAAGTAAGAGAAAAGTTTTATCACCCAACAACCTACCAAGTCCAAAATCTTTCCGGACAATTTAATCTATGCTTTGCATTCTTGATGATCCCTACGCAACGTTTCGGCTGATCCATTTTTTTTCAGCTGGAACGTTGTTTGGATAACATCAACGATGCGAAGAAAATTGTCGATACAAAATTAGGAATGTTGATGTCTCTGTCTATCTCTCTCTCTCTCAAAGTTATTGCAGAACGTTGAAGATTAAAGTCGAAAGTTGAGACGGGGACACTGTACTATAACTTGCGTCCACGTGAGCTTTAGCTGTATAGGCCGGTTTAATATTTACTTTAATTGCTAAGAGACGCTCTGCTGCAACGATGTCAAGTGTCCGTGCAGGTCTGCTCATGTGATTTCACGTCTCACATTTCCTGATTCGGCATGCATTCGCGAGGTGCGTGATAGCGTGATGTTGTTTCCTCCACTGATCGAGACGTGGATGAAGTTCTGATTGAATATAATCAGATAACACAGAGTTTTTCAAAACTTCATGAAAAAAACAAACCACGCAAGATGACTTGACACAAATTTGAATCATGGTATTGAAGATCTGTGAGCTTGCATGAGTTCACGTGACGTGATAGCAACGTGACCCCGGTCTTGTGCAAGTTTTGTGTTTACTCGACACTTCCATATAAGACACAAGGAAAATTTTTTTTCTTTCTCCTTCACAAATTTCTGGAGCTCATCGCCCTGGAAAAAGCGACACTGAGTAATATCAAATCTCCAGCCTTCTCCTCAGTATACTGTCTTTAACTCTGCTGAGGTCTAAATAGTGTTTATTGTTTTTGCTACTACATTCAAGTCAATCCATACTTCAGCCTTCCTCGAGTTGATAATTCGTAAAGAAAAATTGAAGATCTTTTAACCATATTTTTTTTATAATGCTGGATAATGATGGAGAATTTAATTTCAGCAACACGCCTTATGCTATTCACTGATGACATCCACACTTAATTTAATTACTACTATATAATGTACGTGATAATGTAAATATATATATATATATATATATATATATATATATATATATATATATATATATATATGTAATGTTTGTCAATAAACAAACAGGGTTAATAGTTATTTAATTGTGTACAATGGGGCGATTTAGCACAAGAATGATATCCTTTGAAAAGAAAAACAACATACCTATGTTGGTTAGTTTTTGATCAACATGAGCCCAAGCGGATGTGTGCTTCGAGCACTTGGTATTTTCCTGCAAGTTATCAATGAATAATCTTGATGAGCAACGTGTCTGTATGGAATTCTGTTTCACATTGGGAGAAATCGTCCAAATGTTACAATAGGCCTATGGTGAGGATTGTAACATTATATCTAATTCGGCTTTTAACCGAGACGGACGCAATTTTTTTTTTTATCCCTTCCAGACTCGATTCTTAAAATATCCGTCCACAAAAATAGAATAAGAAACTGACTGGCTATCATTCAACTGTTTTCTCAACGAGTCGTCGGACAAAAAAGAATTAAGAAAATAAAAAGGCTGAAACGAGAAAGGGAAATAAGCCACTAGACATTAGATTACATGGGCCAGTAACTTCATGCGACTCTTGAATTTCGTACAGTCAATACAAATGACACTAAGAGTGTGCTTTCTCTTTCTCAAAGACTTTACCATCTTTTTTCCTCTGGTGCCCTTTGATTGCTAGATTGTTGGCAACGAAAAATAACGGCAACGGAATCATGGAGGCTGAAAGAACAAGTAACATAAATTCGATCTCCGAATTCTAACGAGAGTTTCGTCTTTGTTCATCTTCTGTCGTTTTCTGCTCCTGCAACACATCAGCCGACAACTTTGCCTTTGAAACAATGCCTGATATGATCTGTAAAGATTGTCATCAGTCAACTTGTGAAGTCTCAGAAGCGGTAAGAATCCATAAAAGTTTTTGCCACAAGAAAGAACGATTATGCATCGTTTTGCTGCAAAATTTGTCTCGCGTCTGCTGACAAAATATCTGGCAAAACCTCAGATGACTCCTGTCCTCAAACTGACGTACCATTCAGATCCGGCGCTGACAATCAATGTTTGTGCTTCAAGCTGCAATCAGCCTGAACATGACTTCGATTTCAGATGTAAGAAGAGATACAAGAAAATACACCACAGGACCTGCACATGATCTCACAAAACGACTTCAAGAACGAATTCAAGAACTAGAAAAAACGATGGGAATGGTGCATTACCAGTAAACAGGTGTGAAAGAGACACGTCTCATAATGTTGAGGGTGTAAAGAGATAAATTTGCTTTTGGAAAAGTATATATATACATATATATATATATATATATATATATACACACACACACACACACACACACACACACACACACACACACACACACACACACACACACACACACACATATATATATATATATATATATATATATTTATATATATTTGGTCAGTGGATTTTTCATCTCGTAATGGAGAAAAGAAAAAGAACACTTTTGCCAATTTTTATATATAGTCCCAAAGCATCTACAACTGGTTGTCACAAAAGCTACTTCAAATCTGATCATTGTTATTTCAACGTATTGTCTGATAACTATTTTATCGTTTTACATTCTTGATGCAAGTAATTTAGTTTTATTTGCATTTTTAATTTTTCTCCATTCTTTATTATTGAGTTTGTTGGCTGTTCTACACACATAAGCATACACACACACACACACACACACACATATATATATATATATATATATATGTATATATATATATATGTATATATATATATATATACACACACACATATATATATTTGTGTGTGTGTGTGTGTGTGTGTGTGGATAGAGAGAAAGATCCAAATAAACAAGTTTATTCATATCTATCTATTTATCCATCTATCTCTCCCAGTCCGTTCACCTCTACCCATCCGCCAAATATATCTCTATCTCCCTGACTCTGTTCATTTGATTATTTCTCAAAATCTCCAAATGCCTAGAGAAGACCATTTTTGATCAAATACAATTTTCCCTTGTCCAATAGATTTACTTCCTTCCGTGATTTTTTTTACCGTTTCTGCCAAACAAAATGGTTTTCGTGTCTCTCTTGTGCAATGGTTGCGAACTTTTTAGTTTTTTTCTCATCCAAACACAAAATACAATTACTAGAAAGGCAAAAACGACCAGATATCATGGCAGACCCGTCAAAATAAATTTCTACCTTGTGGATATTTTTCTTGACCTTCGTTTCCTTCTGACTAATAAGAAACGAGAAAAAATGTCAGAGAATTTGTATCGTTGCCAAAATACAACACAAAAGAAATCGGAAGAAAAAGAGGAAATTTTACGAGCGTCAGAACCACTTTTGCTAACAGATTGTTTTAAAAAATGTCGAATATACGAATAAAAAGCGATATGAATACAAGAATAATAATATTGGAATAAAAATGAGGGGTATGGAAAAATAATTCAAGAATTATAATGAGAATATTAAAATGAGAATATAAGAATTAGAATACTTGAATGAGAATGAAAGAATAAGAAATTTAATAAAAGAATAGGAATATACAAATATTGATATGAAATTATTAATATGAGAATGAGAATATAAAAATGAAAAAGAAAGAATAGCATTAGAATATGAAAATCTAAGAATATAAAATTCAGAAAAAAAGAGTAAGAAATTGGGTCGAAATTTAAATTCGCAGTTATCCCTTGTTATTGCTGGGTTAGTAGTACCAGGGGAGGGCGCGAATACGGAAATCCGTGAATAATTTTTGCTGACTATTTCCAAGACTCTTCTGGTCTCCAAAACCCATTAACCTTGTAACATGAATAATAAGTAAACACCACTGTTCCAAAATCATGAATGTATATATAAATAAATTGATGAATACATTGAATTTCACGATAAAAATCTTAAATTTTAAGATTAGACTTCATTTTCTGCACTGATTGTCCGTTGATTGGGCGGAATTGATTTTTTTTTGTCAAAAACGTGAAAACTGCCTCAATCTACTTCGAAATCCTCTGTGATTACGCAGAAATATTTCTTTTTTTTTCATCCGCTAAAGTTTATGATATTTTTTGCCATTATAAACAAACTTTCAAAGCAAATATCTAATTATTGCATTATGTTTTGAAAGATCATTAAAAAATGGAAGCAAGTAAAAACAATAATTTTATTAATAAACGAAACCCATAAATTTTATAAAACTACAGTGTACTGATTATTATCAATTTTTTCTCTTTTATAACAATTTATCGTATAATTCAAGGTCTTCGGTGCATGTGATTTATATTTTATTTGGATTTATTCTTGCCTTTTTTCTTCATTATTGAGCTTGTTGGCTGTTTTACACACTCACACACACACACACACACACACACACACACATATATATATATATATATATATATATATATATAAAGAAAGCAAGCGAGAGACAAACAGAGAGAGAAAGAGAAACAGGGAGTGAGAGAGAGAGAGAGAGACAGACAGACAGACAGAGAGAGAGACAGACGGACAGAAATAAAGAATTGTAAATAGTTGCATATACTGTCTACATTCCTCCTGATATTTTTGTTACTTTTTTTTGAAGATTTTTATCCGATCTGTACAGGCCGTTCACAGCCTGTGGTCAACCGAGTACGCCGAGACATGAGTCAGAATTCGTCACTTCCACCCAAATATACCCCACTTTCTTTCTGACCCCAACCAATCCACCCATCAGTTTTCCTCGTCTCGTATCTTGCATAAACCATATTGCATTTTTCTGACATCCTTCAAAAGCAGTGGAATTCAGAAGTTGAGAAACGAAGAAAAAACAAAATTATAGCTATAGCATTTTTCTTTTTTTTTTTGTCTCTACTACTTTCCGTCTTTATTTTGGATGTGCAAATGACTGATGCTCTCAGCTGCTGCATCATAACGGTAACAAACAGCACAACTATTCGAATGAAGGTAAAAAGTACCAGAAAAGTGAGAAGAAATGCAAATATTGATCTATGATAGCTAATCTATTAAACAATGAATGAATAAATGAAATTGCTCACAGCACAGTGAAATGGAAAAAGAAAATCATGTCCAAAGTACCAATTTATTATATTTGTCAGACACAATTTTGTTTATGATCTTGAGGAATATAAATAGTGAGTTGCAATGTTTATTTGATATTTTTGCCGATGGCCTAACTATCATCTTTTCAGCTAAACAATGTTTTGTAAGATATCTCCGACGTCCGTCTCTTTCTCTGATATTATTTTCTGTTCTGCTATCTCTCAATGTGATATTTGATATGACTATTTCTTATGCACGTTGCCAGGTTCTTGATTTGAAGGTTAATCCCTTGGTTGAGTTCCATACTTCAGCTCCATAGGTGACTATCAGTGGGTTACAATGGATATTCTTCTTTTGAAGCCGGAAGCTTGTCAACCTGAATGAATCTTCGCTTGACTTCTTCTTTTAGGGAATTCGATGGAGATTCGCTTTCCCAGGTAAATATATTGATCTACTATCTTCAGGTTTACGTTTCCACTGTTTTTTCTCTGTCCTCGACGTATTTGCTGCTCAATACATCGACTTCAATGGCGTTCATGTGGAGAAACCATTTTAATTCGCCGTGAACAGGAGTCGTTTTGCTCTAAAGAGTTTAAAGCCACTCAGAGCAGATGCGCGCCCTTTTCTTGGACAAGATTAACCACTGGACATGCACTTAATCCACTAACAGAGTGGCTCCAAGTGCCGACAGTAAATATTGATACATTGGTCAGGTTTTAAAGTCAGTTGAAAGTCAAATGAGCACTTCCAGTTTTGAAATCTGACCCGATCGGCATTTCGAATTCTCAAAGAAATATCTGGATTTGGTTTAATAGTTCGGTTTTGGCTCCATCGGAAAAACAGCTTTGTAAAGGTCAGGTTAGGCCATCAACGAAAACTATCACGTGACCGACGTCTTTTGACATCACGCCATGTTGGGGGTGATCAGTTTAGTAAAATGGGAAAAGGATGATCAATGGATAAGTTACTTCCTAGACCTTTTGTTGGATATTGATCACTAAAATAGTCTGAATTTTAAGAGAAACAAGCTTAAACAAAATGAAAAATCAATTTAACATAAAATTAGATTGCAAATTGTCCTCCACAATCCTATTTGATGATAGAATTAGAAGAAAAAAGTTTTTTTCAGACATAATGAGGAATAAATAGTTGAATGTTCAGCCTTGTAACTCCATTAGTTCGGTCTGTATGCGTAATGCATACATAAATACCCTGCCAGACTGTATCAAACACTGAAGAAACCTATGTTGACCTTTTTTTGACAGTTTTTGTCGATAGTTTCTAATATTTCTAGCTTGATTCGGATAAGAGTGTTAAAGATATAACTCTGATCTAAAAATTACCCCTTTGAACCTTTAGCCTTATAGCTCTCAGATAATCTATACCTGAGCTCCTGAATTCAGCATCATCTATGCCTGTCCTCTTTCTGCCATAGAGTTGTTGTCTTTATCATTGAGTTTGGTGTGATCTCAACTTTTTTCAATGACAGGCAGAAATAAAAACGGTTGGTGAGTATCTTTTTCTGTTTGCTGAGTTTCATTCATTGACTACTTAAACTTTTTTGCTAAATTCATATAAATTTTACCGTTGGTGTGCTGCATAAGTCAAATATATCTGTTGATGTGCCATTATAATATAAAGTTTGAGAATTACTAATTTGAATCTAGATCCATTTTTAGCATTCGAAGTGAAATATCATGCTTACGGTGTTAAGTTAAACAGCACTCTGTCCGAATTATTTGGTTTTCAGGTTCAAAGGTCAAGAAATCTCTTCCGAGCAAGATTCAATACAGCTTTTCAAATCAGATTTAATTAAAGTCATTGAATATTTTCCTGATTGTTGGATGAATCTAATCCATCATGGATTCACCGAATGGTTACCCGATGCTCTTCTGTTGTCGGTTTGAAGAAATAATAAGTTGAAGTATGAAGTAGATAGTTGATTATTTCTTTGAATATAAAGGATTCTAGACATGACCTTTTGATAATTGATATTTGTTTCATAAAACAAGGGAACAAACTTGCCTAGACATGTGTTCGGGAATGACGTTTTGGAGTCAAGTTCCTTTTATAGAGAAGAGATATGATTGACCAAAAGAGCGCTCCGTGGGTGGTTTCCATCTTGTTGGGTATTGCTTTGTATCT
>OY735225.1:5087039-5112039 GCA_963457665.1 Thysanoteuthis rhombus
GACAGAAGATCGTTCGTGGACATTTGTGCAGGAGACTATAAATTCCCGTATTATGAATACTTCGTCTTCTTGTCGATAATCGATCTTACGTAAGATTCGATCCTCGATTTTGTTCCTGGAAGCCAATCATTTATTCACTGCAACGAATAGAAATCGATTCCTATTTTCCCCTGCAATCAAGCAATAAATTACACAAGAACTGATCATCATATTTTATTGCAGACAAAATACATTTCAGGATGAACTCGTTAGAAATTCCTCCCCCCTGGATCCAATAAATCGGGGATTGGATCTCATGATAATAATAAACGAAGCAAGGTCTTCATATGAACTTCAATAAAACAAAAGCCATGTATAAAGACACAACGATCAAAATGAAAAGAGAAAGTAAGCCACTACATCTCCCAAAGACGAGCGATCTCCATGGAATTCTTAGAAGAAAAATATCAAGTAGAAAATAACTGTAAGTTGGAAGGTTTTTGGTAGAGCTTTTTCCTAGAACAAAAACTCCCATTGGTCTCACAAAGAAAAAGTATAAAAGTATCGTTCTTATAGTCACCTATGGAGCTGAAACATCGATCCTAACCAAAAGATTGACCCTCAAACTAAGAACCATGCAACATGCACTGGAGAGAATCATACTCAACCTCACATGGAGGGACCGTAAGGCAGCACAGTATGATAGAGAAAAAGCATAGAACCAACTAGACTGATCGAATAGCAATGGGCTGGCCATCTTGCATGATCGTCAGACAACCGCTGGAAATCTTGATTTACAAAGTGGTTTCATAGAGATCATAGGTAAAATTGTGTCCGGCAAAGAGCATGATGGCGTGACAAAATTGACAAGTTTAGAGAGTATCGGGTCCGGGTCGCCCACAGTAGAAAGGTCTGGCGAATTTTGAGGATGGTCTATCAAGAGCGCTATAAAGAATGATGATGAACCTGCTGAACCGCACACCTAGACCTGAATAGAGGTACATATGCTAAATAGCATATGTTTACGATTTCAACACTCCCCACTGATGGGGGCAAAATATAAATGTTTTAATATATATTTTCGGAAAAATCCCTGACCATCATCGCTTTTTATATAAGGTTTATATCTTTCATTCTGTTCTATTTCTTGTATGTACGCTTACACTACACGTACAAAGATATATTCATAAAAGAACCATACATATTAAACACTGACTGTAAAAATAATAATGGCCTGTGCCTATCATCGGCTTTGCATTAACTTTAGCACCACAAAAGCAACATGGTTACTATCATTGAGTCTTTTTGACTGGCAGTGGGTTCTACTAAAAATATTCAAGGTTTCCAGACTCGATGGGACCAGACAGATGCTGCAAGTGAGGATGTTTCGAAACAGTGAATCTTAGTTGGAAATGACGGACTAGTTTATACACTATATTGTATGACCAATAATTTTGGTCGTTTATTATTGAGCATTTTATCAAAATCCAACAATAAGTTGATTTTTTTCGCTAGAAATTTCAAACCGATTTTTTCTCGATGAAAAAAACCCCAATTACGATCACTTTTTGTTTACAGGTAAACGAATTTGTACACCTCCGTATCAACAGAGTAGAAAAAATATTTCTCATATCAGGATGTTTTCCCAATTGGCTCCTTTCACGAATTGCACAAAAATATTGAAGATAAAAATGTTTCTCACCAACATGACCGCCCGATTTCAGATCAAAATCCCCAACCATCAGCGCTAACAAGTTAATGAATTCCTGATAAGTGAGTTAAACCTGTATTTATCTGAATAGATTAGGAAAGAAAATAATTGAATCATTAGAATTTTTTGTTACTGCTGAATCTTTCCATCAAGCACAGATTTCTTTTCTACAAAACGACAATAAACTGTAACTGTAACGACATTAGTTTTGGAGGCACTCATTCTTATGCACTATTTAATGACATATGCAACTTTATGGAACAACAGTGCTAATTTTCTGGCAAGACTTCTTTAGATTACACCTTTTCTCGGCCAAATTGAAAGTAAATAATTCGCTTGCCGTAATTCTTATAAATTCCAATCCATATTTCTAATTTGCATGCCGTATTTTTGATACAACCACTATAAGGGTAAACTCGTCGTAATTACACTCTCCAAGGATGCTGCAATAAAGAAATTCTACTGAATTTATTATCGATTAATCGACTATTTCCAAAAAGATATAAAACGTCGACTTATATACGAATGCATTTGGTTATCAAACAGAAAGAAAGATAAAACAATATGCCAATCCCTAAACCTTAAGAAACCAACATACAGTATATTTCAGTTATTCATTCTAAAGGATTTGAAAGTGCCGCTGAAACAAATCATCCGTTATAAATAATTTGCTGTTATAACGGATGTCTTAATAATGGAAAGCGTAAGAGTATTGAAAAACGCATGAAATTATCTCAAGAGTTTACTGAGAAAATAATACACTGAAATCTTTTGTTTCTATTGCTGCAATAGAGTATTAAAAACCAGACGTGTTGTTAAAACGCCCGTTACTAAAAAAGTGCCGTTAGAATGAGAATTCACGCTATTCTTCTGATAGTGTAGAGATCTGCAATATGATTGATTAGAAGCCAGGGTTTGAGGCTGATTTCAAATGTGAAAGGTTTCTGCCACTGAAGCGACACCAACGTCGCTGCTTGTCTTTTACTGGGGACAGAGAAAGATTCGCTGATGAGACTATTAATGGCGACAGGCACTAGCCACATTTTGTACAGGGGTTGATGGCGGGAAGAATAAGCTCAAAGAGGGATCAATTTGTCGCAGTGCCTGGCTAGGCCGGAATAAGAGTCATAGGAAAATTAGTTATGGACCAGCATCCTGAGTACCCATAACTCCAGCAACGCCTTACGCTAACTAATTCAATCGCATATAAATTCGAAGATCCGCCCCGAAATTTGATGGATTCTTCCTTAACTGATGGAACATCTTTCGGCGAAATTTTACTGAAATCCATTGAGAGCTTTGGGGATATTTTATGGACTGAAAATCATCATCATCAACCTTTCAATGTCCGTCATTGGACATAGACCTTCTCCTAGATTTTCAAGACTTCTCTATCGTGGGCGTAACGGGCCAGAACTCTTTGAACTTGTCTTGTTCGTCACACCATCTTATATTTTGTTGGCCACAGTTTCGTTATATGATATCCGGGGAATCACGTTGTGAGTCATGATGTCTAGTGGTTGTCTGACATTCTTGCAACATGACCGGCCCATTGCCATTTTAGTCTTTAATGGTTTCTACGATATTTCGTAATCCTGTTTTCCCTCTAACGTATTATACTGTCTTGCGATTGCTACATGTTATTTCTAGCACGATTCTCTCTGTGAATCTTGCATAGTTCCCAGTTTGATGGTCAATCTATTGCTTATGGTCTATGATCCAGCTCCATGGGTGACTATTGCGAAGATGCATTGGCCAAATACCCTTCTTTTCAGGACAAATAGGATTTTTAGTGTTCCTATAGATTGAGCTTTCTATACTGAAAGCTTGCCATCTGAGGGTGTTTCTCGGCCTGAATTCTTCTGTCGAGGATTTCATTAAGATTCGTTGTCGTAAGTAGAGGAAGTGGTCTACTTCTTTTCTATAGCGAATACATGAGTTTAGGATAAACACAAAGAAAACATATCTCCTAATGGAAAAAAAATTGAGGATTCGCCCCAAATTCAACAACTAAGCCTATGGCCCACTTTCCCTTAAAATGTCCTTGAATACCAGGGGGAACTTTTGGAGTTATCAGGTGGACAGATGCAAACAAATAGGGAAAACTGTGAGTTACTCGCCATCCAAGTCAATAACTGAACAACCGTAGCGTCATGAAAAAAATTCCATTGAAAAAGAGAGAAACTAGATATTATTTCCACTAGAAAGCATCTAAAAAACAGTGAAAAATAATCTAGAAACGTCTAGATTCCTGAGAATTTAGTTCTTTTTAGTAAACTCTACCTGCCAGAATAAGCCCCCCAAAAGTCAAAAAAGCATGTATCCAAAAGTGAAAATTTTCCTTTGTAGTCTCATCATCATCAGGCTTTTAAGCATCTACCGTCCGACGGAAGTGGTTTAGTGGAGTGCATATGTTAATTTCCAAGGCAGTAGACAAAACAGCATGGCCAAGGGCGCTGGAACACACTAATAACACATAAAGAGACACACAAGCAAACATATAAATATATGCAAATATACAATAGGTTAAAACCCTTCTACATCCTTGATGGCTACGGCTGTTTTATATCTCCGAATCAGAAAAATATTCCAGGATCCGCCCCTGAATTCAAACACTTTTCCCCGTAGCCTACGAATCTCCTGTCCACGAAATTTCAACGAAATGTATTGAGACCTTTGTAAACATTGCGTGGACAGACAGACAGACAGAAATACAAACAGATGGAAGGTAATACAAATACATCTCTAACTTCATTGGCCGGATGAAAAATGTCATTATGTACTCTAATATACAATTGGAAAAATGATTCAGGAAAATTGTAATCACAATAAGTATTATTTTGATTTATTCAATCTATACAATGAAGAATACTGTTGAATTGTTTGAGATGTGTTTGTCAACTTTCACTTTTAAAACTACGATTTATTTCATTAAAACATTTTTTTCTGACAATGAAATGAATACATTGAGATATTCCCCATTCATATCTATATTTAACATATTCTAAATGTCTTGATTAGAAAATTCTGACTGCATCTATTTACAGTGAAACTTGAAGATACAGCAACTTGTGTCGTAAAAAGTTTCTTCCCGGCCAGAGTATTACACGCATGCAACAGACTGAGTGAAATAACGGTTGCATATCAGTATTCAATAAAAAAAAATCTTTATTTTGACATCGGTCATGCCAAATTTAACTAACAATTTTCTTAGCAGTTTAATTTCATCCCAAGTAAACTGAAGCTGGCTTAATGAGGCAATTAACTGCTGCCAAAAAAAGCTTATTACATATTAAAAATGATTTTCCTATGATATTTTTTTCAATCCAGGAACCAAAGTTCTGAATTTTTTTCTTTGTTTACATTACAGTGCATGATAACTTTTTCCATGACTTTTTCGCTACAAGCTTTCAAACCAGGAGAATCGATATGGACAATAATTATGACTTTCCTGCACGCCTCACCTTGGTGTAATAGTTAGCTAACACGCTCGGAACAGATCATTAAACTGGGCTTCTCAGTAAGAGACTAACCTAATGCTTGGTGGATAGCCAACATGGCCTTTTCTCCCTTCCACATTTATATATATATGAATAGCGAGATATACAGTTAGATAGCTCAAGAGATAGATATGGACAGACTGAGATAGATAGATGGATAGATAAATATGATCAGTCTGTAGATAGATTGATAGATAGATAGATACAAAAATTGATAGGCTCGCCATCGCAGTAAACAATTGAACAACCGTAGCGTCGAAATTTGTAGAAAAAATCCATTTAAGATAGATAAAGCCAAAATGAATTATATCACTGGAAAACTTCTAAAATCTAAATGTTTTTAACAAGCCCGTCATAATAAGGACCGAAAAAGGCCAATAAGGCCCTTTTTAATACCCTTCCAACAATTATTTTTTATAGATTGAGTCTAGTTGAGCACTGATGCCAAATTTCAAATCCGTAGACAAAATAGTATGACCAGGAGCCCTTGAACACACGAACAAACACAGCCACATATAAAAAGGGAAGAATTCTTCGCCTTCTTTGATGGCTACGGTTTTTAAATAGATATGAACAGAATAAGATGGATCGATGGATAGATAAATAAATGAATACATATGATAGATAGAGAGAGAGAGAGAGAGAGAGAGAGAGAGAGAGAGAGAGAGAGAGAGAAACATTAGTGTATTGATTTTTAGTTCTTCGTCTGACTTATCTGCTTTATAAAGAATATTCTGAGTCTTGGAATCAGACAGAGACAAAAATAGTTAAATACTCAGAAATAAATGTTTACATATCTCTATGACAATGTTGCTGATTTTGATATTTTTAATCTAAAAATGTTTTGGGTGCTTCTATATGTCTGAGTGCTTGATAGTCACCTATGGAGCTGAAAAATGGACCCTAAGCAAAACACTAACTTTTCTAACGAGGAACCATGCAACATGCGCAACAGAAAATATTGTCCATCATTACATGGAGAAATCACAAGACAGCGCTGTATTTCAGAGAAAAATACATGAGATGGAGATATCATAGAATCTGCAAGAAAAAAACAAACAAAAACAAATGGCAATGGGCTGGTCATGTTGCAAGTGTGACAAACAAACACTGCAAATCATGACTTATCAAATGGAACCCCAGAGATCCTATGCAAAATCGGGGTGGACAAATTATAAAATGGGTTGACGAGATAGGTGAGTCCAGAAAGTGCTGGTCCCTTGACGTCCTCGATAGAGAGGTGTGATGAATCTTGTGGGAGGTTTATGCCGAACAACGGACGTTAGAAAGGTGGTGATGTAGATGATGATGATAATGATGATAATAAAATCATTTTTAAGTCATCAAAGCATGTAACATATTTCCTTGATATATATATATATATATATATATATATATATATATATATATATATATATATGGAGAATCAAGATGAGTCCAGATGTTTTAAGATTTTGCTTAACTTGATTTTGAAAAATAACTTGACAGTAGTGTTGGCAACATTACATCCCGTAGATTCTCACACAACCAAAAGCCTGACACATTTTAAGTCTGACTTCCAAGCATGTTTTGATTACAAAATTATCTATAGTTGTTCTATACCTAAAGTTTTTATTTTATCATCAATAAATCTATCAGAATATCAAAAGAAATCAATGAGGATATCTTCAGTGGTCGCTCAAGAACAAAGACTTCAGTCTACAGTTCAGGTCTACAGTTTTGTGAAACACGGACAATTATCATTTCGAATTAGCATGACTACTTTTCACCTGCATTTTGATGTATTGGTTTTTATTTTTCATTTTTACGTCCATCTTAAATGTATTTGTGGTTGTCTATCATTACTAAGGCTTATATTCCGATCAAACGCTATATACTCACTGCCGGGGGAAATCCGTCTGGTGGAAAGTTGCGATAAAAAACATCCAATGAATTAGGATGAAGGTAATAAATAGTCATATAAATCAAAGATAACACAGAATTATAATACTTCATCTGATAAAAATAGAAAAAAAGAAGAAAAGTATAAGATTTTTTTCTCTTTTTTTCCCTCTTCTTGTTTGTATTTTAGATTTTAGTTTTTATTGGCCAATGGAATTTTTAAAGGTAAAATCGACTGATATTCCCTTCTGTTTATATTGAAGTATTTACAAAAAATTCTGTAAAAGAAATGATTGATATTTTTTCATTGAAATCATGTTTGGAGATGTTTATTCCCTTGTTAGAATATTTACTTGTTGAGTTTATTTTCACATGAAGTCATTTTTAATCGTTTATTCTGTCATTCATTGACCAACGGTAACCAGCAAAGAAAGCCAAGGGTACTCTCTCTTTTTACATGAGCGTGTTTGTTTGTTTGTTTGTTTGACTATTCCAGTGATCTTCGACACACTGTTTGGTCTACAGATTTGGAAATTGGCATCAGTACTCCACGAGAACCCTTCCAAATTCAACTTTTGAAAAGGAAACTATTTTATCTCCTGGGACCTTATTTCCACGAGTTTATCAGAGACATCTAGTTTCTAGATAATCTAGACGTTTGTAGATATTTTTAGCCTTTTTTTAGCTGTTTTTTCAGTGGAAAATGCCGATGATGTCATAAGTAGAACTTATTCTGACCATATGTATTCCCCGAAAGAATTTTGTTCATGACTTTTGATGCTACAATTGTTCAATTATTGAATGAGATGACGATCTTTTTTTTTTTTTTGTAGTTTCAGGAATCGTTGCTTTATTTTGTCTCCAATGGTACTCTTCCTTCGATTGTTTTTTTATTTTTTATTTCATGGTGGACTTTTTCTGTTCACACCGTCGGCTGCATCTGGGAAAATCGCCCCTCATATCTAATCGGGCTTAGGCCAAGGAAACCTGACAAACTTGATTATATTTGCAAAATAAATTCTGTGGTACGAATGTATGAACCAAAGGAAGCAAAAAGTCAGATAGGAAAAAAAAAACGACACAACTTACAGACATGAGGTTATCCATTTATATACAGATTCAGCCTTAGATGTAAGGTAGGAGAAAAACACTAACTTATTTCTTTGTGGGAAGAAGAGACCTACACTTTTTTAGTTCTTAACTAACACTAAACTTTCTGCTCCGTTACCAGGATTCTGCCCGATGATTTCTTTCGTGTGATTCATTGATAGGTCAAAATTGTAGTGTCTGAGTCGTAACAACTGCTCAATCCGTCCGTTATGTACCAACCACCAATTTTTATTAAGTTTTTTGACGGGGCCCACCGACCAAATATTTTCTCTTGCCCTTTGGGAGGATTGCTGACTTAACTGCATTCTTTTCCCTCCCCTTTCCCTTTTTCAAAACTCACTCTCCTTTCTCTAATCTTTCTTTGTTGAACAACCGTAGCCAGCAAAGGTAACGAACAGTTCTTCCCATGAGTATACTTGTTCATGTATTTGTGTGTTCCAGCGTTCCTGGCCATACCGTTTTGTCGACAAACGTGAAAATCAGCATCAATACTCCACTGCATCGATTAAAAAAAAATCAGCATTTTATGGGTTTTATTTTGACATTTTAGATTCTTCATTGCATTTTAGATGTTTCAAAGTGGAAATAGCATGTAGATTTTCCGGAATAGAGATGTTTCCAGATTTTTTCTTTCCAATCAAAAGAAAAGAAAAACAAGTACATTCTCAAGAATCAAAATGTTCCTTGATGATTTTTTTCACACTACTTCAGATTTTTCCAGTGGTAAAAACATTTATATTCTCCCTTGTTTAGATGTTTTTAGATGATAGATGTCTTAGTGCATACTTTGGAATCTTGATGTTTTTCACTCTATTTTAGACGCCTTCCAGCGAAAAACACCAGCAATCTGAGAAATGGAATTTAATCTGACAAGATTGATTCTCTGATGGATTTTTCTTTTTGCATAATTCCAAATTTTGACGCTACAGTTGATCAACTATTGACTGTTATGGTAAGTTTTTCTTTCGTTATCTTTTTTCTTCATTTACATTCTTTTTTCTTACCGTTTTTTACTTTTTAATCACATTTTCCTATGCTCACTCATCTTTTCTCCCCTTGTTATTTCGTTTACATCAATTCATTTATTCATTCATTCTTCACTCGTTCTTTCTTCATGTTTTTAATGTTGAATTTGGTTTTTCAAAATCTTTCCTTTCCATTCATCTTCAAACTTTTCGTCTTTATTCTGTCCTTAGAATGCGATAGGGATTCCATTGAGCATAAGTCGACAAGGTAAAGTTTTCTCACAAAGCGTAAGAAAAATTGTACAAAATGAACAAATAAAACTTTTAGTGTCGTATAATTTCGCATAGAATAAAAGCTTTGAGACGTTTTTGCAACTTTTACAAGAGATCTTTCCGGATAGACTGATGTGTGAATTTTGTTAAATCGGACATGCCTATAATATTTGTATTTATTTGAATATGTTTGTATAAATCTGAACTTGTTTTGAAGTTGATGTGTAAATATTGTGCATAGTTGAGAAACAGAACCCAGCACTTTATGTAGCGGATATTATCTCGATCACTTTATCGTGGATCGGTAATTTTGTTTGGCGTTTTTATTGTACATGTTTGGAAAATGAGAGCATGAGGGGCTCCTTGGATGTTACGTTCGTACTTCATCATCGTCATCTGTCATTTAAAGTCCATTGTAGGGTAAGGACTTACCCCATGATCTGCCATTTTTTTCGCTTTTAAACGTTATGGTTCCAAATATTGGAAACCTGTCCAGATTATTATGTAATCTTGCCTTTTTCCTGCCACAATTTCACCAATAGCCAGCGGATCCACCGAATAGGTTCTTCCTAAGACGTTGGAACATTAAATTTAACCAAAGAATGGGCTCTCAAACTAATAACCAGTTAAGTTTCAGAGAGGAAGATTGTAAAACGACCCAATATATCAGAAGAAAAACAAGTTTCAGAGATATCCCAAGAGCCGTTAACGAACATGATTGGCAATGGGCCAATTGCTTAACTCATATCATGGATTGCATGATGCAAGGTACCAAGGAATACTTCATTGAAGAGCACCGTGATATCAAACCCACAAGAGCAAGAAAGTCCCATCGGCCTCCAAGAGAAATGTATACAAGCAATGCAATCCTCCTGATAGTCACCAATGGAGATAAAACAGGTGAAACCTAACCAAGAGACAGACTCTCAAACTGGGATCCATGCAACGCCCACAAGAAAGAATCACGCTCAACATCACATGGAGAAATCACAAAAACATAAGAGAAGATACAGAAGTCAGAGACATTATAAATTCAATTAATGAACTCCAATCGCAATGGGATATTCATATTGCAAGAATATCATAAAAGCTGGTTATCACGATTCACAACCTGGATCTTCAGAAATCATATCCGAAAATGTGTCTGACAGATAATACGTAGATGTTACAAACTGGACAAGTTTTGAATGCAGTGGCTCTGCGACGCCTATGATTGAGAAGTCTGACGATTCTTGGGAGAGGTCTATGTCCATCGACAGACATAAAAAAGCTGCTACTGCTGCTGCTGCTACTGCTGCTGCTGCTGCTGCTGCTACTGCTGCTGCTGATAATGATTTAACCTACTGGCCAATGTATGTCTCCTTGTAAACTGAACTCTGGGTCTCCGACGAGTGCATAGATTAGTCTCGGGTCGACGATCACTTGGGAATCTTGGCCAGAGGCCAGAATAAACTTTAGTATTTATTCAGTTTGATAGCCGACATTTCTTTTGCTTTCATTTCCTTGTGTCCAAAAATCTAGACGATCACAGTTTTCTTCAAAATTTCAATTTACGTCCAATCGTTCGAACGATTGAAACCGTAATGAACCTTCAGGTAAAAGTAGTAGTAAGGTCAGTGTTTTTTTTTTTCGTTTATATTTTGACGTTCATTTTTTTCTCAATTTCATTTTTTCCTTTCTTTCTTTATCTTTTTCTTTCTTTCATTTTAATCTATTATTCCTTTCTTTCTCTTCAATTAAACGCTCATTATTTGATATTTTCTTTCCTTGCTCAATGATGTCTTCCTCCTTTAAAAAAAAAAAAATAACCCCCTATCTTGATTATTGATGCCTTTCTTTCATTCTTTCTTTCTTTCTCAGTCACTTTCTTTCTCTCTTTCTTTCTTCATTCTCCTTGATTTGTTTTTTTTTATTTATTGATGTTGGAAAAATCAACTTTAGCCTCTTTTGCATTTTATCGATTTATCCCTGTCCGGGACGTTCGTTCTGTTGGAAAATTCCCGGGTGTCTGGAGACCAAACATTGGCGTGAAAATTTGAATCAATGGCGACAGTCAAGACACAATCGATATCTTTTATTTTTTTGTTGCATTTTATCTATGCAACGTACGAGACTCCTTTCCTATTTCTTTTTCTTCTTTGAATTCGTCTTTTCTCTTTCATTATTATGCCCCGAATTCTTCTCCATCTTCTTCCGTCTTTTTTTCTTTTCATCATTATTTTTTCTAATAATTTCTTTCTCTTTCTTCGTAATCAACGTATCCCTTCTCTCCTTCATCTAATATTTCTTCCCATCGTCGTACTGTTTCTCCTTCCTCTTCTTTGAAGTCGTCTTTTCTTTCAATATTATCTCATATTTTTCTTCATCTTCCTCTTCTCACTCTTTTATTAACTCTATTTCCTCTTTTTCTATAATCAGCGTATTCCTTTTTTTCTCCTACTTCTTCCTGATCTTCTTCTACATCGTCTCCCACCTTTATTCTGCCTTTTTTCTTCCTTTACCTTTTCTTTTCTTTCTTTTCTCCTCCTTGGTCCACCTTTACCCTTTCTTCTTCTTCTTTGTTAGCCTCTACCCCCTCTTCTTCTTCTTCTTCTTCTTCTTCTTCTTCTTCTTCTTCTTCTTCTTCTTCTTCCATCCACTGCTACCCTCCTCCTTTATTTTCCATACCTTCCCCCGTCGGTGCCTTCCCCCTTGATGCTCCCACATCCCCATCATATCCATCGATCCAAAATCTCGACTGTGTTTTTTAATTACCTGCTTGGTTGACCAGAGGTCTCACATGGCTGTCAGCCTCTTTTCTAGACTTTTTTCCCCAGAAGACAAATCTCAGGATCATCGTCGCTGCTTTCAAAGATTCTCTGACATCAATAATCATTCAGATGTAGATCTAGAAAAATCTCTTGACAGCACCGAAAACAATGGAATTGAACAACTGTAACCACCGAAGGTGGTAAAAGGTTCTATTCTGTTATACATTTACGCCGACAAGTGTGCTTGCTTGGGTGTGTTCCAGCGCTCCAGGCCATACCGTTCTATCTACTGACTTGAATACTGGCATCAGTATTCCACTCAACACTTTCTAGTAATCAAAAAACTATTTAGGAAAAATAAGATTTTTTCAAACTTTTTTCGGGGCCTTTTTTTTTCACTCTGTTCAGACGTTAACAATACCAGTGATGTCCCCAATAGAATTTATTATGTCCATATTTATTCTCTATTGGAATTCTTTTTACATGATTTCAAATTTTAACGCTACCGTTGTTTAATTAATGACTGTGGTGCTGAGTTTATTTATATAATCAGATGCAGTATTGTTAACCGTTATAGCATGAGTTGATATGTGATATAAATAACTACGAAATTTCAATGAAAGTTAATAGTATTTTTTAGATTAAAGTGATTCATAACAATTCTTTATATGTTTATAAAAATCATCAAATAATCGCTTTGATAATACTAAAAGAGAAAAAACCCATTAACAACATCCATGGTGGGTTTGAAAGGCACATAAAGCTTTCGGAGCGAAGTGGCTATTGCTGCTTCACGTAAACTTGGCA
Source organism: Thysanoteuthis rhombus (assembly GCA_963457665.1). Taxonomy (NCBI): domain Eukaryota; kingdom Metazoa; phylum Mollusca; class Cephalopoda; order Oegopsida; family Thysanoteuthidae; genus Thysanoteuthis; species Thysanoteuthis major. The sequence goes on from OY735225.1 coordinate 5,100,016, forward strand.
TATTTTTGAGAAACAGATGTGTAAGTTCAAATATGAACACTTTGATACTGACTGAATGACGATCATAGGTGAGTCGTGTGGAAAAAAAATAATTTAGATGAAGACGAATAGTTGCCCAAATAAATACAACTGGAAACATTTTTTCGGTGGGGTAGTTTTTTCTCAGTCTCCAATGTTTTACGCTTATTTTGTAGTTGCTTTTTAGTCTAGAAACGGTTTTGCAGACATGTTATTACGTTCTCTGACAGCTGAAATGAAAAGTTTTTTTGGTTTTATCTTAACTAAGATCAACTCAAATATCAAATTGGCACGTGTTGCAGCCATAAAGTTGCACATTCCTACACCTTACAATAATTCACTAAATGTTTGTACGTCTGTGATTGCAAGACACGAGAACTTTATGAGAACTTCTCAAAAATTGTGCTTACTTATGGGACCCTGGGACAGGTTTTCAGTGCATTACCTTTTGAAAATTTCCCAGAAAAAGGAAGAAGAAAAAGGTATTTAAATGGGGGTCAAATTTATTTCGTAATCAGTCCCTTAGTTTATGTGTGCAATGTTCATGCTTATCTAAAATGTACTCTCAAATTAAAATCGCAGAAATATTTTGCCACTGTGTGCTTTACTGTTTGACATTCTCCAGATGGATTAGACAGTCTTCATGGCTGAGAAACGTTGAGTTTCAGGTTTTTTGGATTGGTGCTCCAGTCCACAAGGTAGTGTATTAGAAGTCTTGATAAGTGGTTCTCGAGAAATCTGAATGCCTGAAAATAAATCAACAATTGGTCAAATTATAAAATTGACAGTGGCAAGGCAGTGCAGTGTCGAGTTTGAAGCTCATTTATCTACTCTACTCGACAAATGTAATAGAACAAAAGATCACGAATATTCCATTTCTATGAATTATCATTGTAGTTTTTGCTTCAGTTTTCGTTATACAAATTGCATAAAAATTGCTTACTGATGAGATTGGACTAAAAACAACAATTTTGTTTTTATCTAAGTACAATCTAAGTACAATTGTAGAAATATCTACGTGTATGCACCATGATCATTTGACAAATGGTCATAGTTCGGAGTTGCCATTTGCCACATAAATAATTCAGTACACAAGGCAGCGCAGTGTCAAGTTTGGAGTTGTGCAGTGATCCCGAGAAAACTATTTTTAAAAAATCAAAGATCATGAACCTTTTTTTCATAGTTACTCTTAATTATCTGGCTTGACTTACGCTTATTGGAAAGATATAAATTCAGATAAAAAAAAAGAAATTTGAAACACTGAAAAGAAGGAGCTGAAATACTTGGAAGCCATAGTTCCATACGACGCTTGAAAAATTATTTTACATGACATAGCAGGCTACTCAACATACTCTAAATTCCGTCTTTTTAAAAACAAGAATCTTTAGAACAGGTGCTGTCCTTGTTATTCATCATTATTATCAGTCTTTTATTACCCATCGTTTGGAATAGAACTTCCCCAAGATTCGCCAGATTTTGCTATCGAGGATGTTGCAGCAGCAATATCTCCTAAACCTTTTCAAACCGTCGCACCATCAGATTTTCTGTCAGTCAGAGTTTTGCACATGATCTCTGTGAATACACCTGGTGAGTCCATCGTAGGATCATAGATTATCCCCAGGATTTGCAAGACTTCTCTGTCATGGGTGTCGCGGAGCAAATCTTTTCTGAACTTTACAAGTTCGCCACGCCAACTTATATTTAGTCACCCACAATTTTGCATATAACCTCTGACGATCCACGGGATTAGTGATGTCCATCGGTTGTCTGACATTTTTGCAACATGACAAACCAATTGATATTTGCGTTTCCTAATCGATTCTCTATCCCATACTTCTGTTTATTCATACATAACCAGTTTGCCAGCTAGCTAGACCCACGTAAAAACTGAAAAAAAACAATGTTGACGGATTTGATTGACCGTTTCTGATATGTAGTAAACCTTCGGTATAATGGAGCCCAATTTATCCGTTCTCACATTCAGTGGATACTTTAATCAGGCATGCATTGATATCTAAATTTGGATATTTTTGTTGCATCAAGATATGGGAAATCGTTGTTAAATATTGGTTATCAGTTAAGATATAATTTTAATGGTACTCTGTTATTTTTTAGATTTGTTTGCAAAAGTTTGTTATTTTTAGATACTATATGTATTGTTTGCAAAAATAAAGTAAGTTTGTGTAAAACCAATATCTTGATTAGGTTATGGAGGCAACATCAAAATGTTTTTTCTACATAATGGTTTTAACAAATGTTTTTCTCAATAATGGTTTCAACAAAAAAATTTTTTTCAAGAACTCATTCGTGTCTGTAAGTGAGTTGAAAGCCGGCATATTTATTTCTGATTTAATGAATTTTGTTTTACTGTTTGGAATGGATATAAATCTTATATCAAATTTACTGTTCTGATTCTGTATCAGGTGTGATGTCTTGGGGTTAAAATTGTTGGTTAGAATTCACTTTTTAACCTCGTAGTCGTCATAAGAGTGTTTATTTTTCTATCAATTTTAGGTGCGTTACACCAAGGAATCGTTCGAAAAACTGTTGGTTTTTAGAAAAAAAAATATTTTAGAGGTTTTATGAAAGAGGGCTCTGTTGATAATGTGACAATAAGACTTGAGTGGGCACTTACATTCCGACAATTTTGATCCAATTAATCGTTTTTAGACTTGAATTAAAAACTAAATATCTCTCCCGAATGAAGAATTCCTCGATGGAATGAAAGTCATAATAATCGAAAACACAAAAATGAAAGAAAACAGAACATACGTTAACACAAAAAACAAGATGCACTTTTTATTTCTTTCACTCCTATTTGGATATAAACATTTTCAAAAAACTTGCCAACACTCCTGCCACGACATGATCAAGTTATCGCTATTTGAACAGTTTGTTGAACTCATGTCGGTTTTCGTGAAGTGGCGCCGATTGGTATTTTTAATTGCAGTTCAAGACGTCTATTACTCATGAGATTATCACTGGACTCTCAATTGCTACAGAAATGTCTGTCATCACATGACCATAAATGAAGATGAATGAAAAGATGGTAATAATATAATTGACATTTCATTCAATTCTACTTATTCAAGAAAAAGAAAAAAAAGGATAATTACATCAACACTTTTTAAGCGGTTGAAAAATCGAATATACGAGAATGAATTGAAAAAGTGATTTTGGTTCGCTCAAATACCTTATTTAACCCATTCATAAAACCAATTATTGAAAATAAAAATATCAAAATTTTTTTTCTCGGCGCACCCGTCCTCCTAACGAGTTTTTACACACACTAACTGCATAATATCATGAAAAAAACATGAGAAATCAGTTGGCCATGTTGTAAGAATGGCTGACACCGACTGAACATTACGATTCACAACATGCATCCCCAGTGATCACATGCAGAACCAGGGCTGACAAAATATAAGATGGTATGATGAACTAGATAAGTTCAGAGAGTGCTGGCTCAGTGACACCCACAATGTGAAGGTCTGGTGAAACTTGGGCAAGGTTAATGTCCAGCGATGGACACTAAAAGACTACAGCTGATAAACCACAAAATTAGTACGTGAGAAAACTACAAAACAAACAATAATTGACTATGAAGCAAAACCGTTGTTTATTATTATTATTATCATTATTATTATTATTTGGAATCTCACACCAGTTGCCTGGTGGTAACCGTTGGAGTTTGAGTGACAGCAAGTCTCCTCAAGTCTCCAGCCCTCCTCTCCTAGTACACATAGGTCGCAGTAATTCTGCGATTTACAGTTTCACACCGATTGCCCAGTGGTTATCGCTGAAGGCTGAGTGACAATAAGTCTCCTCAGGTCTTCAGCTAACGTCTCCTCTCTCTTTCGCATATCATGACAGAGCTACGATTCGTTGCAGTACTTATATCTCTAGCACCTTCCTCAGTATCCGTGCAGTTCCCAGTAGTGCTGTGGTCTGTACGGTCTCTATCCTTCTCCTAATCCCGATCTCCTCCAGTCTCTCCCTCAGCGTTTTGGGGACAGTTCCTAGTGCGCCCACTATGACTGGTACTACCCTGCCATTATCATAATTATTATTATTATTATTATTATTATTATTATTATTATTATTATTATTGGCAATCTCACACCAGTTGCCTTGTAGTTACCGCCAGAGGTTGAGTGACAGCAAGTCTCCCCAAGTCTCCAGCAAATTTCCTCATTCTCATAGACTACAGTAATACTGTGGCTTACTGTTTCACACCAATTGCCCGTTGTTCATTGGTGAAGGCTGAGTGACAATAAGTCTCCTCAGGTCTTCAGCCAATATCTCTCTTCTCTCCTTCGCCTGTCATGCCAGTGCTGTGGTTCACATCTCCGCTTTCATTTTCCTTCCTCTGTTAGGCTACTGCTGATATTTAGAGTTGCAGTCCTTATATTTCTAGCCCTTTCCTCAATATCCGTGTGGCTCCTTGTAGTGCTGTGGTCTGTACAGTCTCAATCCTTCCTTTTATCCCAGGCTCCTCCAGTCTCGCCCCCTGTGTCTTCGGGACAGTTTCCATTGCTAGATCTTGGTATTTTCCCAGTTTTTCACTCTCCTCCCTCTTTACTTTATGATCTGCAGGCACAGCCACGTCTATTATTTGGCAGATTTTCCCCTTCTTGTCTCCGATTACCAAGTCCGGTCCTCTTGCCTGGATGAGGTGGTCGGTTTGGATATCAAATTATCATTATCATCATTATTTGCACTTTTACACCAGTTGCCTGGTGACTGAGTGACTGCAAGTCCCCTCAAGTCTGAAGCCCTCTTCTCCACACTCTCATCGACCACAGCAATGCTGTGGTTTACAGTTTCACACCAGTTGCCCAGTGGTCATCGCTGGACGTTGAGTGACAGCAAGTCTCCTCAAGTCTCCAGCCCTCCACTCCACACTCTTATAGTCCACAGCAGTGCTGTGTTTTACAGTTTCACACCAGTTGCCCGATGGTCATCGCTGGAGGCTGAGTGACAGTAAGTGTCCTCTCATCTCTCCCTCCCCTACGACAGCACAGTGTTGCGGTTTGTACATCCATCATCATCAGTGGTGTTTTTCTCTTTCTTCACCCCTCTCTCTCTACCTCTCCCTATTAGGGCACTGCTAAGTGCTGGGGATCAAATGCTAATTATCTATGGTCAGACTAAGCTTTAGGGTTGAAAGTTGAGTGATTTTCCATACGACAGTCACGGTTTGAAGTTTTCAGAATTCAACCATTTTCAACCTTACATGGATTTCTGAGGACTTCTCTTTTCTTTCTTTTTTTATTGCTTGACCTTAAGAGTCGATAACCAACATACTTGAGAAAAATGAAAACCTAACAATAAACAGAGATAAGATTGTCGGACGCGCCAAAGAATTTTGCCAAAAACTTTATTCGTCCAAACCAGGACTACAAAACAATGAATAGGATACGCAATACGTGAGCAATCAACTCGAGGACTTCCCACAAGTAACGCCGTGGGAGGTGAAATAAGCCATTAAATAGACAAAAAAGGGGACAGTCCTCTGACTTGACAACATCACCATTGACATACTCTGAAAAGCAGGTAAAACCATCACAAAGAAACTGGACGTCCTTTTCAACTCGTGTCTAAAACACATCAAAGTTTCAGATGATTGGAACACAGCTATCATAATGCTTTTATATAAAAAAGGAAACTCGAAACACCTCAACAAGTACAGGCCTATAAGCCTACTCAACTGCGTATACAAACATTTCATTAAGTTCATAACCAACTGAATCACAAAAACGCTTGATGAAAACCAACCACGAGAGCCAGCTGGCTTTAGAAGAAGCTACTCGGCCATGGATCACCTGCATTTGATAAATCAGCTGAAAAAAAAGAACAGCAGAATGTAAACTACCACTCACCGTAGCATTTATTGATTTCAAAAAAGTGTTCGACTTAGTAGAAATCCCTAAGGTCATGGAGGCCATCACTTGACAAGGTGTAGATCCAGTATATGTCGAAGTGCTGAAACATATACAATCACAGCAGCTCCCTTTATCAGGTTACATAAAGACTCAGACCCCTTTCAGCTCCAGAAAGGAGTAAGACAAGGTGATATCAGCTCACCCAAACTTTTCGCAGCCTGCCACGAAATGATCTTCAGAAGACTAGACTGGGAGAGTACAGGGATTGAAATAGATGGCAATTATCTGAGCAACCCCAAGTTTGTAAACGACATTGCCCTTTTCGCAGAGAACCTGCACGACCTCCAATTAAAGATAGAACTGGATGAAGAGATCAAGAAAGTCTGACTACACATGAACTTCAGCAAGACGAATATCATGTACTACAACCACATCGGAGATAACAACACTAAGATCAAAATCAAGGACACAGAACTGGAGAAAGTTGATCACTATATCTACCAAGGACAACAAATCTCCATGAAAACTTCAAAAGGAGAAGAAATCAAACAAAGAATAACACTAGGACAGCAAGCCTTTGGCAGAGCAAACTCAACCTTCAAAAATAAGAAGATCCCATTAATCCTAAAGAGAAGGGTGTATAACCAGTGTATCCTCTCAATAGTCACTTATGGAACTGAAACATGAAACCTAACGAAGAGACAGGTCCGAAAATTGAGAACTAAGCAACGTGCACATGAAACAATTATGCGTCACATGGAGAGACCACAAGACAGCACAGTTATTATTATTATCATTATTATTATTATTATCATTATCATAGTTATTATTATTATTATTACTATTATTATTATTATTATTATTATTATTATTATTACATTTTTTAACTTCGTCTCAACTTTCATCATCGTAAAGACATAATAATCTATTCATATGACGAGCCGTGTTTTTCTCTGTCTATAGTGATGGATCCTCAAACTTAAAGGTAACAATCATGCTGATAAAAATATCTCCAACCAAGCATTTGAAATTTGGGCAACTATCTTTGGATAACTTCATGAAAAAGGGTTTTAAAGCGAAAATCAGTGAAAAAAATCGAAAATACTTTTGATACTCCCTAATATTTTTTGCAGCGAAACTATCATAATTATCGACTTAGTAAGGATTGTTTGACATTCACTGTGATTTGTATATGTTATTTTGACTAGTATCATTAGTCAAAGGGATACTAGAGTTCCCCAGTTAAAATTATAGTGCTTGCAGCTGGTGGCGTCAAAGTGTTTGGAATAAGTAATCATAGTAGTTTAGTGTATGTGTGGGTTTACTCATTAGTAACCCCATTCACTTGGCTGGGAGATAGTTCCAAGTCTCTTTAGTATTGACTAGGCAATCAATATTCATAAAATTACAATTCTGGCTATTATACTACTTACTCACTTATTCCTTCATTCTTTCAACCCTTCTTTCATTCTTCCGGTCTTTCTTTCATTCATTCATTACTTCTTTACTTCCTCCTTTTATTTCTATCTTTTTCCTTCTGTCTTTCATTCAATTATCTATTTCCCATAACTCCTTCTTTCCTCCCTTTGCTCTCTTTTTCCTCCCTCAATCTCTCCCTTACTCCATTTCTTCCTATATTCTTTCTATTTTTCCCTCTTTTTCCCTTTCTTCTTTCCATCCTTCATTTCTATATTTTCTCCTTCTCTTATATCCTTCGTTTCTTTCCTTTTCTTTCCTGTCGTCTTTTACCTTTTCTGTTCTGTTTCTATCCCCCTTCCTCTCTTCTTCCCTTCCCCTCTCCTCTTATCCTTCCAATATTTCTTTCTTTCTCCTCCCCATATTTATCTCACAATTCTGTAATTTCAATTTTTTTCTCTCGAAAACTCTTTGATTTCTTACCATCATTGTACTTCAAGTCAACTAATTCATCTTCTTTCTAGAAACTGCCAACCAAAATTGTCAACATATTCAACATAAGTTTCTACAGGTTTTAAGTTATTCTTGCTCGCTTGTTAACAATTAATGTATGAGTATGAAGTGCGTACAGGACTTACCAATGGACATAGAGGTTTCAAAATGTAAGCATTTACTCCTTAGCGAGTCTAGAAAAAAAAACGAAAAAACGTTTTTTTCAATCACATCCCGGCCCCACCAAGTAAGTTTTTAGTGGAGGGATTAAATTTGCAATGTAAGTTGATGCTAAATGAGATCCCCCCTCCAGTTTGTGTCTAGCTGCTTTTACTCTTGTTGAAAACTCACACTTTTTAATGATGGATGGATAGATAAGAACAGACCGAGATCGATAGATAGATAATGAAATTGATAGATCGATAAGTAATTAGCAGAAAAGATCAATGAATGAAAATTAAAGAAAAAAGAGGAGGGTAAGAGAAAACAAGAAGGAGGAACGAAAGAAGATTAAAAGGTAGGAATAATTTGATATAGTAGGAAAATGAGGGACTGAAAGAAAAACGTTTAGTCAGAGAAAATTTGAGACAGTAAACTCTCGTTACAACAGCATTCTTTCCAACGACATCAAAAAAGAGACACGCACATTCTAACAGTACGTTTCTTTTCATATTCACGTAATACTATTGCCAGAGATTTCACTTTTTCCTGATCACACTTAAAAGTAAATGATTTGCTTGCCATATTTTTCAATACACTGATTTAATCCGTCTATTATAACGGCAGATTCATTACACAAGAGCACTCCAAAACAGTGCCGTAATAAGAGTTTCCTCTAACAAACATGAATATCTGAAAAAAGTTCTGCGTAAAATGGCCTGTGTCCTCCCCGGAGACCCGGGCAGGATTTATTTTCATCCAATATTATACCAAAAAATAAAGTTTGACTGAAGGATTCTTGTAAAAATAGAAGATAGGCATTGACTTTTATATGGTGCAACGATAAAACACCAAATTTGTTCGTCTTCTGTTTTTATATTCCCAACTAAAACTCTTCTTATGTTTAGGGTTCCTGTATTCTGCACAGTGTGCGGTGATGAGATTGACAAAATGTTAAGTATTCCCTTCCCTTACCCGATGCATCTCATAGCACACACAGAGAAAAATTCACCCGAACATTCCCCCATACATACATACATACATACATATAGATGTATATATATGAAATTTACTACGAGTTTAGCATTTACGACGTGATTTCGATCTGTTTCCCTGGGTAGATTTTCCAAAAATGGCGTTTATTCAACCATAGCATTTATTTCTATAACGATGATAAAGTACTCCCATTGTCTTTCAATTCCTACGTGTAATGCTAAACTATTTTTGTTCGTAGAATAAGACAATAGAATTATCTTGATTGTATACTGGAGTGACAGAAAGAAATGCTCGAGAAACTAATTCCGTCTGCTGTTATAGGGTGGTTGTCCAATATATGTACCAACAACACACCCACAGTGGAATGGAAAATATTAGAATAAACATATGTATGCCAGAACATTGAAACACCATGTCACCTAAGTCTAAATAAAAGATTTGAAATCCTCACTTTTACAAATAGACAAAAAAACAAAAACAAAAACAACAACGAAAAAACTCGGGATTATTGAATAGAAAAAAATGAAGTTGCATTAAAATGCCGGCAGTGCTCAAAATTTCTTCCAAAAACATAACTTAACACTTCATGTACAGCTATACAAAATTAAGCACCTTAGCTATCTCATTTTTCTTGGCATTGTAAATAATGGTAGTAGAAGCATTACAATTAACATTATGATAATTATTTTCATACCCCCATCCACTTTAAGAACAACCTATCACCTTTTCATAATCATCTTAGATATTTAAAAACGAACCCATCCTAGAATATAAAAAAGAATAAAACATGCACAATTCGATTCATGTGAACCTAAAACACTTGGGCACAGATAAAAATAAGAATTGGATACTTCTAGGAGAGAAACATGCCATAAAGAGCTGATGGTTTAACAACGCACGGATAAAGAAAACGTCTAAAGCATCTACTTTTTTTTGTCTCCACTATGTAAAGAAAACAAAAAGTAACCAAGAACCAAACAAGGAAAAGAAAAAAAAAGGTATATAAATAGAATAAAAGGAAGGTTCTCCATCCATAAAAGTAACCCCCCCACAATGAAGTCCTAGATAAGGATCCAAAATTGATTGAATCATTCATCTTAAAAAGCTAAGACAGGGTAGAAACATAAAGGTGTTTGTGTTGCAAGCACTCTATTTCATCATATATATATATATATATATGTGTGTGTGTGTGTGTGTGTGTGTGTGTATTTCATAATTTCTTTTATTCCGATAGTCCAAAAAATGAGATGTGGAGGAAACACACACACACACACACACACACACATATATATATATATATATATATATATATATATATATATATATATATATATATATATATATATATATATACATATATCGTCTAGAGTGTTTTACAGCTTTAAACACTAAATATGTAAAAACGTTTTTTTCAGAATTTATTTCATTTCAGTTAATGGTTTCCAAATATTTGTTAATGCAATACATGTTAGCTTTTTAAAGAGTTTCAAGTTTTACAAAAGGTAATATGTGCGAATTTTTCTTTTGAGGATCCCCAGTTATATATAATGTAAAAGTTTTGGTATTCAAAAACAATACAGTAATATTAACATGTTTCACCAGCAGTGTCGATCAAGCAAACCCCCTTCAGGCTATGATCCTAATATTCATCTTTGTTTCATAATTTTTAGGGCCGAAGTTTATTATTTTATATGGGGTATCATCTTAATGTATTGAACATGGATGTTATTTTATTCTACACATCATTTAAACATTTTGAAAAAAAAGGGCCCACTTACGGAAGTTACCCCCAGAATGTATGTACGATGATGGATCCATAATTAGAACGTATGTGAATAGTTGTTTGAGGCACTTCTTTTGAAGTGGATATTTTGTTCGTTATTTCGCATTAAATCTCAGACCACGTGTAGGTTTGAGTGTTTTGATAAATATATATATATATATATATATATATATATATATATATATATATATATATATATATATATATATATATATATACATATATATATATATATATATATATATATCGAAATATTTATGATTCAGACCCACCTCCTCAGTGCTGACGTTTAGAAGATTCAACCAAAATATCTTGGCACGATGATCAGTTTTTTAAATCCTCCGACGTTTAGTTTCCTGATTTTTTAAAAATCTCATCTTAAACTATTCTAGAAGAAATTCTTGAAAGGTTTTTATCTTTATTTATTTGAATTATAGTTTTACTATCATTTGCACGAGAATCTCTTTTTATTTCACAATCAATTCTTATTGTGTTGTTTTTTTACTAAATATTTAATGACTAAGTTTTTACTGACATCAACAAAACGGCTGTCTTCATGCCTACAAAACAAAAAACTTAAAGTGTAATATACCATTAAGTTACAAGAACAGGTGAACGCAAGCAAGATAACTGAGAACGCAATTCATTATTGAAAATAGGTAATTTTTCATTTTAACTATTAAGAAGTTTTTCTATGAACTTATGTTGAAAATAATAGATTAGCAATGGTAGAGATTCTTTTTTGCTCAGCTTTTACTTCGAGTAATTGCGTGCGATTTGATTCTTCAGATAGCAAGGTCGACATCAAAGATATCGGTAGGGCAAAGTTTGATATTTGAGAAATTTCAAAATGTTTTTCAATAACGCGTGCATGCACTCACACACACACACATACAGACAGACACACACACACATTTATATATTACATCTTTCTTTTTCTTTTTCTTTCTCTACTTTTTCTTTATTCTTTTTTCTTCTTGCTCTTGTTTCCTTGTTCCTTTCCTTCTTTCTTTCTTATGCTTTTTATCATTCTTCTCAATGTTGTGCTTTTTTTTTTGCATCATCATCATCATCATCATCATCATCATCATCATCATTTTCCCCTCTTTTTGTCCCCTGTCCCAACCCCTCTCTTATTTTCTGCCTTTATATCTCTATTCCTTTCCCTTCTCTTCCTCTCAACGCCTTCCACGCTACCCCGTTCCCCACTCATTCGCTACCAATGCCTGACATGAAAAGCTTAATAGCTTAACAAAAGAATTCCTCGGTTCTTTG
>OY735225.1:5114539-5129539 GCA_963457665.1 Thysanoteuthis rhombus
GGTAGACTATTAATATGTTATTAAATACATTTGTTACCGCAAAAACGTCGAAAAAAGTTCTCTAAAATGAATACTAAACAAATTTTTGGTATTGTAATTATTCATCAGCCATTTTAGACGCCATCTTGAAAGATTACACCTGGCATAGTCTCCATGATGGCCGCCATCTTGAAAATTATACCTATCCAGCGGTCGGACGATAAAAGACTTAATATATTTTGAGCATACTGGAGACTTCAGAAAAACGTTGGAGAAACTTGTGTAGGATGAATAATGAAACTGTAATCATTTTAATGATTTGACAGTTATCTTGAACGTATTATTGAAAATTAAACCTTTCTTATGGTAAAACTGTGATAAATAATATTTTATTAAGCATACCTGATAACGATAGACCGCTATAAAACCTTCTCTAGAATGAATTTTGAGGGAATAGTAAACATTTGATGATCTGACAGCCATATTGTACGCCTTATGAAAATTATACCTTTCCCAAGATAAGACTGTCAAATTGTTAGTATATTATTGTGAACACCGTTGGAAAGCGTCAGTTGAAATAATTTGGGGTTAAGATGAGTTCTTTCTTTAAAGCAGTCAGCTAACTTTACGTCCGTTTTGACGCCATTTTAAAGATTATACATATATTGATCAGACAGGGGTAAACTATAAATTGGTTATTAAACACAATTTGGTACCATGAAGAACGTTTGGAAAACTTGTCTAAAGTTAACAATGAACCAGTAATGGATATTTCTAGAATTCGGCTGCCATTTTGAACGCCATATTAGATATTATACATTTCCAATCAGACGGTGTTAGACATTTAGTATGTTATTTAGCACATCTGATACTACAAATGACCGTTGAGAAACTTCCGTGTGCAATTGTTTTGGGGTTAAAATGGCTGTTTCATAAATGTAGCCAACTATGTAATTTAGCCATTTTCGAGGCCATCTTGGAAATTATACCTTCCCAATGGTCAGACTTGGGTAATATTCTATGTTATCAAATACAAAATACCTTTAGGAAAACTTGTCTAGAATGGAAAATAGTATTTTAATTTACTTTTTGGTGGCAATCTTGAATATTTACATTTATATATATATATATATTGAGGATAGGTGCAATATCAAGACGTGTCTGGTAATGCTAAAGGCATCTATTTTTTCTCATCAAACTCTGAAGATGGAGTTGACTTTAACAACTGAAATCTTCAGATGATTTAGGGGTTGTACTCTTCACTGTTTATTTGTACCGTCACGTTAAATTAAATTGATATATAGAAATAACATTTTCTTTTCGTGATTCGAAATCACTATCAAGTGATCAGCAAGCAGCTATTTTACCGACTAGGACAAACTGGCAACTCAGAAATATCCACGAAAATATCACGTGATAATTACACCATGGCTTATTTCATTCTAGTGAATTGAAACGTACTTATTCCATTCCACGAAAAAATATTCTCTCTTTTTTTTCAATTTACACACACACACACACACACACACACACACACACACACACACACACACACACACATATATATATATATATATATATATATATATATATATATATATGTATATATATATATATATATATATATATAAAAGTATATATATATAATATATAAAAGTTGCAGTAATCAAGCGGCTTAGAGTTTAGCCCTACTGCAGTCAGGTTTGTTTTATATAAAAAGTTTTTTTTATCCCAAATTCACATTCAGGAAAGAGTTTGTACTACCTATTAAAATGAGCCTTTAGAGATATGTTTGCCTTTCTCTTGGTCTACCCGCTAAACATTCCATTTGGACGTGACACCCAGCAAACACATTATTCGTTCAGCTTGGTGAGGAAATTAATTAATGACAGAGCATGTTGATTTATCCGCATTGCCTTGGCTACATTTCATTTTAGCTGGATCATATCGGATTTTTCATTCAAATTCATATTTTTTATCATTTGGCTTTATGACATGATAGAGACATTATATCCCCTCTGGCCCATAACTTCCACCGAAATTTCAATTTCTCTCGAATTTTGAATATGAAGCATTATCATTACGTTCTCCGGTGAATTTGTCAACGACAATTTGTCTATACCAATTCATCTACAACAATCTATCTACCCGTACAATTCGTCTAAAATAGTTAATCTACCTGTGCAATTAATCTGTACTAGTTTATCTACCCAAACAATTCATCTACAACAATTTATCTACGCATATAATTCATCTACAATAGTTTATCAACCACACAATTTATCTACAACAATTTATCTACACATACAATTCATTTACAGCAATTTATCTACACATTCAACTCATTTACAACAATTTATATACACATACAATTCATTTACAGCAATTTATCTATCCATACAATTTATCAACAACAATTTATCCTCCCATACAATTCATCTGCAACAATTTATCTACCCATACAATTCATTTACAACAATTTATCTACCCATACAATTTATCAACAACAATTTATCAACCCATACAATTCATCTAAAATAGTTTATCTCCAGATTTAAAATGAATACGTACATACCCATTCACAAACATACATATACACTCACAAATACATATTCACAGATACATACAGATATACGTACATACTTACATACATATACATACCCACATATACGCATACTTACGCACATACACACATAATCACACAGCCGTATACGCATATGTATATACATTACGCTTAGTTGTAAACATGTGCACATTAACACATACACATACAAACAAATATACATATATAAATACAAATACGTACATATAATCACACATACCTATACATGTACTCATACACACGTACTTTCTCATAGAAATGCACATATAAACATTCAATTGTATATATGTGTACTTTTATATGTGAATGTATATGTGTATTCATGTATGTATGAATCCTGTCAGGATGTGAGTGTATGTGTATATGTAAAGGTTTATGTATGTATATCTGCGTATGTATATGCATGCCTAAGTATGTGTATTTTTCAAATTCCTTTTATATACTCTTGTTGGTATCTGTGAATGAATTATCATAATCATAATGATATATGAACATTATTTTCTTCCATTACGTAAGAATCAACTCAAATATTCAATTCAATATTTATTGAGATATCATAAAGAAGGATATGGTTGCTATTTTATGTTAAAAAATATTTCCACTAATCCTTTTTACACAGGATTGTTTTCCATAGATGAATACAGCGATCCGGGGGTAAATACTGAAATCTCAATGATGTAAAAAGTGGAACGTTTTATTTAGTAAAATACTCATCGCAGTATACCTAAGGGCGGAAATTGAGAGCACAATAGCATGTGAAAAAGCTCATTGGAGTGTAAGAAAGCTATGTTTATACATAAGAATTGAAATATGTTTATTTACTCCGAATAATGTTGCCTTTTAACTATGAATTAATCTCAAAATCATTTATGATAAAAAGTACTACTACTACTACTACTACTACTAATAATAATAACAACAACATCATTATTGTTATTATCATTATTATTATTAATGATAATAATAATAATAATAATAATAATAATGATAATAATAATGATAATAATAATAATAATAATAACAACAATAATAATGATGAAATTAAACTGCAAAGTAGTTTCAATTCGTGTGACGGACGGACTCGGTACAAATCATTATATAAATCATACATAAATTCATTCCAACTATCGTTCTCAACTTGGTTTCTGGTCATAATTTTTCAGCCGTAGTCAACTCCAGCTAGTCATATTTGAAAACGTTCTGGAATCGGGAACTTAACCTTTTATTCAATCCATGGACTGTTGGTTGAGAACATCGTGCCCTCGTAAATTGAATCGAAGACTCAATTCGAAAATCTGAGGATATTACTGAATGCAACAACCATCCAAAAGAAGCCAGAGGATTTAACCTTAGGAAATATGCGTATGGAAGGCTTAAGGCCACCGAAAATGGGGTTATCTGACAGTTGCATTTGTGTGTGTATGTTTGAGTTCTCAGTCGCTAAAAATAAAACAGTTCAAAGTGTTTGACCTACAGATGGTAAGGATTGATCTTTCGTAAGATATTGGGTCGTGTCTCTGGATGCATTGGCAGTAATAGAGTTAAAATCTTCAGACAGGCAAATATCTGGATAAATGGATAATTGACAGACATTTTTATCAGACCACTTCCCACATACAAGGCATGTGTTAGTATATGCGGCTGAATTATACGTGTGCGCAAATGTGTGAGTTAAGATGGTAAGAGCTGTTCAACGTTTTTTTCTTTTAATTTTGGGAAAGAAAGCTTTTCTGTCTTTTGGGGGATCATAATTTGATGAATTTATTAATATCATTTAGAAAATGCTGAATCTAGATGTTTCAAACTGTTTTCTTTTTTTACTTTATTTAGATGCTTTTCGTTGGAGAACGCCACTTATGTCATAAAGAGAATTTATTTCTTTTTCTTTATTACTAGTATTCATTTCATTGGGACCAGGCAACGAACCCGTATACTATAATAGAATAGTAAACCCCTTCAAGTATCATAAGGTGCCTTATAACAAATGTATTTATTATTATAATGAAGTAAAATAGCGTTGCACCTTGTAATAAATCTTTCACCGTATTATATTGATCTCATCGTCATCTAGCATGTAAGAGCGTTAAATTTTGTAACAAATAAAACTGACGACGGAAATTAATCATCTTTCTTAGTTTCTTTGGTAAAAAAAATCCAGGTTGAAATTCGGTTCATTAAATCTGGGTATTTGGAAAAGAAATCTATTACTTTCTGTATTGTAGATTAAGTAAATAAAAATATTAATTGATATTTCACCAATGTTTCTTGTCAATTTGAATCCGTAGTCCAGAAGACGTCGGTGGCAAAAACGTGAGGATGGTTATCTTAACACATGCATATATATATATATATATATATATATATATATATATATATCTATATATATATATATATATATATATATATATATATATATATATATATATATATATATATATCATAGATATATATATAAGACCGATGTTTGCACAGAGAACATGATATACCGTTGGAAAGAGAACTTCCAGCTTCCAGTATCTTTTCAGTTGCATCAGTTTTGCGAGGGAAGGTACAATTATCAAGTGAAGGTAAGTAATCAAGCGTAGACTGTTATAAGTCTATTGGAAAGTGGAAATAAAAATGTTTGAGATGTTTGGCGTAGAATCTTGGTAACCGGGTTGAATAATATCTAAAAGCCACCCAGATGAAGATTGTTTCTTTCTTGTTAGCAGTCTTGGATTTTCATCTACGATTCCTTGAAACTTAGCATTTCGGAGGGTTCATGAAAATGCATCCCCCCCACAAAAAAAGATACTTTCAAATTTTTTTCAAGTTTGGGCCACGAATTGGGCCAGTTTTCTGGATTAGTCTGATCTGACCAAGGGACACTTAGTAGGTAATTAGAAAAATTAGATCGTCTCAAATCCGCCTTCAAAATCTTTAATTTTTCCTTTGGCCCAACGCTGGTCATTTGGAACCGTTCCAAAAGACTAGAGAGACAAGATTGGAGAAACTGGAAGTTTGAAGGGTGTTTGAAACCCTGTACCCGCTAGTGATATTAGTGCTGACAAAAGTACTGAATCTCAGGCTACATATTCGGAAAACTTGCTGTTACTTGGTCTCTAATGAAACTAAATGAGACTAAATACATTGTCGAAAACTCATAAATGCAATAATAATAAGTGGAAGAGTCTGGATAAGGGAATTTAATTACATCTGTTGAGTATGGTTGTGCAAAAGATCGTTGAAAATGAGACGAATCCTTGTAAAGGGAAAATCAAAACAAAACCAGTTTGATCTTCATTAACGGTCAAGACATTATGGAATACTAATTATGGATTTTCAGGGCCGAAGGTGATAGTACAAATGAGAGATTGAGTAAACACAGTAAATCTAGCAAATAAATCTAGTAAGTAAACTCAAATGGGTAAGAACGGAGATTCAGTAGATATTGCGCAAACATATCAGGTGCAGTTCAGTGGAATAACTAAAAGAAAAGTCCACTAAGGGAAAGTTACAATTTCACTATCTTTTTCATCGTGCATCATAGTATGCAAGTGGAGAAATCAAGCAAAGAATCCCTCTAGGATGGCAAACTTTCGGCAGAAGGAGCTCAACCTTCAAAAACAAAACGATCACAATAATCCTAAAAAGAAGAGTATACAACCAATGCATCCTCCCGATAGTCACTTATGTTGCTGAAAGATGGAACCTAACTAAGAGATAGACCTGCAAACTGAGAGGTGTGCAACGTGCACATGGGAGAATCATGCTCAACCTCATATGGTGAGATCACAGGACAGTGCAATATATTAGAGAGGAAACGAGGGTCCAAAACATCATAGAATTCACAAGGAAACTCGAATGGCTATGGGCTGGTCATGCTGCGAGAATGGCAGACAACTGATAGACATCACAACTCACAACATGGATCTCCAGAGACCACATCCGAAACCTGGACCAACAAAAAACAAGATGGAGAGATGAACTAGACAAATTAAGTAAATACTGGCTTTGCAACGCCAATGATAGAGTAATGTAGCGGATCCTGGAGAAGGTCTATGTCAAAAAACGGACGTTAAAAGACTGATGATGACGATGATGATGATGATGATGATTCCTCTTATTTGAGCTTGTATCACACAGTCACCTCTTGTTGTATCGTAGGTTTTAAGGTCTAAACAAAAACCAAGTTACAACCGCCTCGCGATCAATTCACCAATCTTACATCTAGATCAATCTATTTTGGGGCCAAATCAAACTATTTCATACCTAAATTAAGATTTTGGGGTCCAACTTCCATCTGGATTATAACGCGAACAACGTACTGACAACCCTCATTATAACAAGGGAGGCATTTATTGGACTGAGCTCGGTAACTATCTATGAATATTCATGTATGCAAGAGCCAAGATTCTAATTGAGAAGTCATTTCTCCTTTCTTCGCTTGATTGTCTTGCATTCCGGATATTTATGTGTGATTAAAATTTTCCTGGCTTTACGAATAATTTCCCAGATTTTCCTAGTTTGGTTTTGTGCAATAAAAAAAAGAACGGACTAAAAAAAAATGATAATTAGCATTTATCGGGCAGAAGTCCAAAATTCAGAATTCCCCAACCCAAACCACTGTTCAAGAGAGGGGATGGGTATGGGAGAGGGTGACTATAAGGACAAGCACTCTGCCCATCGGCAACAAGTCTATACAGGGAATGAAATCAATAGACGACTGGCTGTAGGCATTTTGAAATGGAAATAATGAAGAAGAAAAAGAGAAAAAAACGAAGAAAAAAAAGCAAGAGCGAAGAAGAAGACCAAGAAGGGCGGGGATGAAAAAAAAAACAAATAGAAAGAAAATGAGGAAAAGAAGAAGGAAATGAATTAGGAATAAGAAAAAGGAAGGAAGAAAGAAAGGAAGGAGAAGAAGAAAAACAAGAAAAAGAAGAGATAGGATGAATAGAAAAAAGAAGAAAAAACAAAGGATTTTCCTTTCAAATACGACTGTTGTTTAACACACACACACACACACACACACATATATATATATATATGAGGTCTGTCAAGAAAAATCCAACCGATTATTCTTCCCTCTAAATAGCCAACCTAGGGCAATAACGCTTTAGTCCTCTCAAAGTACTCCCCATCGAAGTCACATACATATCACAATGTATTTTCCACTATCCAAAATAGTCTGCACAAGATCATCATCAGTTACTTCTTTGCCTTTTCTTTAAACCATGTTCGGAAAGCTGGAAGTAGTTTTAGGCCTAATATGTACTACAAGGTCAGGCGGATGACAGACTTCGGTGATGTGGTGCTAAGCCACAAAACCTTTCCATATTCTCTGATATACTCGCACGCTCATTGCGAATGCGACGCCTCAACATTATACCCACCGAATCAATGGCATCTCATAACAGATTGAGTAAACTATGGGAGAGTATCTGTTCACCAATACGCAGTAAGGTCCGCTCTAAACGTTTGCCAAGTTATATCAAGACTGATATATTTCTTGAGTTATGCAAAATAGATGTAAAGCCTTGTATGCATGTAGCTTCAATATCAACCAGCGACAACTTACACATATTTAATATCGTTCATGCAAGGAACCAAAACTGTCAGCATAAGTTCCTTTAGTTTTAACGTTGGTCTTGCTGACTGATCATCTCCCCTTGAAATCTTCTGCACATTTATCACGCGTCCAGGCCTCACCAATGTAGCTAGAGTCCTGAAAATTACGCATTTATACCTAGAAAAATGATTCTTCATTCTATGACCCCGACTTTCAAATTGGTTTTTAGTGGTGGATTCAATTTGCTATATAAATTAATGCTCGATTGATCCCTTATTTTGTGTCTTCCATCATTTACGCTTGTTTCTTTTTTTTTTTTTTAGAAAAATCGGACTTTTTATAGTGATCACTTCCTAAACAAAAGAAAAGTAAATTAACTGAACACATTTTTTCCGATTTCCTAATTGATCACCCCAAACATCGCATGTGGAAATAAGATGTTGGTCACATTTCTATTTGGTGACTGCCAAGACCTGTCTGTAAGAACATTTTTTCTACCTGTACACCATCTCTTCTTGGTACAGTTCTTTTATTAGAAACACCTAAACCATTGCCATTGTTTCATCAAATATTCTGAATAGTATCCTCAGGTTTGTTGCTGTCAAAACTGGGATTACGTTAGTGCACAAAATATCTTTGAGGAACTTTAGATCTCTCATACCTTTTTTTCGGGGCGATGGGGCATCTTCTACCGTGTAAGATAATTCCCTGATCTGAACGAGGTAATAAGAGGTGTAGCAGAGATTATGTCCTATTCAAACACACACACACACACACACACGCGTGCACATTTGTGCACGTGCGTCTGAGCATGTATTAGTCTCGTGTTCGTATGTGAATGAATATATATGGTGGCTTATGTAATATCTGCAATATACATTTCAATTGATGATAACTGCTATCTTCATTTTTCCGGAATGATATTCTATACAATTCCTGATGAAAACTAATTATTGCATTGAGTTAAGGGATAAAGATAAAATACTGCAGATTCAAGTCTTGCATTAGATTACGTATTCAAGAAGACTTCAGATAGACAGATAGACTGAACAATGGATGAATGGTGGGATGGATACATACATAGATATATAGATAGATATTAGCAGTTTGTATATATATATATATATATATATATATATGTACAAAGTACAAATCAGGGATATAATATGATATAGTATAATACCCAATGTGTTATGAGTTTATTCAATAAAGCGTCTGATACATTCAACGTTGATAGTCTGTTGCCTCACTGAAGAGTTGTAATACAACGAAACAGCTGTCTATGGATGACTCAATTATTTGATTATATATATATATATATATATATATGTACATATTGTTGGTTGAGTTAGACACGAAATGTTGACATTCACCAGGTATATATCCTTGTAAATCTTATTTTCATATATTTATAGCCCTACTTACTTTGATAAATATTTAGCACCGTGATAAGATATCACCAACATCGTAAAAAATATGTTTATTTATCTATTTTTATCCATTTTTGTATTGTTTGGGAAAGATATTCCGAACTGTACATTTTTTTCTAACTGTTTTGACGATTGGCAAGAAATGCAGTCACATCAAATTTGAGAACCTTATCTTCTGCTGACGTCTCAGAATATATAAAAGAAAAACACAATGAGTCCAAATTTCAATCGAAAAATATTTAAAAAAGGGTTATTGCCGCCACTCGGACAATAGTAAATTCACACGCACTTATTCATCCATACTAATATTTAGACTGCTCTAACACACATACACATACACATACTTCTCATTCACACACACACACATGAACGCAACCAGCAATGGAGAATTGGAATGACCACTATATTATTGAAATTGGTTTATATAAAAAGAGAAATCACTATCAATCTATGATGAGATGATTCTAGCTTGTATCGCATATGAAAGGTACTTAAATGTCATTATTGGGGAAATCTTCCGCGAATTAAATCAGTTGAGAAAACAATGATTCGAATTTACGATCAAAACTGTTTAAAAAAGGCTAATTGATGGAACGAGTTACTATAAACTTGGACATAGACAACAATGCTAATATTTAAATTGCTAAACACTTATATTCACACACAAACACACACATATATATATATATATATATATATATATATGTATATATATATATATATGTATACATATATATATACATATATACACATGTTGAGAAACCAACACATACGCGCACCATTGACCATTTTGTGTAGGGAAGACACCGTATTATCGATACTGTTTTATTGGAATATGGGCGACATAAACTCATTCAGATGTATCGTCTTGTTAATACTTCAACTACATAGATATGCACGCGTGTGCGTGCACACACACACACACACACACACAAATATACATATACCCGATCAAAGCCAGGAATGGAGTAATCGAAGGACTACTATATCATTGACAATGTTTTACGGAAGACAGATAAGAATAAATTCACCCAGACATATTCAGACATGTTAATATTCAAACTGCTGAATATGGATATCCACCAACACACGCACACACACACACGCACACACACACATACACACACACACACACACACACACACACACACACCAGACACATCCAATCAGAAATCAACCATTACAAAAGACCTCTATATTACTGACACCGTTTTATGAAAAGAGAAAACCCTCACTTTCAAGCTTTAATGATAAAGAAAGAAATACTTTTGATGATCCTGGCTTGTATTACATACGAAATATATATTAATACATAATTATAGCTTTTATAATGCGTGCAGATCATCTCCTCTTGAAAACCTTTCAATAGTTTCTGCGACAAGGAACGGATTCTTCGACCGACTAATTATTATCGGCTGCTGAAGAGAAAGGGTTGTAATTAGGACACGACGCCATATTTAATGGCGTCTCCAAAATGTCCATTTTCGCTTTGTTTGTCGTTTTTCACTTTGTTTAATTTCTTATTTATCTGTTTGGTTCTTTATTTCTCTTCCTGCAATGCCTAAATCCATTTCTCTTTTATTGATAAAGACTTTTGGAGAAGAATGCCAATTATCACACATGACAAAACTGTCCGGTAAAATTATCGATATAATTTATCTTTGTTGCAAATTAATGATGCTTGCATTGTCTCGGAGATAAGTATTCGGAATCTTTTTAACTTACATGAATCTGCCGACAGATATTAACAGGCTTTTAGAAATAGATATGTATTGACGGATTGAATCTGAAAGGAAGATGAAAAAAATCAAGATAGATGAAGAAATAGATAGAAACAGATATATGGATAAATAATCAAATATGAGCATTGCAATATGGATATTAATAGATAGATGAGGACAAATTAGGATATATATATATATATATATATATATATACATATATATATATATATATATATATATATATATATATAGATAGATAGATAGATAGATAGATAGATAGATACTAATATTACTAATTAATGATCTAATATTAACATATTGGTATCGATAAATAAAAAGATAGTTATGGACAAATCATGTATATATGTATATACATATATACGAACAGATAGAAGACAGATATCAACATATTGGTGATAAATAGTTAGATATTAACTTTTGATATACCTTTTAATTTTCGTTGAAAAGTTTAACGTGACCAGCAAACACATTTACAACCTGGCATAAGGTTGGGCAAAAAAGCGTTTGAAATGCAAAGACGATAACTTCTAATAACTTTATTGAGAGGAAAAATATTAAAGTTCCTCAAAACGATTCATCTTTTTTCAGATCAATTTAGCTCGCCTCACCTCGCCTTCGGAGTCTTGTTAACTCTTTTGGTAAGCTTTTGGTAGATTAAGACCAACTTTCAAGGAAAAAAAAATCACATTTACTTGAAAAAAAAATGAGTCCACAACTTTCCGATAGTCACTTCTAGAACTGAAACGTGGAAACTTAATGAAAGATCAGCCCCAAACTAAGAACTATGCAATGTTCGCGAGAAAAAAATTATGCTTAACATCACGAATAGAGGTCAGAAGACGACACAGTGTATTTGATGAAATAACAGAGGTCATATTTATCATAGTAATCATACAGAGAATCGAATGGCAATGGGCTTATCATCGAAATTCAAAACGTTGATCCCTAGAGATCATAATCGAAAGTGCGACCAACATAAATAAAATGGTTTGACGAACTAAAAAAGTTCAGACAACATTAAAGACTGATAGTGATGATAACGATGATGATGATATTTTGAAGAGAGACATGCAACAAGAATAAAAAGCTATCAGATACCAGATCCTGGAGGAAATATTTACAGAGCCAGATCAAATAAAAATTGTTTTGTAACTATATGAAGGACATACACTTTAAGAAGTAGGTGGTCAAAATGTTTTGGCTAATTACTGTGAACACGTGGATTCGTCTTTGAACGAAGTATTATCACAATTTCACGGATGGATACATCTATTGCCAACATACAGTGCTAAGATATACAGCAAATGCATTATATCAGCTATGAATTACGGGTACAAAAATATGGAAATTAACCAAACTGCCTGAGAATCAACCTAAAAACTTACTGAGAACAAAGGAAAGAGCAATGTTGGGAATGACCTTAAGAGATGTAAAAAGATCAAGATTGACCTGAACAAAGACGTGGTTGAATAATATTACACAAACTATTGAGGAACACAAGTGGAGATTGGCTGGACACTTACCAAGAAGAGATGAGAGATAGAACAAAAAGCTGACCGATTGGTACCCACGGGACAGTGAACACAGTAGGATAGTACCAGACTGAATGTGAGAAAATGAGAGAGAAAGGTTTTACCGGTAAGACATGATAGAGGTCGGTGAAGTCACGGTCGTCATGGAAGGAGTTTGGAAAGGCCTTTGGATGGTTTCACTTTCGATCACCCTAAGCAAGGCCCTTTGACCTCTTTTCACATCAGGAATTTGATAAAAAGGAATTATTCTTGCTATTGAATTAGGATCAGTAAACATAGAAATTGTAGAATTCGGGGACCGTAAAAACATGAGACGTTTTAAATGAAGATTTAAAAAAACTAAAAAAGTATCACACACACACACACACACACACACATATATATATGTGTGTGTGTGTGTGTGTGTGTACTTAACAGGAATGAATCATCATAGCCCACCTGTACACTAATTATACACACACACGCACACATACACACACACACACACACGGACACATACACACATTATCCGAAATTATCTAAAAAACGTAGATGGTTTAATTAACATCATCTAAAGATACGTCCCATGCAACGTGTTCATGAAAGAATTATGCTGGGCCAGACATGGAGAGACCACAAGAGAACATAGTAAAAGACATTAGTCACAGAATCCATCAAAAATCTCAAATTGCAGTTTACTGGCCATGTTGCAAAGCTGGCGGACAACCGATGGACTCACGATATGGATCCCCCGAGGTCACATGCGTAACCGGGGCCGGCAGAATATTAGATGGAGAAACGAACTAGAAAAATCCAGAAAATACTGGCTCCGCGACGCCCATGATAGAGAAGCGTAGTGAATCCTGGGGAAGG
Organism: Thysanoteuthis rhombus; assembly: GCA_963457665.1. NCBI lineage: Eukaryota > Metazoa > Mollusca > Cephalopoda > Oegopsida > Thysanoteuthidae > Thysanoteuthis > Thysanoteuthis major. Next base: position 5,128,228 of record OY735225.1, read on the forward strand.
ACTATGTCCAACGACGGACGTTGAAAGACTGATGATGATGATGATGAAAAATATGTCAGCATGAGATTTTGGCATTGTTGGTCCCAAAATGATCTCTCTCTCTCTCTCTCTCTCTCTCTCTCTCTCTCTCTCTCTCTCTCTCTCTCTATATATATATATATATATATATATATATATATATATATATATATATACATATATATATATTGATAGGCACATAGATAGACACAGACACCTATGGAGAAAATAATCGGTAGCACGCTTGGCTGATTAGTCGAGCTATTTGTGGGGCTACGGTGATTCGATATACAATTGTTTTGAATATTTTCCATCTTTAATACAAGTAACTGTTAGGGAAAATCATCCAAATTCATTTTAATCCGACGTGGAATGAATTTATATTCCCAATGGAATCCTTACTGAAAACTTTTTTGGGGTGCAGAAAAACGTTTTATTTTCTGGACAAAATAAGGATTACATGTTAAATACAAAACCAGCCAGCAAGCCAGTCAGGCGGTCAGAAGAGATTGAAAACTGAAGAAACCTATATCAAAAGTCTTGTTGACAATTTTGATTGGCGAGCAGGCCTTTGTCATTTACAGATCAGGTGCAGTATTACATTCACTCCCACAAACGAAAAATATATTTGTGTTCTTGTAAAATGTGCAATGCCGTCGGGACATAGATAATCAGTTCATATATTCTAATCAATTCAGATTCTGACTTTTCTTTGTCCAAATTTTTCTAGTTTATAATTAGTGCATCTCTCCTTCTTCTTCATTTTTGTTTCTTATTTCCCCCCTCTCTCTCTTCCCCGTCTTATCAATTTTTGCTCTTTCCATCTGACCACTCTCCTTGTCTTCTTATTCTCTCTATCGCTGTCTTAAAATCTTGTCCATCTCTTTCCTATTCCCTCTTTTTCTCACTCTTCATCTTTGCTGTTTCTCCATTCTTCAGTTTTCTCTCTCTTTCTTTTCTCCTCTCTCCCAGTCATGTTAGTCTCTTTTTTTCTATCCTTGTGTCTTCATTCTTTCCTCAATCTCTCTCATTCTTCGTCTTCTTCCGTTTTTGCCCCCTCTCTTCGTTCATTCTTCTTTTCCTCTTTCTCTCACTCTCTCTCCATTTTCTTCATTCTTTCCTCTTCCCTCCTCACTCCGTATTCATATCTCTTCTCCCCCTCTAAACCTTCTCTTGTGGCTCTCTTTTTCAATCTTCATTTTCTGTCTTTCTTCCTCTTTCCAGCTTTCCGTCTCTTTCACATTTTTCATCCTTCTCTCTCTTTGACCCTCTTTCAATCTCCCTCCTCTCTCTT
>OY735225.1:5132039-5148643 GCA_963457665.1 Thysanoteuthis rhombus
CCCCAGAATAAACTTTGATATTTCGACCACTAATTACGAAGCCAGGAACCAAAAACTAATTTCATCTAAAGATACGGCTTATCTAACAATCCTTTTCATTACTTCATTAAACATCATTTTTTTTTTTATTAGAAAGTGTTTTGGGGATGGGGGTGACTAGAATGTATGTTTTCAGCTTATTTATATGTATATTCTTGTCTACGGTTTATAAAACCTTCCCGTAAATCATATTGCGTGAGTCAGTGAAACGAAATCATAAAAGATAAAAGATGGAAGAGTGAAAAGCTTTATGTACCCTACAGCCTTTTGATTTATATTTTTGTCCACACACACACACACACACACGCCTGAACACACTAACACTCACACACACACGCATATATATATATATATATATATATATATATATATATATATATGGAGAGAGAGAGAGAGAGAGAGAGAGAGGGAGAGAGAGAGGGGTGAGGGGGAAGACAGAAAGGAGGAGACAGCGCAATTATCTAATTTACGTATTGTCTATTTATATGCATATGATGAGTTGTTTACACATTTAGTAACCGATACATATATATATATATTGCTGGATGATATTGTCGCAGGGGATGATAGTGGATGCTAAAATATTTTAGTGATGTAAAAAAAGATTCTAACAACTGTAAAAACGTAAAGATTGTCCAATATATCCTATATATTCATTTTTACTTAAAAAAACCCTAATATATATATATATATATATATATATATATATATATATATATATATATATATATATACATATATATATATATATATATATATATATATATATATATATATATATATATATAGAGAGAGAGAGAGAGAGAGAGAGAGAGAGAGAATTACAAATTTGTTCACAGTAGCCGATGGAAGAAGTTATGTTCCCAACAAGGGAAGTCTTTTTCGGCCTTATTTCTGTGATTCGTTTCAGATAAGTTGATTGCTTGGAAGACCATATGTTGACATGTCTTCCTTTTGTCATCTCCTATGTAGCACCTCTGTTTTTGGCCAAACAGAAGTTATTTCGCCATTCATGCTTGACATTGATATGCTCCTTTGACAGTTTATATGGCTCCATTTGCCCTCAGGGTTTGGTGTTTAGAATCTGTCAAGTGCACATTTAGAATCACACAACACTGACTGGAACCTACGAGGAGGCATAGGTGATGCTAGTAGATGACCCAAGATTCGACTTTACAAGGAAGTCAAAAAGCTTTCATATTTGTGTATCTTATAAAGATTTTTGCTTCAGCATAAGTCTTTTTTGTTTTTGCCAGTTGTCAATTTCTTGGCCCAACAGTTTCAGGGAATATGACACACCCTAAATAGGTGAAGAACTTTTCTTTGAGATGAAAAGCGAGTGATAGTCCTGTCATGATTGGATTTTTGAACAAAAATTGCTCTGGCCGCCGAGCTCCACAGATCTCAATCCCTTTGAGCACTTTGAATGTGTTGGATCAACAATTTCTCTGTGTAAAACCTCCACAATAATGATTATAAATGTATATATGTATTAATTTGCTGATTTAATTGTAAATAAAGGGGAACAACTCGCCAGATCATAGTCGATCTGGAAGCTATCAGACGAAGCCACATTCTCATACCGGAAGCTTTTAATCGAGGTATCGTTTTGAGAGGCTGAGACCGGCGTCTCGACCTTCCTGTAGCCATCGTGAACGTGCATGTCTTTTCTTAGTCTCTTTTCATTTCTATCGCTACTAATTTGGTCAAAACCAGAAGTGTTCCAACCAGCAGATAACTAACTCATCAACAGTATCAGCCAGCAAAATCACATCTCGGAACTTCCAATAATTCAATGTTCAGCTGATAGCATCTTGGCACCAGATCCCAGAGCATAACTTTAGCACTAATTTAGAGTCCTTGCCTGAATGGGTAAGAGTTTTTCTGGTATATTGAAAATCGAAAAGTTATTAGGCCATTGACCATACTGTTTTGTCTCATCAGTGTATATGATACTGTTCGAAAAATAATTGGCGATTTTATTATCTTACATTTCCTTCACGTTATAACATATCTATTCTTTCTTTAACGTACGCATATATTTTGTGAAACGAAGTATTGTCCTATAGATTAATGATACTCCTCCTTTCAATGATAATAATGTTTGACGGACCAAGATATAAGATAAAACTTAAAGAATTACTCATCATTTTCTTTCGTGAGTTTAAACCTCTCAGACTGACAATAAACATTAATGGATCAAGATTCGGTTTTGGTTTCTCTGCATAACTCCAGGAAGAAAAACAATTTGTCTCTCAATTTTACAAGCTTTTAGTCCATCAGACTTTCGAACCATCCGGAAATTTCTCAGACTTTAGAGAAAAAAATTAAAGTTTCCATGGTTGAGGGTAATTTCTATATTGGGCACTTACTTTCCGATATCTCCGCGGAAGTACAACTTATATGAATTAGATCCCCATTGTTACGGTTATATCTGGCAGTACTTCTGTTATTTCTTTCTAATTTTTATTCCATAGTTCCCTGAAAGATGAGCTCAGACCCCATGGGGTTCTATTTTCAGTATAACTAATATTTTGAATTGGGCGCTTACTTTCTGTCCAGAAGTACAACTAACATGAATTATACTTCTTTTGCTCCGATTATATTTGGTAAGAATCCTGTTATTTCTTCCTCATTTTTGTTTTCACACCTCCCTACAAGATAAGCTCACACCAAATGAGATTCTATTTGCAAAGTAACGATAATTTCTAAATTAAGCACTTACTTTCTGTTCGGTTGTAAAACTGTTATTTTTCTCTTATTCTCATCTTTACATCCCCGAGGAAAGGGAGCACAAAAATCGTTGCATGCAACATGATTTTTGAAAAAAAAAAAAAAGAAATAAGGAATCAGAGGAAAATAAGTGCTTAATTTACAGACGCTGCAATAGTATTGGGCAAAAGTAGCCGTAAGAAGATGCAGTAACCATATAAGCCGTGCATCCGTGAAAATGTCAGAAATTAATGCTCAGTTTGGCATTATATTCACAGCATAAACAGAACCTCCCTCTTGAAACCATTGATTTTTTCGAAAAAAAAAAAATTCTGAATGATCCAAAAGTCTAAAGGCAGACGCCATGCAGTTCTATTTACAATGCTACTATAATTTCTAAATCGAGTACAATATGTACATGATGGCTCCGTGACGCCCATGATAGAGAAATATGGTTTATCTTTGGAAAGGTCGATGTCCAACAACGAATGTTAAAAGACTGACGATGATGATGATGATGATGATGATGATGATGATTTTAAAAGTCTAATGAATTAATATTGCCTAAAATTGAAAATTAAAATCTTTTTTTCTCACCAGACTGCACTGCATCGAAAATTGAACCTTGATCTATCATTCAAGCGAAGGTATTACACCAGCCAGCACTATATGTAGTTGGCTTTTTAATTTTTGTAAGGAAATATGAATCTCAAAAAAGGAAAGGGCAGAAGGCACTTTGCTACAATTTCAAATGATGAATTAAAAGAGATTTCTTGCCAAACCATTTGATAAATGGACCCAAAACAAATGTTTTGATTTCAACAATTACACAAGTTTTGAAGTGAATTGGAAAAGTAAAGATATCTGACAAGTTGGTGTCAAGTAAAGAAAATATAAACAAAACAGAATAAACCTAGGACCGGTTAGTCACTCAGCAGTAACCGTCAAGTGACAAATATCTATTAGTAGTATTCATGTTGGGGGTGATCAATAGAGAAATTTAAAAAAAAAGATCAATGAAAATGTGTTTTCTCCAGCAGCTTATTATGCGATACACACCCCAAAAAGTCGGAAAAAAATCCCAAGAGAAAAGTGTGAATGTTACCGGACAAAAACTAAGAGTGCTTTCTAGCATGGACTCCCTTTACAAAAAGAATCTCCCTCAAAAAACCCCCCAAAAAACTCTGTTGGTGAGAACTTGGAAAAGAATCCTTTTTTTTTTTAGACACGGTAGGAGTAAATTTTAAACACCCTCTGTCTCTCCATGTGCGCCGTCCGTACATGCAATATTCATATATAGCCAGGTTGATCAGCCTAAAAACGGAAGAAACCTACGTTGAGAGTCTTGGTTTGTGGTTTGAAAGAAAAATAAAAACAGAAAAAAGGAGTTTTGAAATTTGCTCCGTGCTATAATTGTGAACACGGTTCATTTTTTCATTCATTAGAGAGAACTGAATCCGGTGAGAAAATGGGGACGAGTTTTCACGGTGATACGTTGAATTCATAAGTATTTTCAAGGGCCAACGTTTCCCCAACAAAATATTTCCTTTTTTGGGAATTTTTTATGATTTTCATATATATATATATATATATATATATATATATATATATATATATATATGTGTGTGTGTGTGTGTGTGTGTGTGTGTGTTTGGGTGAGAGAGCCTATTGATCGAAAAAAGAACCTTTAGAATATACACATTTCTAACCTCTAGAAACAAGTCAATTTATTCCAGATGCACAGAACTATTGGGTTCTGGAACCAATGAATTCTTTAAAAGCATTTTGAGCTGCTGTCTGCTTGTTGAAACCTTTCCCTGCAAGAAGTGGTTGAAAATGCTTGAATAGCTGATAGTCGACTGGGGAGAGGTTTGGGTGGGGTAAATGTTTGTAGCCTGATTCTTTCAATTTCTGCAGAGCCATTTCCCTGACATGTTGAACGTCTTTGCCATTCCAATTTGGTGCCAATGTCGAACATTTTTTGAATGATCAACGTTTAGCTCTTCTGCAAGCTCTCCATTTTCTCTGCATGGGTTCGCCCCAATAATTGCCCCCAAATGGGTGTCGTCAATCACAAAAGGACGTTCGCACCTGCAAGGCTCTCGACTCGTTTCAAAAGTGCTGGAACTAATATTGAGGGGTACGTTCGGTGACAGTTTTCTGGACAAATACCTGTTTGATATTGCGAGCACTTACCGCTGATTTACGTCCCATTTTAAACTCATACAAAAAATTGCTCAAACTTGTTTTTTTCTATCTTTGATTTGACAGCGTCACGTGAACCAGAATAAATAGTGAAAAGGAAACGTTCAACCTAAATACATAGGTTCATGCTTTAAAATAATCTATTACTTGCACTGAACATAGTATATAATAGTTAATTCTAAAATTATGAAGCTGCAATTTTGTTGTACCAACTCTGTTTTCTATCTTTTTTACACCGGGATAAAACTAAACTGAATTCTATTCCTCTCTGTCATAAAAAAAAACCCTTGCAATATTTCCCTTACTATATTGTTGGATAATGGCATAACAAAACCGGGGGGCAAGGGCTTAAGAACATCAATAACATCAACCAACGATATCATAACAATTGGAACGGTCCAAGGTCCCTATGATAACGAAGAATACAGTCCAATTTGAAATCAGAATATCACGATATGAAACGTGGTCCGATGATAAAGTATGAAGGGAAGTATTATGATTCTCCCCAATACTGTCATTCTATAATATATATATATATATATATATATATATATATATATATATATATATATATATATATATATATATATATATATATACTTGTGTGGGTATAGTCTAGAATGCTCTACACATTCAAACACAAAACATATGAAAAAAATTTTTCGAAAAGTTTATGTGATTTTTTATCAGTTGTCCACCATCCTTGGAGATTTAAAAACAAAACAGTCATGTCAACAGACGCACACACACACACACACACACACACACACTTACGCACGCACATGCACAACATACATACGTATATATATATCGACCACAGATGCACGCATTAGTTGTGTGTGTCATGCACTTGCTACGACTTGAATGACTCATATGACCTCTTCTTATCTCCGTTGTGGCCGTTGTCTCTTCTATTATTGCACCTGATATCGTCAGAAGAACCGCTTCCTTGGTTTATCGTCTGAATCCTGTTCGCAGCTCTCTAAAATTTTGTCTTCACCAGAGTCAAAGATAGGAAAGGAAAAGAAGGTTTGTGTTCGTTCCCCAAAAGATAATCATTTGTAAATGCCATTTCTCCTGATCGGCGGCTTACTGTCTCAGTCTTGTTTCATAAAAATGACTTAACCCTTTCATAGACAGATCGTAATGATAGTGAACAAACGATTCGTTGACTACTACACAAACACACACGCACACACATGCACACACACACACACACACACACACACACACATACATATATATATATATATATATGGGAGATTCATTGTTGTCTTCAAAAGTAGAGAGCTCAATACGAATAAAATAAAACTCTATATCAATATTCAAAGAAATAAGTATTTTCCAAAAAGAAGTTGGTTTCGTACATTTTTACCCAGTAGAAAAGTACATTGAAAGTGCGAAAGAGATTTGTTTTCGGATATCATCACTTATATTCTATATATATATATTTGATTATATGTCCAGTCTGAGGGGCGGGTAGGGAACAGGGACGGTACGGAGTCCAAGTCCCTTCTCCTCCAACTTTCCGCTGCTAAAAGAAGAAAACGGAGCATACAAAGTATGCAATTTTGGCCCTGAAATGCTAGGAAACTCAAAATTATACATACAAACACACAGAGAGACACACACACACACTCGCACACATATACATTTGTATATATATATATATATATATATATATATATATATATATATATATATATATATATATATATATATATATATATATATATATGAAAGATTCGCTGCAAAAACACGTTTGGGCTTCTTCAAGCGAATGATTCGTTCTATTCTAGATTTCTATTTTGTACATTTTTGGGGAAAAGGTGTTTATATTGGGGTGGGGCTGTGTTTCTCTCTCTTCCTCTCTCCTCTCTTTCTTTTTCTCTCTCCCCCCCCTTTCTCTCTCGTTATATATATATATATATATATATATATATATACACACCATGGAATGTAAGACGCATCTAGAATACTAGAATACAATGTATATTGTTATTTTGTTCATATGTACCCATGTATATACATAGACTTACAATCGAGGGACCAGGAATAGATTCCACTTTACCCTCCAATAAATTCGAGCAAAACTATCAAATATCAGACAAAACTATTTGGGCAGAATTTGAGCAAAACCATGCGAAGTTTAATGCTCTCCTCCTAACTTGGCTCATATACATGCATTCATCTCTGTTTCTGTTTACTATACGTTATATAAACCTTTCATATGAGAAACAACAAAGATATGGGAGATTAAAGTTCGTATCCTTCCTTCATGTTGGTACTAAGCCTCCAAACTAAGAGGTAAATGAAGCTTCTACTCCAAGACAGACCAACGCAAAACAAAGCGAGAGTTTGCACGTGTTCAAATCGAGTTTTGTCAAGATTTAGATATACAATCGTTATTCCTTTAATTAATCAGATAGAATTTCCCTCGCCTCATCTCATTTCACCCAACAGACCAAAGTCCACTTGGTGGCTATAAAGTATGGCTATTGTGTCCTTTCTTCTTATTCTGGTACATTGCAAATGTAATCACAATGGTCACTTGGTGGAGAGGCGAGAGATTCTGACCGACTCAATGTTGGACAATGATTGTCTAGCTTAGATGCCGTTGGTTTCCGGTTGGATTCAATTTGTTCACAGATCTGTGCACAGGGTTGCTAAAGACAGACGACCCCCTGGAAATGACAGATTTTAGTCCACTAGGTGGAAAGATTCGGATTTTTCCCCGTGACCGGAAAGATGTTACCATTATCGTTAACGACTTTCGATTCTTTCTTTCGTTGGAAAGTAATGGGTGATAGACGGGACGAATTTCAGTAAAACCCTGCAGTGATTATTCCTTTCAAATGATAGTTCCGAGTTCGGGCATGCTAGTCGATTTAATGCTGCAAAGAGTCATGGGATCTGCGGTTCAAATCCCTTAGCTTTTTTTCAAACTCCCGTACGAAGTCTTGACTTGATTTTGTTTTTGGATTGTACAACATCATCAAAACCATCAAGACCAGTCCGCATAAAAATGAGGATTGTAAACCAATGTTTAGAAATCACCTTATCCGACTGTGATTTGAATAGGTGACCAACAGATTGCCGGGACACTGTCCTACTGATTGGACCGAATTGACACGTTATCGGATTGGTGATAACAGACATTTGTCAGTCATATACGTAAAGGATTTATTTTAATCCGAAAAATACATTCATATAGAGTATATATGTTTTTATAATTTTCTAATTGTCATTTATAAAATAAAAAAAATTTTGCAATGAAAATCTTCATTCGGAATTGAAGTAAGGGAGGTGTTTAGGAGTGGTTTCTGTAGCAACCGTTTTTTTTGAAAATCATTAAATCATGTAGCGATATGAAGATGAGGAGATCACTCTGACAACAGATGAGAAGTACATATTCCTGTGAGTGCTCCTGTCTTCCAATAAATCTATCAAATAATGAAAAGATCTCCTTAGAGGGACCCACTGTTACAAGTTCAGTTGTCTAACCACTTAGCAATCTCCCAAGCAGAGAGAGACTTTAATAACTTATTTATGAATATCTTTGGTGTTTTTATGGGAAGTTTTGAAATTTGCCATCTTTCTAAAAGGGATCCCCAAAGATTCATCCCATGACAAGAGGAGACAGCACACTTTTAGATTTCAATCTATTGAATATATATGTATATATATATATATATATATATATATATATATATATATATATATATATATATATATATATATATATATATATATATATATATAACAGAGCTGTGGTTTAACATTTCACTCTAGCTACCCGTAGGTTTTTAATGAAAGCCGGGTGACAGTAAATTTTTTTGCTATGTCAATCTACAATACACTCCTAAATTACTACATCAAGTTTTTTTGCTACATTGAAGCAGGATGGTAATGAACAATAGAATATACCGTTCAGTAACGTAAGAACGCAAAAAAAGCCAAGACTGAAGAATCAATGAAAGTTTGCTTGTCAAGTGTTCCTCCTGGTATAAAGTTGATATGCAAATCAAGTCAAGCAAAACTTTACCAATAATCAAGTATATCATTCTCTCATTAGTATTTACACATCGTTTGCAAAGATCATATATACTATATGGTCCATACCTTAGTTATGGTTTTATATATACCATCTACATGGAGAAGGAAGCCCAAGGGGGAGAAAACCTTTAAAATCTAAGAACTACGTCCTTACACCTATTTGTGCCATATCAGTGGGCCATCGGATGAAAATTCATGGTTTAAAGAGTAGGGACAGCCCTTTCGCACGCCGCACTTCATTTAAACTCAATTGGAGAAGCTATAGGGCTATTTTGCGCACATAATCGACCGTCTTATAGCCGTGGAACCCCCCTCCAATCTCTGCTCGAGAAACCGTGCCATCCACTTATTTATATCTTAATAGAGTAAATAGTTTATGTTTTGCATACTTCAGATATTTCTTAGGGTACCATTTCGAGGTCGCTAATGTAGACATGACCTTTCATTTATGTCGATTCTGGAAGTCTCTCTCAATCTCAGTTGACAAGACTGGACTTTAAAACATGACAAATTATTAAAAATATCTAAATATCAGTCAACACTTGACTCACAAATTCCAGAGAAAAAAACAAGAAAAAAAAAAAAATAGCAACCGTGAACGCCTTGAGATAAAGTTTAATGGTTAGGAAATCTTCATACGCCAAAATAACTGACTTCAAAAAAAAAAAAAAGAAAAAATTGAACTGTTGTATATTTTATCTAATCAGAAGTTCAAAATAGTTGAATATGATAGCCAGTTAAGGAAAGATCACGTAAGGATGGACGATTCCCTTTCTTAAAATCCATAAAATAAATTCTTCATCACCCTTACACTGATCAAAGAGGCATGACGTCTACCATAAGATACAGAACTATTTCGATGCATTTGAAGCTTTGTATCCGATGATATATAATTCAACTTTCAGAAAATGATTTTTTCAGCGTTTCAAAATTTTTTGCCGAACTCTCACCCGAATCTGAAGTTCTTTAAAACTGCAATCAAATTTTGGATTTGGCTTTATTTCATTTTCATAACAACAAGAACCTTCACCAAATTTAGGAGTCATAATTAGCATTCACTTACCATAATTTGAAATTGGAAGCCATGTCTCTTACCTACATAGCTGAACTGACATGTCTTAGATATCCATCGAAATATACGTAAGAAACGCACAATGGCTTCTTCAAATATGATGTATAAATACATTTATACTAAAAAATGATCTATAATTCTTCTATTCATTATATATGCGATACAGAAGTTGCACTAATCATCTTAAGATAGAATAAAAATAGGAGTGGAGTTTGGCCCTGCAGCCATCAAGTTTGTTAGTTTTTAAATCTTTGTAAGATTTTAGAGAAAGGATCTTTCAATCATATATTCATACGAAACGGGTTATGGAATCAGGTTTATCAAAATTTGGTGGAAATAGGGAACATTATGTTTTATTTTCCTGCTTATATAGGAAGAATTCTCCTTTCCTTTTGACTCTTCGAAGAGAGGAAAATCATCCTGCACTTTCAACCCTTTTCACATTTGGCCCCTTCAGGTAGGTTGAAATTTCTCCAATTCAGAAATAAACCCTCACTCCCTTCACTTTAACTTTCCTGAAGATTTATGAAAAAAAACATTAGCAAAAATAAGGTAGTCTCTACCAAACTCTTCACAGCCTGCCTCGAGATAATCTTCAGGAAACTTGACTGGGAAAATAAAGGAATCGAAAAATACGGCGGATATCTGAGCAACCGCAGATTTGTGGACGACATCGTCCTTTTCACTGAGAACCTACATGACCTCCAACTAATGCTTCATGATCTAAACGAAGGAAGCTAAAAAGTTGGCCTTCACGTGAGCTTCAGCGAAACAAAAGTCATGTGCAACAATCACGTCGGAAATAAAAACACAATGATCAAAATGGAAGACGCAGAAATGGAGAATGTACACCACTACATCTACCTAGGACAATGAAATCTTCAAAAGAAGAAATCGAGCGAGTTATCACTTCAAGATGACTCACAACATGGATCCTCAGAGATGACATATTCAACCGAGGCTGGCAGAATACTAGATCGAAAGACAATATAGACAAATTCAGAAAGAATTGGCTCCACGACGCCCATGATAGAGATGTGTGACGAATCTGGGGTAAGTTCTACATCCAATGACAGTCGTCCAAAAACTGATGACGATGATGACAATTAGACGAAAAATAAGAAATAAAAAAAACTTTTGCATCGTTCTTACGTTGTAAAAAAAAACTTCCCCTCCAAACTCCTTGGAATATTTATATACGGACGACCGAAGTACCTGTCCCTGCCAGGTGAAGTATTTCAGGCTAGAGAAAAATACCAAAATCATCAGACGTGTGAAAAAGTTTCCTTTCATTCTTGACCCCTTATTGAGGAAAATAAAAGCAACTTCCCTTCATATTTGATCTTTCAAAGGGGAAAAAATTTACCTGTTTTCTGACCCTTTAAAAGGCGAAAAAAGTCAACTTTCAGTTTTGACTTTTGGAAAAAGGACAAAAGTCACCTTTCACAACTTGTCTTCTCAGGGAGTAGTTTCCCTTCACTTAAAACATATTGAAGGATTTATATATAAACAAATAAAAGGAAAAAGTAAGTTCTCACTTTTGTTACATAGATATAATGTTAATAGAGCTTCCCAAATTCCAAACACTCAAAATTTCCTTCTTTTTTTTTTTAAACATTTTTTCTTATTTTGAAAACCTTCCCATGGCCGGTTTGGTTGTACTGTACCCATGTTTAGGTTTTAATAGCATGACGGACGAATACAAAAACGTACACCTCTCTCTTATATACTCAAGATAAGATAAGATAAAGATATGATATATATATATATATATATATATATATATATATATATATATATATATATATATATATATATATATATATATATATAAGAAGTGAGATTGAAACAGTAGAGAATCTACTGTCACTTTCACACACCGACAGGTGAGAAGTTTTTTCCTTTCACTTTAGAATCATTCAATTATGTATAAATGTATGCAGTAAAAAATGTGTATATTGTTAGGAAATAGATTCCCACTCAGTATGAATGCAATAGTATAAATGCAAGTGACTCCTAATGGAGGGTTCCCAACACTTTTGACACCTTAAACCGTGATAGTGTATCCTTTTGCTTCATAATCAGATATATCTGAGGGAAAACATGAGGAATAAGTATCCTAACACATTTGCCCAGTTAAGTTGGTATTGTTTCCCTTTACTCAAGAATTTATGTTTGAAAATATAAAAAAGAAAATATGTATAGATGTGCTGTTCACATGTTTGTGACCCTTACACAGATACCTCCCCTTCTCACTCATACTAAGCAATTCACAACACAGGAATTCCCTTATTCTAATCTTTAAATCTCAAGCATGTGGAGAGCTTACAGTCTGCTCTGCAACCGCTAAGAGTTTCTCTGAAAAAGTGGTTGGCAACCGTTGCAATGCATCAGAACATACCCACGTGATTATCTCTCAAATTTCTCCTCACCTCCCAAGTGTTGTTTCACCATGTGTGTGCTTTTCGAAGATTGAAGTATCACTCCTTGGAAATCTTGTCAAAGATCGGTGTAGTATATTTGTATTTGTATTATATTGGAAAGAGATACGCATAAAAATTATGGATACACATTTTATAAAAATGAAATGTGATGCAACCTAATCACTTGCAAATTTCTGAATTTCTGTGCCAATATCCTTATTCTTCGCAGACGATTCATATACCCTCCACCCATTTATATCAAAAGAAAATATGGAAACACCCACCTACCATCTTCACGTTGAAGTGATCAGAAACTACATTTGAAAGTATGGACACATCAAAGGTTTCGCCAAAGATGAAAAGATTCACATTCTCGACGGAACGAAGAATTTGATCTTTGAAACTTTTGGATGTGTCTCCTGTCCACTACTAAATTTCCTTCCTCTTCCCCGAAACCAGCTTTTGTACGGCACAAATTAACGACAATGATCCTACACGTTAAAAACAAATCATCTGTAATATCAAGTCCAATTTGGTAAAAAGAATGTTGCATTGTTGTCTAGAATGTGTTAAGCGTTAAAAAAACCCCTAAAACAAAAAAACAAAAACAAAGAAAAACAATCAAAACAAATCATGAAAACTAGGTTGGCTGCTTCAGGGTCAAAACCACTCTTATTCTGATTGAACTCAAATCACGGTAAAAATATTAATTTTAATGTACGTTCTTCATAAATATGGAAGATTTGTTGAAGTGGTTCAATCAGTAAAAGACCCACAATAAAGGGGATGTTAATAACACCTTCAAGTTCGGTTTAGCATAACAGGATGAACAAACAGTAGAGAGGTGAAGAGTGTTTCTGTTCTTGGTGTCAAACTCTCATAATTGGGATGTAAAGTCTTGCAACATTCTCCATATTTACCTGATATTTCTCCTAGACATTTGCAGGCGTTTTGAACTCAATATCCAAAACGAACTATTCAATAATAAGAAAGTTATAACTTCTTCTCAATGTGATCATTAGACCCAAATGATTCTATTGAGTTGGCATGTTGTCATTAAGGTTTCGTTGGAAAAAAAGTTATCGCCCCTAAAAGGGTTAAACTTTGATTTTTGACTTTCTATTTTCATAGAGCTGAACTATTGTGGAAGCTTTTTTCGAGTAGAGCTATATTTTCTCGTCGTACGGACATCAGTACCACAAGAATTTCGTAAGCAAACGTCATTTAGCATAGTTGAAGTTTCTGTGGTCTTAACAACGCCTAATACACTTGATCAATATAACTATCCAAACAGTTTAAAAAAAATTGAATGTACATAAGGAGGTGGAAAACACTTTTGGCCAGTCGTGGATAACGGTTGATGATCGTGATATATATATATATATATATATATATATATATATATATATATATATATATATGTGTGTGTGTACGTATGTATATATATATATATATATAATGAAATAAAGAAATCGCTACACAAACACATAAGCACGTCTATGTTTCTACCCTGTTTCGACGTTGTATATTGCATTATATTGTTTTCCTGATTGGTTCTTGTATATATATATATATATATATATATAGCACAGCCTCATAAGTTAAGTATATATTTTATATTATCGTATCTATCGGAAAAAACGACATTCCATGTGTAACAATCAAATATTTTTTTGTGTTCGAATCTCAGAGGAATATTACATTATCCACACAGCCAGGCGTTTTTTTCCTCCATTTTGTCACATTCGCTGACGTAACGACTTTAATTGTTCTAAATCTATCTCCTTGATTTCATTTGTTGTTGTGTTCTCTTCCTATTTGTTTTTACGAATTCGTAACATTCAAGTCTTTATCGAATTAATGCCTTCCTTTTTTGATTTAATACCTCGTCGCATGGATACTGGAGACTTGAAATGTGAGTTATGCAATAAAACCTTCAACAAACATTACAAAACTCTGAGTGAAATAAATAATGACAAATTCTAGTGTTAACAAAATCTAACTGCTTTATTGATCAGAATTGAGAGGAAAAAAACCCACAGAAAAAAGACTGGTTCCTAAAGGGTCAATCTCCACTCCTGGTATATCTGACTAAAGATGATTACGACAACTTTTGTATCGTATATATAAGAAATGGAAAATCTTTTTATAATGTATTTATTAGGATGGAATAGGTTTGTACGTATATATACGATAGATATTGGATTATGTCCAATTTTCTTCAATCTAGCTCATCCAATAAGGTGAGGCAATCAATTGGCCTCGACTGGGGTAATGTACAATGAAATTCCCTTTTAGAAATGTAGATAAATGAAAAAAAAAATGTTCATAAATGAAAATTGGGAATAATCACAAATAATCATAAACTAACATTAAAACAGAAATTTGTTTTGTTTTTCTCACCTATTACGAATAGGTTGTCTTATGTCTGTTATTTCACGTCTATAGAAACTGTCAACCAGAACTGCTGACCAAACTGTCACGTGCCGAGGTCATATCAATGGAGCTAGATGGCTGAAAATTTAAATATTCGACTCCTATTATGTGAAGGAAAACACTTTCAACTACCCTAAAATAGCTTTTAGTGGGGTACAATTTACAATGTGCGTTTAAGCTAGATTTATCCCTTCTTTTTGCCCCCCACCCCTTTCTTTGAAATCCAGACTTTTTACCGATTCAACAAAAGGCGGGAGAATTCATCCATTGATCACCCAGAAATATATACAGAAGAACTTCATTTTAGTGAAGTTGGCCCGACAAGAGGCGAGAAATGATTCATTTATTGATTACCCCCTTTTTCCAATTTCTGAATTTACCATCCCAAATGCTGTATGACTTCAAAAGACATTAGTCACATGACTAAACCTGTTTCTTTATTGATTGTTTCTGTGATAAATTTGATCGGTCAAATCTGGCACAAGGCTGTAACAGATCAAGTAACCAGCTAGGACTGAACTCAAGGAGCTACCAGGTTAGCTTGCAAATCATTGCTGCGCTGGATGTCCACTTTTATTATCAACTTCCCAATTTCGACCCTGAGTGGTAGCAAGGGTAGATCGTGTTCAGGATATCAACAATGGCCAGCAAGACAATCATGTCAGATATTGCTCTACGACAGACGCCCAGCAAGTAAGATGTCTCTTCCTTAGATGTCCTGAACCTATGCAAGAATATTGATAATTATCATCCACCAATATGACTTGTGTGGAGACTAAAGCCTGGCTATCAACTGCTTTTGAGATTAGCCAGTAAAAAGTGAACTCGTCAAAATCTGTTCAGCTTCTTTCTCTTATATTTCCGTTGACTTTAATTATTTCTGTTTTCAAGCAAACCCTCTTATGCGTAAGATTTCAAACGTGTGCATCAATTTCTTTGCTTTTAATAAAGGTTTCCTGCGCCGGACGGCATTTTGTATTTCTATTCTATCTGTTGAATCCTTAAACCGTGCTTAACCTTTTAATACATCATTAATCATTTATATGAAATATTTCCATTTCCCTTTTATATGCCGCCTTCTAACGTAAGAATCCAACAACTGACTTCAATTTCAAAGAAAAAGCAAAAATTTGAAAAATGATATATGTATATATAGAGAGAGAGGGGAAGAGAAGGAGAGTGCATGTGGTTGTGTAAGACGGAGAGAGAAAAAGAAAGGAAACAAGTGGTAGAGAGAGAGAGAGAGAGAGAGAAAGAGAGAAGGAGAAGGAGAAGGAGAGGGAGAGAGGAAGTGAGCAAGATAACTGATCATAATTTGCACCTTTTTAATTTTTCTGAAGGGATTTTGATTAAAAAGATTGTAATTACTTTTTTTTTCAACTGTGCAACTTCCTTTTACCAACTTTGGATTTTTAGCATTTTTTTTCTTTGATGTTCGAGATGAAATAACTTCCAGGAATCTCTTAGATTCAAAGAATAGGATGAGAGAACGCATGATCTAGAATTCTGACTCCTTGATTCTATCTCGAGGCAAAGAGTTGTCATCTAACATTCTACGTCTACCGGTCTGATCAAAACTTACACAATCTGTCTCTTTTAAAAACTGGAAAGTAATGGCTGTTAATACTGAAACAACGGTACGGTCATATCAGGAGACTGAT
>OY735225.1:5148843-5171343 GCA_963457665.1 Thysanoteuthis rhombus
TCTCGTCTTAACCGAGCGTCTGTAATTGTCATTGTTTTTTAGGCGAGAAGAATAATGTAAAAAAAACCAGTGGCAGTTTGACAAAAAAGGTGATGCAGAGCTATTATATGAATAAAAGACACGGAATAGACTATTATGGATGGTTTTAAAATTTTTCATTTTGTATAAAACATACCAGTAACTCGACATCACAGTCAATAATCGGACAAATATATAGGTAATTGAGAAAAATCTACCAAAGAGTAAATATGATCTGAATAAATTCTATTTTTGACATCACCGAGTACAAAATCACCAGGAAACATTACGATTCTTGAGAATCTACATGTTGATGATAAACCAGTCAGAATAATGGCCCCAAAGGTCATAAAAGCTTTCTTTCATCAAAACATAAAATAAAATCATTTTCAAAATGGCCTAGTGAAGTACTAATACCAATTTTCAAATCTGTAGACAAAAAAGTACGGCCAGGAGCGATGGTGCACATGAACACATAAAAAAACACAAAGGGCATGCAGAAAAAAGAACTCACCATCGGAGTAAATAATTGTATTTGACAATCGTAGTGTCAAAATTTGAAGTCATGAATGAAGTCGTTGAATTAATAAGGTCAGAATTAATTCTTTTAATGAGATCACTTGCACTTTCTGCTAGAAAACATATTATAGATAAATCCGCCAGAAAAAAGAATTTTCAAAACATGTTTAGAAAAGGCTTACTGATGCTAATTTTCGAGTCTGTAGACGAAACAGTATGGCCAGGAGCGCTTGAATACATAATCAAACACATAGACTTTTAAAAAAGGATAGAACACATAAACACTCATTTTTGATGGCTATGATGGCTACTGTGGTTCCATTGCTGCTTCTATTATTAGTTAGTCATGATCATACGGTTGTGTTTCCACGAGCATTTTTCTCACTTTTCACAATATTTCATTTACCACCCCGGGTTATAATACACCCAGATTAACAGGGTTTAATGACTCATACATGTCTTTACAGATTAAATCCTGTTGCTTGAGGCTCTGATCAAGAATCTCCACATTCTCAAATATTTCCCAATCTCATAAACTTTTCAATTGCTTGGACATAGGCAGAATAATTGTCTGTTGTTGCTGCTTCTGGGCATACCCGTTACCAGCTATTAACATGACCATAAAATGGCTAACAGTGCTTTCTAGCACGTTTTGGCGCTTTTTATGCTTTTCGATGTCGATTTAGCGCGAAAACATTTTTGAGTTGGCAACGCTGATGGCAACGATGGTATTTGGCAAGGACATTTGTCATCATTTGCCAAAATTAATGAGTATCTCTATCGTCAATAAAGGACATAAATCGAAGGACGTTTACAGCCTGTCACTTATATGCAAACTGTTATAACATGAGTAGATTTTATTGAGTAGTGCCGTTACGCTGGCTTCAGTTTCATCTGTCCCTGTTTAGCTGCAATTCCCCTTTGCAATAGGTGAAATAAAATTGACAAGGACCCGAAGTGGCGTCACTCACGTAATTCTGTTCTATTTTGCTTGCAGCGTCGGGGTGGAGATGGATTTGGGTCGCCTTCAAGTGTATTTGTGTTAAGTGAAAACAAAATGTCTCAACCAGTGTTTGAACGAAGCTCACTGAGTCTATTTTCCGAGAAGTTACCAGCCCGGCCACCCAACACAGATTATGAGCTATTTTCCTCCTGCGCAAAAAGTTCAAAAATATGTTTTGATTCCTATGAAATGGATTTTGCAAGAAATTACTAAATCTATATTGCATGGAAGAGTCTCAAATTTCAAATTAAGGATGTAGGAGATATTTTCATATCAACGAAATTGTTATATTTAAGCGGAAGATTCCACTGTTACAGACAGATAGACAGCCGATATCGCACCGTTCAATTTATAGGTAATGTCAGGGTTCAGAATTTTCAGCCAAAAAATTTCTGACCGAATCAGCTTATCATATGTAAAAAGCTTGGCTGTGCTATGGGTCAAACAGCCCCCCTCTCTCTCTCCTTTTAAACAAAAGAACCCCCTCATTCCCCAATATAATACTATTCCAAAACTACGTGACCCATTTCAACTTCATTCTAAGTTCCTGAAAGAAAATGAGTTGACCTGAGTTTAAACAGTAAATTCGTCATCAGTCTCTGCGTACGTAAATCTCATTCGAGCCATCTTGACGTCATTGGTTTTAGGTAAAGTCAATATCATTGTTGTGTCAAACGAAATTAAAGTCAAAACTCAAAAGCAGGGGTTTAACAATATTTTTCAGATTTTCAATATTTAACCCCCCCCCCCCAAATGCTGAAAACCCGCTAAGTTGACATGACACCATGTCATGACATCAGTCTTTCGTTTCCTTTTCGCATTCATTCATGTCTTCAAAAGCCTCAGAGTCAAACGTCTGACAAATCCACGATTATAAAGTCAACTCTTGGAGTTTGACGATATGCAAATGTATTACTAAAGGATTTACAATAGATATGCACGGAAAATCAGGAGGAAACGAATTGTCTGTGCTCAAAAAGTAATGCAAGCATTACTGACAGAAGCCAGTTATTATATGTCTTCTGTAAACGCCTTGCCAATGATTTTACGATCGGAATACATTGAAATTCAAGGAGGGATTTTCAATGTTCAGAGAACTAACCAATCATTACAGAGAGAAAAATGACATTATAATAAACAATAAATCTAATAATAACACGTGAGATGAGAGTGCTAATCATTGTTCCATGGCAAGGTATCCAAAATGATTTCATCATCATCAGCCTTCCAGTATCGGTCGTTGGAAATACACCTTCTCCAAGATTAGCAGAACCTCTATATTAAGGGTGCAGTGGAACAAGTACTTTCTCAACTTGTCTAGTTCGCTGGAACTTTTCATTTTCTGTAATTTCACATATGATCTCTGGGGATTGTGTTGTGATTCAGTGATGTCTGACATTTTTGCGTCATGACCAGCCCAGCGCCATTTAAGTTTTTTTATCTTCTATTAACTTTTTTTCCAATTCGATTTTTGTAATGTTCCACGATGTCATTGACCCTTGTTCAATCTCTTACATAAGGTGCTGTCTTGTGATCTCTCCATGTGATGTTGAGCTTGATCCTCTCCTGTGTACGTTGTATCGTTCTCAATCAATCTTTTGGTCAGGTCCCATGTTTCAGCTCTATAGGTGACTATCAGAAGATGTATTGGTATTATCCACTTCTTTTTAGAATAAGTGGAATTGCCTTGTTCTTGAAAGTTGAGATTTCTCTTCCTGAAAGTAGAGATCTTTTGCACGTTGTGGAAACAACAGTAATGCCAACAACAAAACCTTCATTGTATACGTATGTATGTCATATACCGTGAATGCAGAGCTTATGATTTTATGATATTATTAAGTGGGATCAAAGAAGAAATAGAGCGTTAGTGTAATCTATAGAGATATTAGAAACCGATAAAAAAAAAGCTGTCGACAGTTTTTCTCAGTTTCAAACCTGGCTCGCTGGCTATAACTCGTACAGGCCACTCCCAAAAAGTGAGAGAAGTAACTTATGCATAGATCACTCTTTTTTCCCCAATGTTTTAATTGATCACCTCAAACACAACAGGCTGATAAAATACATTGGTTGCTCGATGGTCTCCATGGAATGACTAACCAGACTAGGTTTTTCTCTTACGATAAAATCAATTCAAATCATCGAATATCTTTTAGAAGACGGTTTGGTATTGAAAGTGTACAGTAGATGTTCAGTTCGAAAGATTTCGAACCGTTCCTTTGTTCCCATTGACGGATCATGTTTGTTTGAACTTTTCAAATGAAACAAGAAGAGAAGGAATCAACATCATCGTTTATTTTGGGAGCCGTTTAATCATTGGAAACAATAATCTCAAGGGACGAAACCACAAAGCCGTATTGTTTCCCTTTGTCTAGGAAAACCGATTATGTATTGTATTATTTACTTGGGATAATTTGTACATTGTATTCTGAATTTCTTTGAAGTACACTTCTCGTCTTCTTTTCTTCTTTGCCGTTTTCTTCTCTTCTTTTATTAGTTTCATTCCTTGAATTTTATGTCGTTCTTCATTTTCTTCCTTTTCTTCTTTTTCTTCTCTTTTTTCTTTCTTCTTTTTATTGGTGACTGTTCTATTTCTTTATCTCTTTACACCCTCCTTTTCTAGTATTGGTTTCTTCCTATTTTCTTCTTGTTGATTTCCGTTTTCTTCCTTCTTTTTTTCTTCTCATCTTTGTATTCCTTCCCCTTCACTACTTCTCTTTTCTTTTTCTCCTCCTACCTTTTCTTCTTCCCTTTCTCCCCTTATTCTCATTATCCTTTCTTTTTCTCTCCCCCTCTCTCTCTTGTTTTCTTCTTTCTCTTCGCTTCTTTCTTCTGTTCCCTCTTTTCCACACCCTCTTCTCTGGTTCTTCTTTGCTTCAACTTCTTCTCCCCAATTTCCGATTTGTTGTCTTCTTTTCGTTCCTCTTTTTCTACTTGTCTTCATTTTTTTTCTATCTTCCTGTCCGTTTCCTCTCTACACTTTGGATTTCTTCTTCTCTTTCTGCTTTCTCTTTCACTTTTATTCTTTTCCTCATTCTCTTTCCTCTTTCTTTTTCGGGTTTTTCACACATTGTTCTTGTCAAGATTATACTTATCTCCTGGCCTTCCCCATTTTTTCTTGTTTTTCTTCGTCTTAGAAGTGAAAGGATTTGCAATATTTACGAGTCCATTCAAAGGAAATGCTCAGAATTTTATTTATTCATTCATTAACACGTTATATATCCATGAAAAAATTCACAGATAAATCCGAATTTCTATGGGCCTCGCCATTACAGTTTATAATTGAACAACCATAGCGTCAAATTCAAAGTTGCTTCGAAGAATGAATAGAACCTAAATATATTCTATTTATGACATCACTGGCGTTTTCAACTTGGAAACATCTGAGTATAACAGGAAACATTTAGAAACATCTTGATTTTGGAGAATTTAATTGTTATTAATAAATTATACTCGTCAAAATAACGCCCCCAAAAGGTAAAAAAAAAGAACATTTTTAAAAGGTGTCTAGCGGAGGACTGATGCCAATTTTCAAGTTTCTAACAAAATTGTATGGTCAGGAGCGCTGCAACACACACACACACACACACACACACACACACATATATATATATATATATATAATGTGTACTTTTGAGAGTGAGACAGACTCGGGAGTGAAGTTTTTGGTGGTAAGGTTTATTAATCCTTATATGTCAATAGTCCATACATGTTTCGGGATTCTTCCCATCATCAGTGATGTATACCGTGTGAGTGTGTATTAAAATGTACCGTGTGGAACCAGAGTCTACTGCCAGGGGCTATGCATTGTGGGTAAGTTTTGTTGTCAGGGCTACTAGAAGCCTCCTGCTGAATGGAAGAATGACCAGCAGGTATCAGGACTTTGGTAAAGCAGCAGCAGTTGGTCTTGGGGAGGGCAGAGTGTGTCAAGGTAGGGGGTAGTGATGTGGAGTTGGATTTTTTGGTATGTTTGGGGTAGTGTAGAAGGAGGGGTGGTGAGGTCAAGGAGGTACATAGGTATCAACCTTAAAAGTTACTGAAAATGTTTTGGCTATGATTTGGACAGGGGTTATAACAGGCTAAGGTGAAGTTTTTCCTATGGGTCTAGGTGACTTTGAAGCTTCCATTATTGAATGTGTCTTCGATGTGGGTGTGAGGATATTAATGATAGGAGTTGTGTATATTAGTGTTCTGTGTTGTGAGGGTCGTTCAGTTTAGTATTTAATTCATTAGGATATAGGGTTTTAAGTTTGTTAATCCACATGTCTTCATAAAAGAAACATAGACCACTTCGCCACCTTTGATGACTAGTATTGTTCAAAGACTTTTAAAACAAAAAAAAAAAACTATACTGGAGGACATAACATATTTTGTGAAACTACCAACCTGTTTTTATGTAAAGTTTGAGTAGTTTTTTTAATTTTCACTTACGAACTTTATGGCTAATTAGTCAACTACTTCAAGGTTATCAATAATGTAAATAAATTATTACGTCTAATCAATTTCATCAAGAAGTGACCGTAACTCGTAAGAGGTGGAAGAGTAAATTAGTAAGATTTGTGTGTCAGATATATATTTCTATCACCAAAATTATCTTTGAATGGAAGAGTCCTTTATTACAAACCCACAAATGAAGCTGTCATTAGAGTGTTTAGCCAAAAGATAGTGGGGTTCCACTAAACTCCCCCTTGAAACAAAAACCGGGGTTGCCATGGAGTTCGGTGTTTGTTTCTTTTTTGGAATTTGTAACTCCAGGTTTGAAAATAATTAGATTTCAAAAAAAATTTTTTTTGTTGCCAATTGAGATTTTTTCAATTTTCGATTTGGACAGTGACTTCCACAATGGAATAAGAATAAAAAAAAAATCACATCTAAATTGGTAACCGTGACAAAGACAGCAATATTTAATTGCTAAATAAAACACATACATTGCATTTGGGTATGAGGGTGACTTATGGAGCTGAAACATGGAACTTAACCAAGAGACGGATCCGTAAATCGAGAACCAAGCAACGTGCACAAGAAAGAATTTTGCTAGGCCTCACATGGAGAGACCTCAAGATAGCACAGTACATCCGGGAAAAGACAGGAGTCAGAGACATCATAGAATCCATTAAAAATCTCAAATAGCAGTGGGCTGGCCATGTCACAATAATGGCGGACAACCAATGGACATCATGTCATGGATCCCCCAAGATCACAGAGACGAGCTAGACAAACTCAGAAAGTACTGGCTCCGCAATACCCATGATAGATAAGTGTTGCGAATCCTGAGGAAAGTCTACGTTTTTATTGAATGACTTTATAAGATCTGGCATCTCTCATTTCAATCCTGTAGCCCAGATCTGGGGGGCACAGATGATCTCATCATGGTTGTATCAAAGGTGAGAGTCTGAAGGAGTCCAACTTTCATGTAGTTGGTTTTGAAGAGCTGTCCGTATCATATACTGGTCACCAACCATGAGTAGAGAACTCAGTCTGCTTCACTATTTACCCATGAGTTGGAAGAGAAGCGATTGATTGACGATCTTTCAATGGAAATTTGTGTTAGGAGAATACAAACTGTGTTGGCCTGATTTTGATAACTGCTCAACAATTTCATTTTCGATATTGTTAACCATTTGGCGACTTCATGTCTCCTCCCTATCAAGAACCCCAAATTCAAGGATCTATCAAGATTGTTCGCTGGCGCCATATTTCTGGCACCATATTCCAGGCCGTTTACAAAAGAATTAATTTGCAACTTTGAAATCAGGAGCCTTTCTCTTTGACTCGAAATAGCGCTGTTAGCAGAGAAGTCGTCGCCGAAGATGGCCGCTCCAGGGATATTCCTACAAGAACCCATCCTCCCTCTGCTTTTTTCCTCAAATTTTCATTTCTTGAAATTAAAAAAAATTCTTCCTAATTACAAGCCTGGATGATGCAGCAAAGAAAACTTGAATGTATCCATATTACAGATTGTTCATTGATGTTTCCTTTCATACGGGCATCCTGTGTTGTGTTTGCCTTCACACAGTCACATACATAGTCACATTCGCATACACGCTTAGGTATGCATATACTCAGAGAGAAAGTATTCACTTAGCTTAGGCTGGCACAATGTCATAAATTAAGAATGCTAAGTGAGAATCGAACTCAGTGCAATTACAAATTACTATGAGGTGCAATCGTGGGGTTACCTGTAAATATCGAATTGGCTATACTAGAAATGGAGTAAGGGACTAGCTTGCTGAACTTTGCTCGATGACAAAACACCTCTATTTGCTAAACTTAATCTTAATCCAACACACGTGTGGGGCACCTATTGAAAATTAAACTCGTTGCAGTAGTTGGGGTCTTCTAGATCAAACAAGAGTGCCACCTTTGAGAATGCAATACCATCTAAAGCGACAACTGTTTCGTATTTAGTATAGAGTGATCACATGATATGGCAACATCTTCTTCACTTTCTCTCTCTCACTATCCCTCTTACTCTTCCAGTAAATATGATCAAACTTAATAGAGTATTAACTGACTGTGAGATGAGAATGTTAATCATAGTTCCATGGCAAGGCATCCAAATTTATTTCGTCATCGTCAGCCTTTTAGCATCAGTCGTTGGACATAGACTCTCTCCAAGATTTGCCTCACCACTCTATTATGGACGTCCTGGAGACAATACTTGTTGATTATTTCTTAATAGTCCCACTATGCTTTGCTGGTCACAATTTTGCATATGATCTCTGGGGATCCATGTTGTGGGTCGTGATGTCCAACAGTTATCAGACATTCTTGAAACATAACCAACCCATTGCGGTAGGAGTTCTCTTTTTCTCACTGCATTTCTTATTCAAATCTGAGCTTATTTTCCTTTTTATAATGTTCCTTGCTCCTACTTATTCTTTATATAATGTGCTGTCTTGTGATTCCTCCATGTAATGTCGAGCATGATCCTCTCAATGCACATTGTATGGTTCTCAATTCGAGGGTTAATCTTTTGGTTCGCTTCAATGTTACAGTTCCATATGTGACTATTAAGAGGATGCATTGATCGTAAACATTTCTTTCGGGGATTAATGGAATAATCTTGTTCTTAAAGGTTGAGATTTTTCAACAGAAATCATGCCAACATAGAGGTTTTTGCTTACTGCAGAACAACATCATTGTCATCAACAAAGCCTTCATCGTATATGTATGTATTCTCTCCTGTACACGTTGCATGGTTTTCAGTCCGAAGGTCAATCTGAATTATTTACCAAGATCTCTATAGTTTGGTACAAGGCTGAAGATACAAAAACAATTTATTCTCGAATTAGTATATAACGTTGATTTGTCTCAACTGCATTACAGTGAAAAACCCATGTATTCACGTAACTGACAAAAGGTCACAAGTATGGAGCTCCATGTCGGGTGTGCATTTTGTATTCGTGTATATTTAATATTGAAGTTTATAAATTTGTTGATTTTTTATTCAGTCAGCTGAAGGTTATCAAGCAAGTCTGACTCACGATTGTTAGTACACAGCGTTCAATTCTCACCGGGTGCCCCTTTATTTAGGTTTCTACGCCAGGATAAACTAAGCCTATTGGATACCTCATGTGTTCTTTGGAATTATGACTATTTTCCCTTACATGACAACCTGAACATTGTCTTCTGAATTCATTTGAAGTACATTCTTCTTCTTCTTCTTCTTTTGATTTATTTTTTTGTTCTGTGGATCTTCCTTGTTTCTGTATTTTTCTTTTGTCTTTCAAATCTGCAGCAAATTCTGATCTTTCTTCTTTTTCTTCTTTATTTCCTTCATTCCTTTCCCTTCATCTCTTCCAACATTATTCTTCTTCTTCTTCTTCTTCTTCTTCTTCTTCTTCTTCTTCTTCTTCTTCTTCTTCTCGCCTTCAATTTTTCACCAATTCTTCTCCTTGCCAACAACCTTCTCCTCTGTATCTCCATTCTTCTTTTTTCCCACACTTCACCATTGTAATGACCAAAAACCTCCAACAGCAGCAGAAGCAACCAATGGTTGTTCAGGGAGGAAGGCAACATTTCTTTAAAATATCGACCCCACCGACACCAAGGACTAAAGCCACCAAATGTTTTTTTTTCTCTCTCCATCGAATCACGCAGAGGAACAAGTCACGTTTTTCTACACAAAACGCGTTCAGTCGTGAGGCTTCCTAACCCAGGAACAGGAAAATCGATTCTGCAACAAACCTATATCGACAAGAACCTAAAAATAACACGGGAAACGTTTAAAGCATTATTTGTCTAACTGGCCGTCCACTTATCTATGTAACATGTCTGGCTAGGTAATCTATTAAACAAACAAGGATACCTGACGTTGCCTGGGTTTTGATATTGCTTTTAGAGCATCGTTTAATATCTTATGGATTGAATGTCCTTGGGTGGACATTTGTAGCAAAGCTGTTCATTTGGCCGCCTACAGTTTTAATAAACGGTCTGGATGTTAACAGAATAGGTTCTTATACAGACGCACACTCATATACAGATATACTGAGAGGGCACTCGGAGAGTGCATACCTCAGTCAACATAATAACCTTACTGAATTGAAATCAATTTATATACACCTGCAATGTTGAGGGTAGGGGGTGATGCCAGTATCTAACTTTCAGTTCCATATATTTCTTAATATATGGAAAATATCCATCAATCAGAGTGAAAATCCTAGATCAGCCACAAAAATTGGTTATTTCCCTCACAGGGAATGGTCAACCCTCTTACAAAATTTAATTGAAATTGATGGAAAAGTTTTGAAGATTTTTTTTTTCGACTGGTTGTCAAACAAAGCTAGGAGGGCCAATCAGCACTATGTGTAGTTTTTTTGTCAAAGTGACCTTCTCTCGGATTGCATTAGAGGACCAGAAAGCTCCAAATGTCCTGCTATTTACCAATTGAAGTTAGTGAATATACAAAAAGATTGCTAGCAACTTCCGTCGAAACTTTATTTTGGCACACTGATTTGATTGATTGAAAACAAACCACACCTACCGGATCTAACGGTTATTTATTTCATATATATAATTATATATATATGTGTGTGTGTGTGTGTGTGGGTGGGTGTGAGTGTGTGTTTGTTGGTGCTTTGTTGACGCAGCAATTATTTTCGTAGCAATACATACATATATATATATATATATATATAGAGAGAGAGAGAGATGGATATAGATATAGATATATATCCACTGTCCAGTGTATGAAAGGATCTTGTCTTTCTGCCCGTGTCTATGACTTCAATCTATCTGGTTATTCTGGCCTCAATTCCCAAGACACATTTCCATGTTCTAATATCTTCGAGAAATGATTGAGATGCGAGAATCTTCAGTCGCCAAAACTACCTCCATAATAGATCTCCCCACTTTTTTAAAACTGGATCATGACCTCAGATTATCTTAATGTTTTCTTTTTCTTTCTGAAATCGATTTATTTTTGTATTCTTGTAACGGTTCATCGTTTGCATGAGGTGGACGTTGGCCTAACGGTGAAGGGCAGTTCAAACTCTGCCCGAGACGATTTGTGTTCACGTCATTGTAATTCCTTTGAGAAAGGCAACAATTAATCTTTCCCATTGGTCAATGGGGGAAAGCATTTTTGCATCTAATTCGCTTATCGTAAAGGGTCTGATTGAGTTGTAATGCTATATTTGGAGCCTACAGAAGGGATGACTGAATGCATAGCCAATGTAAAGGTTCTACATGATTACTTTCTTTCTTGATCTCTCTTAACTGCTGATGAATGTTTTTGGTCAAACTCCCATGACTGAGGTTTTTTTTGTTAGTCACAACAATGAAAATAGCCACAGTAAAAGCTAAATCTTTAAACTCAGGTTGACTATTTTTTTCACAGGAACAATTGAAAAAAGAGTTGAAACGGGATACGTAGTTCTGAAATAATGATTGATAGACAAATTAATTTTGTCCTTTTTACCTTGAAGATTTTAACGATGCAAAGAAGTTTGACCTTAGTGCAGCTATGCTTGCTGCATATGATAAGCCTATTCTGTCAGTAATGTTTGCATTATTTCCAAACACTGACATCACCTATACAATGAAGAGTATGATATTTCTGTCTCTCTGTTCGTAGTAATGGACTCTTCTTTTAGCGGTTAAAAGGTTTCCATGGAAAATAAATTTAGCATCAGCTGTTTTGCTTTAAAAGAAAAATGGAAATCAAGAATGAGGATTCCTCGGAGGTCTTGGTGGTGAGTCCGGACTGTAATCATGTCTGTGAAAAAATCTGTGTTGGTTTGGTTATATATCATGTTTGGATTAGTAGCAGCAGTTCTTTTATTGGTTGTATTGGTCAGGAGAGGTGAACATTCTTAAGAATCAGTTGTTATGGATACGGGAGTGCTATACAGTTGTTTAGAGTTAGACTATTTGTGCACCTAGTAATTTCGGGTTGAGGTTATCGCTAGAGTTAATCAAGGTAGTGGGCTGAGGTTAGAGGTGGTCCTTGTTATGTATGATCGATTACCAGTTAAGAAATGTATGTTCAGTATCCTTAATGGTACACACACATAAACGCACCCCCACACATATATATATATATATATACATATATATATATATATATATATATATATATATATATATATATATATACATATATATATATACATATATATATATATATATATTTTATATATATATATATATATATATATATATATATATATATATATATATATATATATATATATATATATATATATATATATATATATATATACTAACTGAAATGTCTGTCTTCGCCAGGTAGAATAGTCTCCCTCCAATCAGGGCTGTTGGTACAGATGTGAGGATCAGTGAGGTTTGGTTTCTTCAGAGGCCCTTTTGAACGTTTATTGAGAGTATTTATCGTATAATATCAGTTGGGATGCAACAGGCAAACTATTTCAAAAAAATTAATGGAGCTCCCCTACCCAGGACCTCGAAGATGTCATTAATATCACCATCCATACCGTCCCTCAATTACGCATTTGATTTAATGTTTGGCAATTCATCGGCGAGAACGGTTTCCTTCTTTTCTGATTCTACGTTTTTGACACCTTGTGGCTGAATTGGATGGCTTTTAAATTACCACTCACCCTTTAAAGGGAGGAAAAAGTTCAATTTCACTTTTGACCCCTTGAAGAATGGAAAGTTTTCCTACACTTTTTCTCCTTTGAAATTGGACAAGGTATTCCTTCACTTTCGTCCCCATTAGGGAGGCAAAGAGACCTCCTGCTAAGAAAAAGTTTACAATATATACAATGAGATATCAACATTAGATCGGAAGTAATGTCCCACTTTGATAATATAACCACATTGTAAATAGGTGTTGAGCCGACAAATGATGAGATATGGCAGCTGAAAGGTAAAACCCGTGATTTGCGTGTCCACAGTAAAGGCGAGAAATAGCGGAGACGAAAAAAGAAGAAAATGTAGTTACAATTTAGTGTCTATATTTCTTCTTCTCAACTTTGCAGTTCAGCGGCTCATGAAGGATGTCAGGAAGTTTAAATCGGTAGATGCGAGGTATTAGGCGAGGAGAACAGACGAAGGACAGGAGAGTTTGCTGGGGTTCGGGAGAAAGTGGGTGATCTTTCCCCTCTGCACGAGAGTACCGACTGTTGGCTTGCATCTCGGCGTACACAGTTGACCACATCGGAGAAGCTCCTTGATTAGGATGTAGATAACATATGTCGCGTGCCCAAGTTAATTAAGCCATAAAGATAAACAGACGTTGTATCCGGCGTCAGACACTACCTGAAGACAGTCGTTTCGTCTGAAAGCATTTACGGGTCAGCGAAAATGCTGTTCATTTTCTGAAGTACTTGTCTTCATTGATATATGTTTGAAACAACGTAGATTGTCATCCAGTGACGAAGACCACTCGGGTTTTGCGGTTATAGAAAATGACCTGTCATTTTTGACCACCCCAAATCCATGTTGTGCACATCTGCATGTTGCAACATATTTCGTATATGTAGATAACTGAACTAATCCTATATGCTGGGTAAGATATTTCCTCTGAGAAAGAATACTGAAGTTTTAAGTTGTGTAAAAACATTTTCTCTCCACTTCTGAGCCCTTAATGAGAAATAAATGCTACGTTTCACTTCTGACCCCTCAAAGGGGAAAATTAAGGCGAAAAAAGGTTTACTCTTAGTTTTGACCCCCGGAAGAAGGATAAAAATTATCTTCTCACTTTTGGACCTAAAAGGGGGCGGGGGAGTCTTCAATTAATATTCATCCCTCAGAGAAGATTCCTTAGAGGAGACTCCTTCCATTTTCACCCCTTAAAAGAAGGGAAATTTCTGGACCCTTTTGACCCTTTGAACGGTGAAAAAGTATCCCCCCCTCTTTTGACCATCGAAAGGGAGCAAAAGACTACCTTCCTTTTTGACTCTCAAGAGAAGATGAAAAGTTTCCCTTGTTTCTGACACCTTAAAATAGAAAAAAAATCTCTGCTGTCTGAACCTACATTTACCCTGTATCTTTCTATGGTAAATTTGGTTGGGCAAGGCTGATCTTTAGGGGTTTTTACGGAGCACAAGACAATCAGACATTCACACATCCTCCATATATATATATTTATATATATATCCTTGATGGGGGAATGGGTATATATGATCCGAATGAATGATTATGAATTGCATTATATTATATAGAAGCTCATTTTTAAATGATCTCCCGTCGTTAACAGTTAATGTATCACTTAGCCTAGACAATGTAAATAGAAAAATTGATTTAAATAAATAGGGCTCTCTCTCTCTCTCTTTCATAAATTTTCTTCTCCCCTATTTAGTTGTTCCTTCGTATTTTTTTTCTCTCTCTCTCGCCCCCTGTATTCTTTCCGTATCTCTCCTTATTCCATTTGATATGTTCTATCTCTTTTTAATCATATATCTCTGGCTTTGAACCTTCATTGTCCTCTCTCTTTTCTAACCTCTATCTTTCTTTTTTCGTCTTTCTCCTCATATATCCCATTCACTCTTTTCCCGTCTCTTCTCTCGCTTTCTCCCCTCCATTCAGTTGTTCTCTCTTCCTTTCTTTCTTTTTTCCTTTCTCTCACTCTTTCCATCCGTTCTCTGTTTCTTCCTCCGCCTGGCTATTTCTTTTCTTTTTCTGATCTCCCTTCCTGCTTCTCTCCAACATTCGCACTATTTCTGTGAGTCCGTCTCTTTCACTTTTCTATTTCCATCTCTTTCTTCTTATTTGTATCTCTCTCTATTCATCCCTTTTATTCATTCTCCCCTCTTACTTGACTGGTCAAGAATCGTCAGCTCTCCATTTTTATAATTGACTTTTATCCACATATCTTAACCGAATTACTTATCCATTCATTTCTCCTGTGAAAGATCCGTTGCTTTGCATTTCCTGATCCAACAACTCATCAGTGTTTCTCCCTCTGTCTCTCTCTTCCACCCTCTCTCACTCTCTCGCACAGTTTACGACATTTAAGCCTTTCTTCATAATTCTATTATATCTTGGTGATTTTATTTTGTATCTGTCAAGTCATTAACATAGTATTATCTTGTGGCTTTTACTGGAGTTGAAGAAACAGCAAGCTTGCCCAGTATTTCAGCATTGAATCTAACCTTTGAGTCAATCTCAATAATGCTGTCACCAATTGCAGTGGTACTGGAATTGGGTTCTGTGGACTGCTGGGGGTCGGTCAAATATAACAGGGGGACCCACAGCAACGTTGTCTTTGAGCCGTACATTGCTCATCCTGTGGTAGCAGATTAACATAATCCATTGCATAACTGTAAAAAAAAACATATTTATCGTACACAGACCTGTATTATACATTAGAATTTGAATAAACAATGTTTAATTTCATCTTGAACGTCAACGTTTGTCTCTTACTGTAGTTCATTATTGTGTACATAAACTGATTAATGTATCTTAACCACAATTAATGTTTCAGATGATGGCTTAAATTTGAACTTACTTCAAAACAAAGAGGGCTTACTCTAATCCACCTAACGGATAAATTGAAATTCAGAATTATTTCTGAGTTAATTTTTCACTAATATTTCACTAATATTTACGATGACAAAGTTTATATGTAATAAATTATCACTGAACCCTTCTAATACTGATTCTTAATGGATTATTCATACTAAAACTATTTGAAAAAAAAAAAACTCTTTCAGAAAAATATGTCCAGGAACAAAAAGTTACTTATATTCAATAATATATATATAGCCTCTTCTCCAATATTCTACCTGTAGATTGAAAAGAGATCAACTTAACCCGTATGTGAGGTTGTTTTCGGAGGTCGATGTCACCAGAGGTCATTTCTTTGTTATTTCTAGTCAATTTTCAGAGTTGTGAGCCACAGCTTAAATTCAAAGATGCTAAAATTTAGCATATGAGTACGTTTCCTCGCGGTGACATCGATTTCTGAGGTCACAAAGGGTAATTTCATTTTAAAACATTTTTCCAAGCTTCGGGCCCAAATTTAGCACCTATGAAACATCACCTTGGGTATAGAGGTACAACCTTCTTTGGCGAAGTTCAATGAATATTCAGGCTGGGGTCATTCATTTGAGGCCATCAAGGGACAGCAATTTCACATCAAAGATGCTGACGTGGGTACATCCTATCAAAAAGAATGTAGCAGACTTGGTGAGATTAACTTTGGAGGTCAATCAGAGGGCATTTCTAATGAGTTTTCTGGGTTTGGGGAAACACTTTCGCGCTTATGTAACTGAAAATGAGATGAAACCTCACTTGTCGAAGGTCATGAGCAGTCTTATGTTGACATCAGAAGTCACACAAGGTCATTTTTGGTCATTTCTAGCCAATTTTGCAAGTTGTTAGCCACAATTTTGTACCTATAAAGCTGAAATTTGGCATAAAGATAGATTATTTTGCAGCAATAATATCTAGGAAAGTGATTTTCACATTAGAGCCAATCAATATCACCATATGTCAATTTTGGTAATTTCTAGCGAATTCTGAAAGTTGTTGGCCACAATATTGCGCCTAAGATGCTAAAATTCCAAGTACGGGGTACATCTTTAAGGGGCCGGGGCCGAAGTTAGAAGCAACGTGAGGTTGATGCTGGAGGTCCCTAAAAGTCAGCTGAGGTCATTACTGAAAATTGTAATGAGGCGAAAAGACAATCTCTCAAGATCACTGACCTTTACCTGACACGCCTTTCCTCATTGACAGCTCTACATCGGATGTTCTAGAGTTGGATCTCCACCCAACCTTTTCATACTGGAAAGCTAATTGGAGAAACACTCATGTAGTCTATCCAGAAGCTCTGTCAAATCGAGCGACGACATATTTTGTCCTTGTTTCTGCATGAGAGATTTTCTCCCGTTACAGCTACTTGTTCACGCGCACATAGTGTAAAGAACTGTTCTTTCAATTTGCTGAGTTGTGTAAGAAGAAATACATGTATAAAAAACTGTTTTCCCTTTCGGTCATAAGTTATTCCCCAAGAGGCTACCCCGGGTCCTCCTGTTAGCATATATATATATATATATATATAAATAGAAAGAGAGAGAGAGAGAGAGAGAGAGAGAGAGAGAGAGAGAGAGAGAGAGAGAGAGAGAGAGAGAGAGAGAGAGAGAGAGAGAGAGAGGAAACACGAGTGTATTGTTATACTTGAAAAATTACATCAATCACATTAGCAGATATTGGGAAATAATTGACTGAAATAACGTACATTTTAAAAAAAATGTTTTATTGATATATTAAGTGTTTGCAGTTGTACAACTTTTTGAACAGTATATATATACACACACACACACACACACACACACACACACATATATATATATATATATATATATATATATATATATATATATATATTTATGATTACTGCTCAACGTACTATGTCATTTTCTGCTGTTTGATATCTCCTTAGGAGCGGAAAAAATTGCTTTAGTAATTTTCAGCGCTCGCTCTGTATGTCATAAATTAAGAATCAAGAAAAGGAAATTATCAAAGTCTAACAAAATAGGGAGTTTGAATGAGTAATGTAAATGCATTGCTAATGACTTGACGGTATCGATTTAGAATTAATGTAAACCTTACTGACAGAACATGTATTGTATAAACACATTGTTAATGATTTATACTATAGAACTGCATAGAAAACCAATGAGACAAGAAATTTCAGTAGCCAGGCTTCAATTCATTCATTACTTACGGAATAATTATTCCATTATGTATATTATATCTGTCAGGACAAGATAATGCTCTAAAGAGAAAGGTTTAGATATGTATATCTTGCTTTTCGCTTGTCCACAATAAACTAAATCAAATATAGACATTTTTCCATCCATAACCCGAAGCCAACCATGTGATGGAATCAAATATTATATATATATATATATATATATATATATATATATATATATATATATATATATATATATATATATCAGGAATACAATGAAATATATGATACGGTATCCAATGTGTGATGGGCTAATTTCATAAAGTGCTCGATACATTCAACATTAAACATTAAGTTGATTCAGAGTAGAGCTTAAAATATAAAGAAGTAAGCATTTGCTGTACAAACACATTTAGTTCTCAGTCCTGTTTGGATTTCTCCTGGAGAATTTGTCTGGAGAAGCTCAAACCGTAAATGAACGAGTATTAAGCAGTTATTCGGACTGTTGTCTTGCTCAGTGGTAGGTGCAGCGTCAAATGGAGTCTCAAATAAAAATGACGCATTTGTAATCATTTTATCGGAGTATATATATATATATATATATATATATATATATATATATATATATATATATATATATACTAAGAATTTGCACACTTTTGAAAAGAAGAGAAAAACAATTTATCATTTTTATCATTCCAGTCGATTATTTCCAAATATCTGTTCATGCAATCAATGTAAGCTTTTCAAAGGGTTTTAGGTTTTACAGTTAATCATATATTATGGCGATATGTGTTATTGGGATCATCAGTCTTTTACCATGTAACTGCTTCGGGTGTTCAAATAAAAAAAATAGTTATATAAACAGCAGTTTTGACTGAACACCTTTAGCTATGCCTTTAATATTTAGCTGCCTTAATATTTTTAGGGTCGTGTCATAATACATGTAGCTTTTTGTTTTATGTAGCGTATCATTTTATACTGCACATTTTTGAAACAAAGGGCATACTCACATAGATTACCCCATAAGGTATTTCAATCGATAAGTATAACAACGTGTGACTTGTAGTGTTCGTGTCACTTCTGTTGTGTGTTTCTCATGTGAATATTTAATCTGTTATGCCAGATTTAATCTTAGACTGCATGCAAACCAACAAAGGATATCATCTGTAAGAAAAAAAATATATACAGTTATTATTGCCATTCGCTGGTTTTCCATTCGTGGTTTCGATAATTTGTGGTTCACTCATGAATAATTGATTGGAAATATTTTGGGAAGTTTTCTGGTATACTGCAGAAAGCTGCATCGTTGAAAATACGCTTTACAGTATGGAAAAAAAACGTAAAAAGTTTCAGGTATCATAGATTAATATATATTTATGATAAAGCAACTACTATAGACTTCTGACATAGAGTAAGATATATCGATAGAAACGTCTGCAACTAGTAATCTATTGATTTTTCTCGTGATAAACTTGTCTCATTAAAAAGAACGATTGCAGAAAATTATCAACTGAAATTCTTCATGTAGACAGAATAAACCCAGTTTTAATCGTGGTTGGAAACCTGTTTACACTCATACTCCGGTTCATCAAACATTTATGCATTAAGAATTTATATCCAATTCACTGTACCGTAGCTCTACGAAGTTTGTGGTCTTAGTTAATAACTGTATATTTATTTATTGCATACTTTACAGTATTGATTTATTTATTTGTGCATCTACGTCTTGGGATTGGTCGAGCGTTTGTTCATCAAAATGTTTATTGTACAAAATAAATGATTTTTGTTGGGTCGAACTCCACTCCCTCTATTATTCGGATTAAATGTATACTTGTTTGGTACAAATGTCGCTTATTTATTCATTACAATGAAATTACCTTTGACAATTGAGCTCAGTAAGAGACATGACTATTAATCTGTTGGGCATGGTTTCAAATCATGGTAAAGTAATGCTAATTTCTAATGCCCTAAATTTGGTGAGGATTGTTGTTGTTCATCTTATTACGGAAGAAAAACTCCAGGTCTGGACTGGCGTTGGTTAATATATACATTAGATGCAGTTTTTATCAACATATTGATCACTACGAATCGATTCCTGAATTTTCTTTTTGACTTTTTGCGTATGTGGTTCACAATATATACTTTTATGTAAAAGTACACACACACACACACACATACACACATTCAATGTGTACAATATATGTGTGTGCGTAACAATGCATATGTAACACATACCAGTTGATCATACGAGCAAGAATTAAAAATATTTTGCATATACGTTGAGTTTGAACGGATATTTTTCTAAGCTATCAGAAGACCTAAAACAGTCACCATCATCACCATCACTATGAGCCATTAGATGTCTGTCGTTGGAATATTACTCCCAGAATATCCGCTTGACCACTCGATCGTGGGCATTGCTGAGCCAGTATCCGCTGATCAAACCATCTTGTCAAAAAATTTTATCGTGATCCCTGGGGATCCATGTTGTGAGTCATAATGTTCAGCGGTTGTCTAACATTATTCATCGACAAATCAAAACTCAAAATGACCATGTTAACATTCATATCAAACAGAATTCGCTGAAGACAAAAATATAAACTAATAGTCCTGAATATTCTTGCACCGAAAACCTTTGTAACCTTCTTACGTAGAGCCACTCATTATTATCAATAGAACTGATTTGTTTTTCATCGTAAAGAGATCTTGCCAAACTGATCTGGCAGCAAATGATTGTCTAGAACCTGCTTATATTGAGAATACGACAACAGCCGCAAAAACAACCACAGGGAAACAATCTCAACACAAAGATAATACCTCATCGAATTTGGCAAATTGTCCACTGGTCAAGACATACATATGTTCTTACCAACTGGAGTATCCCTTGCTATACACCCATTAGTTGTATATAATTTTAATATCGATCTGGGGTGGATTCATTGTGTCCAAAGCGGTCACTATCACCTGGAGGTCGCTAACGAGCAAACATCCCTTACACGGAGAGCAAAAAGTATCCTTTCAACATTACAGAGCTTTAAATTGACAGAATTCGAACAAAGGATTTCTAAATTTTGTGCATCACTCCTTCAGCACAGCCCACCCAATCCTTTACGCTTAAGGTTTGCATATCAAAATGGGGGCTTCATGTCGTAGATTTGACAAAGGTTTTTCTTCTCTAGGCAGATGTTTGAGCTGTCTACAGAAGTTTGCGATACTATATATGTATACATATACATACATATATATATATATATATATATATATATATATAAATTGTTTACGTTGACTCATTGTTAGGTCTAAATTTATTACAGTAGGTGTATTTTTAAGAGGTTAGATAAGGCCAGAGTAAGTCAATAAAAAAAGCAATTGTTTTTTCCACTTTGTGCACCGCTGGTTATATTGTCAAGAAATTGATTTTTAAATGTAAAGTGAATCAGTTTTGCAAAGGTATGGGAGTCTATTTTGGCCACAGTAAAGGGTAAAAAAAATTTACGATTGAAAACACTTGCTCGGAGTCAACAAACATTGCTTCTAAAAAAATCGGTTTGAATTAACGATTAAAATTTCAAAACATTAAAATATACAGAAGACCCGCCATAACAGCACCATCGAGGAATGCTATTATGACTAATTTGCCGTTACAGTGATTGGATTAAAAATACAGCGTGCAAATAGAAAAAAAAACAGTATTTATGTATGGATCGCCACCAAGGATGCCAAAGTTATTTTATTTGGTATTTTTTTTTGAATGAATGTTTTAAATCAAGTATATTAATTGTAAGTTTCTCTTATAGTCTCCACTAATTTAAAGGTGAGGGATCAGACGTGAAGTTTTAAGAGTTTCTCTGGCGTTCTTTTTTTTTTTTTAATGTTGTTTCATAATTGGAAGGTATATCAAACAATGAGATCATCACATATGAATACAAACAAACAAATGAATTAACAGTATATAAGCTAATGATATGATTAGATAATTTGTTCAAGGAATGTTTAATCTCCGACATTTTTCTTGCAAGAATTTGGAACCAAACATACTGATAGAACGCGAATCATCAAACGGTGTCATTTGAACTAGTGTCACTAATGGCGAGAGTTGACTGTTCTTGTATTAGAATGTCTAAGAATAAATATTAGTATTTGTTCAGCATGCAAATATTAAAGAACAGAGGACAGAAAAACATTGCTCTACGTATATCCAAACACTAACAGTAAGAATCTAACAACGTTTTGGGTGCCTAATTCTTGAACGGATGAGTAGGCAACCTCAACAGAGATTTACCGGGTTGATGAGCCGGTGATTTTCAACTTTCTTCATCGTATGGCACACCAAGCAAAATGATGAAATTAATGAGGCTCACCATCATTATTTAAATCTAGATTCAACTTTTGGTTTTCGTGTAGTAGAGTTGGAAAGTTTAGAGCTCTAAGACGGAAGATTTTGCTGGCTCTGAGAAGAGAGTTTCTATTTTGTGGTGTATTGATCACAAGTCCCTCGCATCATTCACATGAATGTCAGTCGTAATTGGATATAGAACGAGTGAACAAAGAATCTAATGCATTTCAAAAGGTTCAAAGGCAACAACAGATGGTCGTCCTATGGGAACAGAAATTCACTACAGCAGTAATGGTCAACAAGTTAACTTGCTGACTACTACTCCACGTTGTGGTGTCTTAGTAGGTAATCACCAAGATTAGTTCAATCTAGCACTAGGGCCTGAATTATAGGGCACCACTAGGGATCGCTGATGCTACTCTAGTAGTTACTTGTTTCAATATTTAACAGAAAATGAATGGTAATAACATTACAAGATAACGAGCCAATGAATCATTT
>OY735225.1:5173843-5176343 GCA_963457665.1 Thysanoteuthis rhombus
TCAATGATATTTCAGGTGTTGAATGAATAGAAGGAAATTCTTGGCGAAAGTCCTCAATGTCTTTGAACCGAAGCCAAAACCACGAAACTCAAGTTGAGTTATAAAAGGTTTTGGGGTTAAGTTCTTCGATTGTGATGTTAAAATAGTAACAATGGCTTTGGAAGAAGATTTGGTACGGGTCGTATACAATCTGGAACTGAATCAATATTTTTAGGTACATTATTATTTAGTTGTAATAATCTTGAGTTAGTGGCTCTATAAAAGTGCTGATATACAACCAGCCTCTCTCAAAATATGTCAGACTATTTTCAGATTATTATTTATTAAGCTCAGTCTAATATGGCCCGATGCCAGAAATAGTGATGGTCTGCAAGCTTGCAAACCATTGCTTGAAGGCAAATCAGTCCAATTTCTATTTACTAAGGGTTCCGTTGTCAATCAGTTAGGATCAATGTAGCCTAACAGTTAGTAGCACTGGATGGAATTCAAAGGTTGTTGACGTTCACTCCTCATCGATGACCTTGTGAAAAGCATAAATTAATCTCTGCTCTCTCCCTGTTAAGACTAAAATAACAGGGAAGACTGGGCTCTCTAGGTTGGTAACTAGTCCAGGGGAGAGATAACTCTGAATTCAAAGCTAGGAGTGAAATCCACTCCTCTCTAAACTGTGGGTGCAAATGGCGAAAATGTGGGGGAATAGGCTTGAAAATCCTCCTCGTAAAAACCCACTTGCTAGCGATGACTGACACGCAAGCAGATTCAAGATGTAGCTTAGTGCAGCACAAGGCAGCAACAGTGGATCATTCAATGGAGTATAACCATATTACTAATGCTCTACGGCAGGGTACAAAAAAGTATTGAATTGCGCTAACGTCGCTCTTAGACACACCTGCTCTTTTACGAACTAGGGAAAAAAACTTTGAACCAGTTCTCTGATGTTAGATTGATTCGTAATTCCAGTTTTAAAAATGAACAAAATTCATGTCATCTGCGAAATCTTAACACAAGTATTCGGGTGGCTCTTCTGGTCAGAATTCTACGTCATGAGGAACAAAATATTTTATGATACCATGCTCCACGGTTTGATGCCTTAATAGGCATTTACTAATGTTTAGACAGGCACAGAGTTAGAATAGTAAGGCCCTCAGTGATTTTTGCAAGCTACTTTTTTTTATTTCTTCTGTGAGACGATCTTACTCTTCGTCGGGCGCCCAAACTATTTCTTTTAATGATTCTGGCGACAAAAAAGTAAGATATTAAAAAAAATATTGTTGATTTCCTCCATCTTAATTTCATCGCCATTACCAAATTATCTTTCCGGGGCCATCAGTAAGCAACTCAGATTGAAAATGAGAACTAAACCTCTCGCAGGATTCGAACCTGAGACCCCCTTTTCCCATCGGAACCTGTCTTAACTAGACAACTGCCTTACCAATTACCTTACCCAGCGACTGCAATCGTACAGATCTAACCATATCAGCGCTGTCGTCATGAGTTTGACCACCATTGGTCATTGCTGTGAATCGTCAGCTTGTCCCTGATACACTATTTCAACTGGGTAGAGTTGATTGCCAGATCTTTCATGGTTATCAGCAAAGTTGACGAGCTCTTCTTTTCTTTGGACACACACATGTGAACAGCGAATGAACCAGGCTCACCTTTTTATTCTCGTGTGGTAGAGTTGGAAAGTTTACAGCTCTAAGACCGAAGATTTTGCTGGCTCTGAGAAGAGAGTTTCTATTTTGTGGTGTATTAATCACAAGTCCCTTGCATCATTCACATGAACGTCAGTCGTAATTGGACATAGAACGAGTACACAAAGGATCAGTTGCATTTCAAAAGGTTCAAAGGCAACAGCAGTTGGTCGTCCTATGAGAACAGAAATTCACTACAGCAGTAATGGTCAACAAGATTAACTTGCTGACTATTGCTCCACGTTGTGGTGTCTTAGTAGGTATTCACTAAGATTAGTTCAATCTGGCAGAGGAGCCTGAATTATAAGGCCCCATTAGGGATTGCTGATGCTACTAAAGTGGTTCCTTCTTTCCATATTTCTTTATTATTACAAAAGAAAAAATATTGAAACAAGATTGAACATTGAAGAATTATATACAATCAAGAACTGTAGGTCCAGATTCTGTCAATATCATGTGTGTATGTTAAAACAAACCTTTTGAAATTATTGATTTCGTTTTGTGCTCTCTGTAGCTCGTATTATTTAGGTACCGAAGCAACTGTACCATTATCCAACATTCAACAATATAACCCTATGACCAACCCTTATTTCCCCAGGCCCATATAGTTAAATTTGAACTACAGCTTTCAGGGAGTGTCTGTTGCCTTATAGGTATGGCAGCCGCCCCATAAAATACGCCGACATACTTGTTGGAAAATTAATTATTGATAATATATTGCGTTAATTTTGACATACTTATACAGTTTCAAAATTTAAGGAATTCAGACCAATCTACATGAGGATGATGGAATAAATAATGCTTTG
>OY735225.1:5181343-5231343 GCA_963457665.1 Thysanoteuthis rhombus
AAGGGTTCAGCAGTATAGTTACATTACCTTTCTAACCCCTTCCAAATTTTGTATAATGGAAAATGATAAGCATGAAGAGAACTTTCAAAAATATGTCAAGTCATGTGAACTTTATTTTCAACAATGAGGGCAGATCAATATAGTCATGTAGTAAATATAGAGCCTACCCTAACTCCTGAAGATGTAACCGACGAACAGCGGCATTTTTGTATTCACTAATCCAGCACATTTAGGGATACGTTGAATCGCCAGCCCCGGCTGTGATTCACCGTTTGTGACGCAAAAATAGTTGCAAACTTTAACAAATATAAGTAAGGACTCTTAGAAGATCACTACATCGACCTGAGACAGCGAATCTCCATGGAACCCTCGAAAGGAGAAGAAATCAAGCAAAGAATCAGACTAGGATGGCAAACCTTCGGCCAAGCAAGCTCAACCATCAAAAATAAGAAGATCCCGTAAATTCTAAAAAGAAAGGTGTGCAACCAAAGAATCTTCCCAGTAATCATTTATGGAGCTGAAATATGGAACCTAACCAAGACACAGATCCGCAAATTGAGAACCATGCAACGTGCACATGAATGAATTATGCGGGGTCTCACATGGAGAGACCACAAGACAGCACAGTGCACCTGGGAAAAGACAGGAGTCAGGGACATCATAGAATCTTTAAAAATCTCAAATGGCTGTGGGCTAGCCATGTTGTAAGAATAGTGGACAACTGATGGACTTTGGGACTCACCGCATGGATCCCCTGAGGTCACATGAGCAACCGAGGCCAGCAGAGTATTAGATGGAGAGACGAATTAGACAAATTTAGAAAGTACTGGCAGCATGACGTCCGTGATAAAGAAGTGTCGCTAATCCTGGGAAAGGTCTATGTCCAACGACGGATGTTAAAAGACTGATGATGATGATGATGATGATGATGATGATATCAGTTCTTCTTCTTCGTCTTCTCTTCCCTATTTTTCCACTTATGACATTGGTCTGGTGGATGGTGAATTGAGGATTTTAGAAGAATGGGAATTCGTTGATAAGTACACAAAAGTAGAGGTTAGTTGGCTAAATTGAGAAAGAAAACATCACGTGATATGAAAAATTGCACAAAGGCCATTGTTACGGTATGTTGATTGCATAAAATGTAAACAGATCTATATTTGGTTGAGATACTTGCAGGATGGGATTGTGTTTTGTTGTCAAGGTTGTTTGAAAAAGTATTCCCAAAACTGAAAAATATGAAAAAATCTTTCTCGCCTTGTGAATTTTTATTTTAGCCAATAAACACCCGCACAAAAAAGACAGGAATTTCCGAACTGCATTTTTGTAAACAAAATACGATAAACATCATATATACAATGTTTCTTCCGTCAATCATCGGGTGATGTAAACACACGTTATTTCACACATAGTCAGGTTTGACGTGGGCCAGGTCAGCTTTGAATACAAACAAAAATACAAGACCAATTTACTGGAGGAAGGAACAGGGTTAGGTGACACCGAAGACTGCGTGTCTATGGCTTCATTCCCTCAATAGAGTGCTCATCGCAGGAGAAGTTGACAAAGGTGACTGAGTGACTTAGTATGACAGAACCACAGTAGCAGAAATTGTAAATCTTAAGACTGTACTTTTGTCATTTGACATGTTAAAACAACGAAATTGCTTGACTGACACAGTTATTTACAATTCAGTACATCCTTAGAAGAAGCGTTCCTCACATCTGTGCATGGTTGCGAGGAAGTTAATAAACTACTGTCATTTTTAAGAACATGGAAGGCTTCCACTCATCATCTGTCATGAGAACTAGTCTGGTTAGTCTCTTGGTGGAAACTATCATGCAGCCAATGTCATTTAGAAACATACTGTGTTAGCATGGTCAGTTGAAAAATAGAAGGGCTGATCGATGAAAAAGTTACTTCTCTAGCTTTTTGTTCTTCAGTGATTCCTAAGAAAGTATGCAGCCGGTCTGACGGGAAGATAGACGGCTTAATTAAAAAAACTACGTTGGAAGTTTTGATGATAGTTTGGTCTGACATTTTCTTATAGTTGTC
The DNA here is from genome assembly GCA_963457665.1 of Thysanoteuthis rhombus. NCBI lineage: Eukaryota > Metazoa > Mollusca > Cephalopoda > Oegopsida > Thysanoteuthidae > Thysanoteuthis > Thysanoteuthis major. The sequence goes on from OY735225.1 coordinate 5,183,396, forward strand.
TCCACAGTTTTTCCCCCAGCATCGTCTAGACATCAACAAACATCATCCAAGGACCCCTCATCAGTACACACCCTTCAATGCTACGTATACTTCATTTGGTGTCGTAACAACACCGAGCCGATAGTTGCTACACTCTATCACGGCGAACGAATACAGTACAAGACCTCTCTTCGTGTAAGAACTCTACATACCACAGCGTAACGTTCAGCATTTAGAGAAGAGGACAAAAAACTGTCCATTTTCTTCGGGACTTGATCATTTGGCTATTTGGCTATTTAGCATGATTCAGGCATCAGAGATCGAACCTGGCCCTCACCCCCAGTGCAACAGGAAGGTGCTGCTTGGTTGAACGGCATCCCTGAAAGTTGACAGTGTACTTATATGGATGATCACTCTCGTCCGGACTGAAATCAGTTCAGCCCCGAATCCCATTCCATGATCTTCTACGGCTTGTAAATCATCGACTTTTTAAGTATGAAATTATAGATTTGTCAAAATGATTAAATACTATACAGATATTAGAAAAGTCATTAAAACAGTTGCTTTCACGGGTTCTCTCAACACCGTCGGGATATCAGCGTATACCAACCAAAATCTATTCATCACCACACACTATACCATGGCACATCCATCCTATCTGCTGACGTCACAAACCCAGCCGATAGCTACAACCACAACCATGCTATATTCTACAAGTAGTACCAATAGCAGTATGATGAGTGTTACTAGTTAAGGCTGAGAAAATTTCACGGCTTAACATTAATTTAATAATAATAACAAATTTATTTCAGATCACCATCAGCAGCCTCTTAGCGTCTTTTGTTAAACATAGACCTTCACCCCTAAATCTCTAGACCTCCTGATCATGGGTGTCGCGGAGCCAATACTGTCAGAAGTAGTCTAGTTTTTCACACCATCTTATTTTTTTTTGTTGGACACAGTTTCGTTCATGATCTCTGTGGATCCACCCAGTGATTTGTGATGTCCACCTGTTATCTGATATTCTTGCTACATGACCAACCCATCGCCAGTTGAATTTTTGATGGATTCTATGATATCCCAGACTCCTTTTCTTTTCAAATATGTTTTGTTGTTTTGTGATCTCTCCTTGTGATGTTGAGCACGATCTACTCGAATGCATTGTACATGTTTCTGAGTTAGAGGATCAATCTTTTGGTTAAGTTCCATATTTTAGCACCATAGGTGACTATTGCGAGGACACATTGGTTTCAGACTTTTTTTTAAAAGACTGAAGGGATTTTCTTGTGAAAAAGAAACTTATTCTAACAAAAGCTTGCAATCCTAGAGTTATTCTTCGTTTCTTTCCTTCTCATTTTAAGATTTCGTGAAAATTTGTCGTCCGAGATAGATGCAGTGGTCTGTCAGCAAAATCTTCTCCCTTGAATGAGAAAGTCGAAAGTTACGGACAGCAAAGTTTTTTCAGCAGCACCTTACCTAACAGTGGAAGAGTTCATGGTTACTTCTAGTGAACCAGGATAATCCCAATGTTCATTATGAGAGTAGATGAACATTTGAATGAAGGGATGAAATTGTGGAAACTTTGAAGCAACAATTATTCTTTTGCATTACACCTAAAAGGTTCTGTCAAACTCCATAGTTGACTACCGTGACAAGAACAAGAATACCAAGAAAAATCCTCACCAAATTCAGAGGATTAAAAAAAAAGTGATTTAAAATTATGATCAAATCTTCGATAGGCTTGTCTTTTATCGACTGAGATGGATTGAAAAGTTTTACATATAAACGAAATTTTTCGTTACAAGTACACAAGAACTCATTTCATTCTAATAAATACATCGATAAAATTGACATTTTCATACGGTGATTTGGATACATGGTTGAATGATTGGTAGCCAGCTCTCTTACCAACTGAGCCAAAGTGACAACGAAAATTATCTTCCAGATACTCAAAGACTTATTTCATTCTAATAAATGAATAAATTAATTCTATAAATATATATGTAAATAATGTTTTAATGATTATTCATACACTCCAAATTTGCAGTAATCAACTTCAGTCGGAGTAGATGATGAAGTGCATTTTGACTCTGGAGCAACCAGGCATGTTTCCATCATTGTTACTCTTATTCATTACTGTTGTATTCATAATTGTGTACTTAAGAAATTGACAGATTGAATTAAGAATTGCCTTCCAGTATATAGAAACTTTTTTGAAATTATCTCCTGTCGTTGTACGTCAAATATATCATTTAATTTAGGAATCGAACCAAATACAGATAGGTAGCCGCTTCAATGTAGGGATGCTCTTATCATTGTGATTAACAGCCCGCCGATAAGTCAAAGGCCGAATAACTATTCTCAAGTCATATTTTCATTTGTTTATTCCAGGTCTTTTTTTGTCTCTATCAACGTGGCAGTATGTATTTAAGAATGGTCATGTTATGATTGTGTAACAACTGATAACCAATGTCGTTTTGGCTACCAGAATTTTTCAAATTCCAATTTTATCATGTTTTTTTTTTCGAAATTTTCATTTCCATTATAGTATTTCTTCCAATTTTATATGGTTATTTGTATCTCTATCACTACTTTTTAACGGTTGCAGGAACAGTAGCAGTAGCTATGACTGCTACATCAGTAATTGGGATTTGGACTCCATTATTTTTTCAAGTATTATGAAGTGAAATCTATGGCGGACATATTTCTCTTCTTCGCTTCTCTTGTGTTTTGTTCGTCTAAATGGATTACACTGTGCACTCTCTTTTGTTTGTTGATATCATTTTTGGGGGGTTATACGAGCGATTATTCTTCTGGTGGGGATGACAGAGGCAAAGACTTATGAAAGAGGAAGATAGATAGAGAGAGAGAGTGAGGGGTGAGAGAGAGAAAAAAAAGAAAGAAGGAAAGGAACGAATGAAAGGAGGAAGAAAAAAGAGAAAGAGCCAAAATGAATGGCCGCAAAATTGAGAAAGAAAAAAGAAATCTATGTTATAAAAAGGAAAAAAGAAAAAAGGAAGAAAAGGAAAGAGAGAATCGAATAAGCAAACTAAAAAATCGAAGAAGGAAAGGAAACAAAAGGAAGAAACAAGTAAATGAAAAAATTGAAGAAAGAAATATTCCCCAATGAATAAACACATAAATGTAGAGACTGAAAGAATAGAACATGACTGTTAAAATAAAATATGCGTTTTTTTCCCATAATCGAATGCATAAGCGTCGTGGAATGTGGATTTTTGAGTCAAAGGGAAAATAACATTCAATGTTGATAGTTTTGGTAATAGTCTAAGTTAGTGATTTCTAACCATGGTTCATACAGTGCCCGATTAATTACGTAGCAAAAGTTACATGTTCTACGGACCCCGAACTTTCAAGGGCTCTGCACTTGAGGTTTTCAACTTATCAATTCAGATTAAGTGAATATGTGCTTTCTTTAGTTCTTTAGAACTATTCTGATTTAACTTTTATGAACGACTGAATGTTTACAATTAGCCATTATAGTCAATTGAAGTCCTTATTTCAATACAGTAGGAAACTAATTACAGTATGGAAACTATTTGATTCATATTTAATGCATAAATACGAAGGTATTCAAGACTGGGGTCATAGCCTCTTAAGAAAGATGAAAACAAAAAGAAACTATTATTAATTCTGTCTAGTTTTTTTTACCTTCAGCCTTACTTTCAGTTGCATTTTATCACAAAAAAGTATTATTATTATTTAATTCAAATCCAGACTTGTACTTACAAAATTCATCTAATAAAAGATTAGAGAGAAAAAATGAGTTTGAATTAATTATTGGCCCTAGTTCATCAAACTAAACCAAACAAAAATATGTCTGCTTGGATAATTAACACATTCACCTCTTTGCAGAAGGCCCCACGTTCGATTTACGTTATAAGCGAAGATTGTGGAAAACTCTTAGATCAAATTTACCCGTGCACTCAGCAGTTAATTGATTTCAGTTCAAGATGTGTGATTAGGGTGAAAGTATTCTTCCGGTGGACTTACATCCTGCCGAAGGGGTGGCCATAAAAACTTACAGAAATGAAGTCCCAGTCTGTCCAGACTTGAGACAGCATGCAACAGAGACCAGACCTTTGTCACCAGCCGTTATACTCCATTTGGAATATCTCTTGAGAAACTGACGCTTCACCTTACCACCAAACAATACACTAATCAGTCCCTCCAGTATCGTCTTTCTTTTCTTCTTCAGCATAAAAGCGATCTTAGAATCAAATTTCCCAGACTTTCCAAAGAATTGCCAATTATTCTGGACATCTCCGAAGAAATGGGGCAAAGGCTATTTTTATTCTCTGAATGACACAGAAGTTAATTTGATTGGTTTGGAAGTCTTTCAAGGCGTTCATTTGTTTCGTGTTGCCGGCCATTGCTATCAGGGACTAACAAGGTCGATCTGCTCCCGCCCAGATGGCAAAATCAACCAATCAGCTAGCTGGGCAGCAAACCAATTGTAGGCACTGGTATACAATAGTACTTATGTACGCATGTTGATTCATTTGGGGTACGGTCGTGGCTCGAAGTTAAATGCACAAAGAATAGAATCGGCTCACCAATTTCAAAATCCAACTATTTACTTTCGGTTTGCAACGATGCCCATTGGAAAAGCATGAATACATTTCATCAACCAGCTTTGGGTGAAAAAGCAAAACATCATGTGATCTCTAGATTTTCGAGACAAACGGTCTTCGAGAAGAGCAACTCCTATTCCAGAAAATGGTTGCCATGTATGAATTTAATCAGCCTTAACTTCCTCCAAAGCAAAAACGTAGAATAACCAGGAGATACCTGTAAGCAACATAGCCATACAATCCAAACCAGCATAACCATACGATCGTCATGGGAGAAGGGTATGGAAAAGTATCCATCAATGTATAGACCTGAAGTGGCTGCTGATAATATATATATATATATATATATATATATATATATATATATATATATATATATATATACTGATTCCTTTGATAGTTCCGTAATCAGACATCCATTGCTGTTGGCCCTTAAAGAGGCTTTGGTTTGAAATCAATTGTCTCTACCCAAAATCCCATTGTGAAGTTGCTTTTGTCCCTTGGTGGAATTGAAGGAATGGATTCATGCCAATGGATTCAAGGGCATCAGTGCATGGTTATCGCAAAGTGTCTCAGTCAAAAAACGCGTCACCGATTCCATCCTTTGTGCCATCAAAGATTAAGCTACCAACAACCCCATTGAGATAGATATGAATTGACAGATAGATAGAAGTAAACAGATATAGATAGATATGGATTGACTGTGATAGACGGATAGATAGATAGATAGATGGATAAAAAGGTCTGAATTGTTATGAATAAATAGATAGCTATGAATGGACCGTGATAGATAGATGAATAGATATGAACTGACTGTGATAGATGGATAGTTATGAATTAAAATAGATGCATATATATATATATATATATATATATGTATATATATATATATATATATATATACATATACGTCAATCAATAAATATCTATATCGATTCATATCTATCTATCTATCTATCTATATATATATATATATATATATATATATAGAGAGAGAGAGAGAGAGAGAGATCAATTGACTGTAATCGATAGATGGATAGATAAATAGATATCAATTGCCTCTTTCTGATGGATACATACATATATAGAGAGAGTGATAGATAGATCCCATGTTTACCTAATCTCAACGTGTATATAGAGACGTGACTTCAAGTCTTCCAATGAAATTTGTTCTGTGGAACGGAAATTGAAAGAGAATTTACTTTAAGAAGCACTTTATACAAACAGCTCAATCAGGATGCGTATCTGGCTTTCTCTTCCCTTCTGTTCTTCTTTTTCATCTTGTTCCAATTCCTCCAGTGAAGATATTTCTTCATTATTACTAGTACAGTAGTTTAGGAAGAGAAATCTTTCAAGATTCGAGAAAACTTTGAAAATGTGTGAAAATAGTAGATTTTATTTCGTGCTTTGTCACATAAAAACAGACCGTCATGATTTCAAAATGGCTGCCAAAAAATTGAAATGTTTACATAAGAACATTTTTGATCATTTCCGAACTCTTAAATGGTGATGATGGTACGTTAGGCTGAGTCAGTGATAGTTTGGGTTCTGTGAAGTACAGGAGACAGAGAAGTAGGGGATAGTGTTTGCTGCCTTTGAAACTGATTGCTACGAAACAATCGCTAAATACCAGTTCCAATCTTTGACTCTTTTTCGTAAAAAAAACTAATAAACCCAAAACAGTGGCATAAATCAGAGTATACCTGTATTTACTAATGATAAATTAATCAGGCACACGGCCAAAGTTGTTGAGTACTGAGCACGAATCAAATTCATTGGTATTATTCATTCTTTAGCCTCCCCATTGGTTTTCCATTGTTTCTTTTTTTGTGTTCTTTACTTCTCCAATGCTGCTGCAATGCTAACACGGAATATCAATAGTGACATTTCAATCAAACACGAAATCATTAGCCAATCACAACATTCTGTTTTTTGATGATTGTTTTCTTTCGTTATCTTCCGTTTTGATCCAATTTATTCATTCAGTCATCCATCTTTTCTGATTTTTTTCTTTCTTTCTGGATTATTTTGTTCATTTATCGTCTGTCTTCTTGGTTCATTGTCTCACTTCGTTCTCTGTCTGTCTTGCGTTTAGAAACTAACAACCAGGACTATCAGCTTGAATGCCAACATGGGTTTCTCTCAGTTTTTAAGTTGGTTTAGCTTGTAAGCTGGTTATGTATGTGACACGTGAACGAACTGCACCAATGGAGCAAGGGTACTGAAAATTTAAACATCTACCCGTTGATCAACATGAATAGAGAACTCTTTTTTCGGTTCTTTTGAAATCCTCCCTGAATAGGTTTGTAGTGAACGGCATAGTTTGCAATTTACGTTTACGCTAAATTGGTTCTTAATTTTGCCCACTTTGAAAAAAAAGATCAGACTTTAAAAAAAATGATTATTACCTTACTAATTGCGAGAGAAGTGACTAATTCATCGATCACCCCTCCTTCCGAAATTTTAATTGATCTTACCCAACGCCACAAGCAACCAAGAGATGTTGGTCACTTGACAGTTTCCATTGAGTGACTAAACGGATCTATCATTTTTTTTTCTTCGTCTTATCTTTCCTGCTTGTTATTTCTTTTCGTTTTTTTTGTCTCTTGAGGATTTCAATCTTTACGTGAAACAGACACATGATTGTTGAATTATTAATATTACTATTATTGTTTTTCCATTCTTTATTTCAATCACTTTTCAAAAAAATTAATTATATTTACAGACGATTTTATTTCAGCAATGCAAAAACCAGAAAACATCGGCACGATTAATCATTTTCCAACTATTGTCTTCGATGGTATTACTGTAATTACTACAAAAAATACCCATGTAAAATGATTGAATTATTTACGTATGGGCCACTATTTTGTTTAGAATATAAGCATGTGTGTGCTCTGCTCTAGGGGGAGGAATAGCCATATGATTTTCAAGATGGGATAATAGTATAAAATCTGTTCTTCCATCGTATTATCGTCTCCAGGCTTGAACAAAGGATTATAGTCGTAAGGGATTCAATCCAAGAGCAGTAAAACCCTATTGTATTATAGGGGAAGGCAGGAAATCATTCTGACCTCTTTGATACATTAATGACACTAGGCAAGTTTTGTTTTATGCCACACATACACATTTGGATCCCATCGAACTATATTGTGGCCTTCTATCGTATTCATCCCCAGGGTGGAGCTGGTTGAATATCTGATTAAAATATAGTATCTGCATGCTCGTTGAAAAGTATATATATATATATATATATATATATATATATATATATATATATATATATATATATATATATATATATAATGCTCTTCCAACATGGAATGAAGCAGTCTGGTGGATGAGGGATATATACGATAAATATATCGCTTAAAATTCCTCACTGACCGTCCAGTTCCGTGGAGTAGTCGGGGGATACCAACCTTTGGGTGTGAAGCTAAGGTTTCGATCCTACCTCGTAGTATTGGATGGGATAATGGATAGTCTATAGCCACACTTAAGAGTTGTAATACAACGAAATAGCTGTCTGTGGATGACTTAATAATATATATATATATATATATATATATATATATATATATATATATATATATATATATGCTACCCCTGGTTGAGCTTAGGGAATTGTTTTTAGTCAGCCAGATGTAAAATTCAGTGCAATTTTAAACAAAATAGGGAGGTAATACGCCTCAAAAATAGAAAATGCCCAAGACAAAACAAAAACTGAAAAAGCTAAAAAACAAAAACAACAATGAATGAGCGGAAACTTCACTCAGTGTTTATAACAGAACAACTTTTCAGTTAGAATCATTGGACAGCGACCAACAGAATGAATTAGAATTTACGTACAAAGAGTCGAACGGAAACCAGCACTAACACTAAACTAGAAGGGATCGAGGTCACAATGGTCTAAGAGGAAAGCAATAATGAAGTGAGGGTGATTGGGTGAAAGTGATATTCAATGGTAATCATGACTCTGCATTGGCCTAGGAGATAATCCTACAACTTTTGTCTGGTGCCATTCTAATGAAGCATATAACGATGACTGTCTGAAAAAAAAAACAATCAAATTTCTCGACTCAATCATGATTTTGGGTTGTATTCAATTTAATGTTGGACCAAAGAAGATGGTGATCAGCAGTCGATGTATAGGTGCGTATCAAATTTTTATCGATAGAAAATATGTTTGGTGATGACAGAATCTTTTCTGAAGATGATAATGGATTTTGTCAAGGAGCAAAGCTGTCAACCGGAATTTGAGTAAATCAGAACGAGCTTGATGGAAAAAAATAAAGTTATCATTAGTGAACCTAAGAATACTGGTCATCATAATATCTCCCAGGAGGAGAGCAGTCTCCTTCGTGATTTTTTGTGTGATGATTCCATATCATTTTCCCTCAGCGTTAATTGATCCCATACCTTTTTGTCATCAATGAATGATCCAAAAATCGCCCTATCAATGAACGAATCCATAATAGACCCCTTGGCAGCGAATAATCCCATACTTTTATCATTCCATAATTTCCATTTTGCATTGAATGATGCACTTTTTCTTAGCATCCGATAGTTTCCCCCCATTGTTCAATGATTCCACAATATCCTACCAAACACGAATTTTCCTCTCGTTGAATAATTCCACATTTTTCTCTTCAACATTTTATATTCTTTCTTTGTCGTTGAATCCATAATATTCCATCAGCAATGAGTGAATAACCCCGGGATATCTTAATCATCGCATAATTTTCCATCAGCGTTGGGTGGTTCCATTTGTGTTTCCCCCGGAATCCCATGATTTTCCCCCAGAGTTGAAAAATTCCATAATAATCCCCTGAAAAGGAATCCCCATCAGCGTTGAACAATTTCTCCTTAGACTTGAACGTATTAGTTTTAACTCTCAGCAAAGCTGTTAAGATGATTTACCTCTTTGTCACACCATGATTCACAATAAGTCCGTAACTTCCAGATATAGATTGATTGATTCTTCAACAGCAATCCCTTTCAGAGTTGGGTGATTTCATACTTGTTTCCTTCGGCATCACACGACTTCCTTCAAGGTTGGACGATTGCTTAATTTTCTCTCTATCATGATTCACCTCAAAATTTTCTACAGTCAGCCAAAATGACTTCAGGGTCCATTTTATATTCTCCCAACAATTCATCAATTTCCCATTAATATTGAATGATTCCATAATTTTTCCCCCTGCATCCGATGAATTCACTGTCAGCGATGAATTGATCCATCCATTTCAACATTCAAAGATTTTACCATGAAAGCTAACTGCTTCAATAAATTTTAATCAAAGTTGAATAATTCAAAAATTTTCATCTCAACATGATTCATCTGCGTTGATCAATTACATATCATTTCCTCAACATATAATTGTATTCACCAGCGAAGTTTATTCCATAATGTCTATCACAACATTAATCCCCCTCTTCGATGTATTTCTTATTGTTTCTTCTACACTAGCTGATTTTTAGCAAAATCTAAAGATTCCATAATTTTCATCCCAAAACGAATCACTCATAATAATCTATTTCAAGCTATTTCCTCTGAATGTACTGATTCTCCAATTGTAACCTCAACACTAATCATCCACATTGATCTTTTCCATATTGTTTCTTCAAAATTCTACGATTATTCAACAGAGTCTGATGATTCCGAAAACCTCCATCTCAACCCTGATTTCGCTCATTGATAATCTCCATATTGTTTCCTCAACATTCAAAGATCATACAGCTGAATTTAATGATTCAATAATTTTCCACCACAACACTGATCTCCATTGACAGTTTCCATATTGTTTCCTGATTATTTCGCAATAATTCAGGTAAGTCTAATGATTCCTTAATTTTCTGTCTCAACACTGGAATCTCTTATTGATCTTTCCCATATTGTTTCCTCAACATTCCATGATTATTCAACTGAATATAATGATCCCATAATTTTCTGTCACAATACTGATCTCCTTCATCAATCTTTCCCATTTTGTTTTTTCAACATTCCACAATTATTTGACTGATATAATTCCATACTTTTCCATTCGAACACTGATCTCCCGTTTGGATCTTTTCCATATGGTTCAACATTCCCGAATTTTTTAGCTGATTGTAATGATTCAATGATTTCCCACCTCAACATCGATCATCCGGATAGATCTTTCCCGTATAGTTTCCTCATCATTGCAGGATTATCCAGATGATTTGAATGATTCCATAATTTTTAACTTCAACACTGATCATATGGACTGAAACTTTTAATATTTTTTCCCTAACACTCCACGATCACTCGGCGAATGTAATGATTCTATAATTTCCTACCTCATTACTGATCATATGGACTTTTTGATATTGTTTCTTCAACATTCCACGATTATTCAGCTGATTGTGATGATTCCATAACTTCTCAGTTCAACACTGATCAGATGGACTGATATTCTCAATATTGTCTTTCCAGCATTCCACAATTATTCAGCTGAGTCAAATGATTCAATATTTTCCACTTCAACACTTATCATATGGACCGATCCCTTTTATATTGTTTCTTCAACCTCTCACAATTATTCAGCTGAGTCAAAAAATTCCATAATTTCCCACTCTAACACTGATCATATGGACTGATCTTTTAAATATTGTTTCTTCAACATTACAGGATTATTCAGCTAAGTCAAATGATCCATAATTTCCCACTCCGACACCAATCATATGGTTTGATCTCTTTAATATTGTTTCTTCAACATTCTACAATAATTCAGCTGAGTCAAATGATTCCATAATTTCCTACTTTAACAACACTGATCACATAGACTGATGTCTTTGATATTGATTCTACAACATTTTATGATTATTTAGCTGAGTCAAATGATTCCATGATTTCCCACTCCAACACTGATCATAAAGACTGATCCTTCAAATATTGTTACTTCAACATTCTATCATCATTCAGTTGAGTGTAAGGATTCCATGATTCCTCACTCCAGCACTGATCATATGAACTCATGTCTTTATCATTGTTTCTTCAACATTCCACAATTATTCAGCACATTGTAATGATTCCATCCCTTCCCACTCAAACACCAAACAGATTGATCGAGGTTCTCAATACTGTTTCTTCAACATTCCATGATTTTTCAGCTGAGTCAAATGATTCCATAATTTCCAACTCCAACACTAATCAGATAGACTGATCTTTTTAATAGTTTTTATTCAACATGCCGCAAACTTTCATCGGAGTCAAATGATTCATTACTTTCACCTCTGATCATATGGATTGATATTCTCAATATTTCCTCTTCTACATTCCACAATTATCCAGCTGAGTCGAATATTCTAAAATTTCCCACTTCAACACTGATCATGTGGACTGATAATTGTAATATTTTTTGTTTCACATTTCATAATTATTCAGCTGAGTAAACTGATTCCATAATTTCCCACTCCAACAATAATCAGATGGACTGATCCTTCAAATATTGTCGTTTCAACATTCAACCATTATTCAGCTGGTTCGAATGATCCTATAATTTCCCATTACAGCACTGAACATATAGACTATTCCTTTATATACTGTTTTTTCAACATTCCATGATTATTCAACTGAGTCAAATGATTTGATAGTTTAGCACTCCAACACTGATCATACAGACTGATCCTTTTCCTATTGTTTCTTATACTTTCGACGATTATTCATCTGAGTGTAATGATTTCATAATTGCCCACTCCAACATTGATCATATGGACTGATCTTTTAAATATTGTTTCTTCAACATTCCACGATTTAGCTAAGTCAAATGATTCCATAATTCCCTGCTCCAACACTGATCATGTGGACTGATCTTTGATTCTTTTGATATTGTTTCTTAAACATTCCAAGATTATTCAGCTGAGTCAGATGATTCCAAAGTTTTTCACTTCAACGCCGATCATACCGATTGATCCCTTTAATATTGTTTCTGTAACATTTGACGATTATTCATTTGATTCAATGATTCCATAATTTGCCATTTCAACACTGATCATATGGACTGATCCTTGTAATATTCTTTCTCCAACATTCCACTATTATTCAGCCGAGTCTAATGATTCCATAATTTTCCACTTCAACATTGATCTCCTGTATTGGTTTTTCCATATGGTTCAATATTCCACAATTTATTTATTGGAGTCTAATGATTCCATAATTTCCCAACTCATCATTAATCATCCACATCGATATTTTCCATAATTTTCCATCTCAACGCTTATTTCCCTTATTGATCTTTTCCATATTGTTTCCTCAACAATGTACGATTATTCAACTGAGTTTATTGATTCCATATTTTTCCCATCTGAACATTAATATCCATCAATAATCTTTTCCATATTGTTTTCTTTACATTCCATGATCATTTGACTGAATCTAATCATTGCATAATTTCCATTCTCAACACTGATCATCTATATTGATATTTCCCATATTGTTTCCTCAATATTCCACGATTATTTGGCTTAGTTTAGTGATTTCATAATTTACCATCCCGACACTGATCATTTCTCATGATCTTTTGCATGTTGTTTCTTGAACATCCGTCGATTATTCTGCTGAGTCTAATGATTCCATAATTCTCCATTTCAACACTGATCTCCCGTATTGATCTTTTCCATATTGTTTCCTCAACAATGTACGATTATTCAACTGAGTTTATTGATTCCATATTTTTCCCATCTGAACATTAATATCCATCAATAATCTTTTCCATATTGTTTTCTTTACATTCCATGATCATTTGACTGAATCTAATCATTGCATAATTTCCATTCTCAACACTGATCATCTATATTGATATTTCCCATATTGTTTCCTCAATATTCCACGATTATTTGGCTTAGTTTAGTGATTTCATAATTTACCATCCCGACACTGATCATTTCTCATGATCTTTTGCATGTTGTTTCTTGAACATCCGTCGATTATTCTGCTGAGTCTAATGATTCCATAATTCTCCATTTCAACACTGATCTCCCGTATTGATCTTTTCCATTATACCATGCCTACTGATCATTGATAATCCCTGTTGATCTTTTCCATATTGTTTCTTCAACATTCAATGATTATTCAGTTCTGTCTGAAGATTCCATAATTTTCCATCTCAACATTAATATCCCTAATTGATATTTTCCATATTGTTTCTTCAATATACTAGTATTAATCTGCTGGGTGTAATGATTCCATATTTTCCTTTGCAACACTGATTTCCCATATGATTTTTTTCATATTGTTTCTTAACCATTCCAAGATTATTAAGTTGAGTCTAATGATTCAATAATTTTCCATCCCATCATTTTCCTTTAATTATCTTTTTCATATTGTTTCTTTACCAATCAACGATATATCAGCTGAATCCAATAATTCCACGATTTTTAATCTCAACACTGATATGCCTTTTTGATCTTCCCCTGATCGTTCCTTCGACATTCGACAAGTATTAAGACGAGTCTGATGATTCCAAAATTCTCCATCTCAACACTGATATCCTTTATTGATCTTTTCCTTATTATTTCTCCAACAATCCTCGATTATTTAGTCGAATTCAATGATCTAATCATTCTCCATCTCAAAACTGATTGCCCTTATTGATTTTTTCAATATTGTTTCTTCAAAATTCAACAATTATTCAACTGATTCTAAAGATTCAATAATTTTCCATTTCATCACTGATCCCCCTTACTGAAGTTTCCATATTATTTCATTCAACATTCCACGATTTTTTGACTGAGTTTAATGATTCCATGTTTTCTTTCACAACACCGATTCCACTTATTGATATATACATATAGTTTCTTCATCATTCCACAATTGTTCAGCTGAGTGTAATGATGCCATAAATCTCTATCTCAACAATGATTTCCCTTATTGATGTCTTCCATATGGTTTCTTCAACATTCCATGATTAATATGCCAGACGTAATAATTCCATATTTCCCATCTCAAAACTGATATCCCTTATTGATCTTTTCTTTATTGTTTCCTAAGCATCCCATCATCATTCAGTTGAGTTTAGTGATTCCATAATTTCCCATCTCAGCACTGATTGCCCTCATTGAAATTTCTCATATTGTTTCCTCAGTATTACACTATTTTTATGCTGGGTGAAAAATTCCATTATTTTCGATCCCAACATTGATTCCCCCATTTATATTCTCCGTATTGTTTCCTAAACATTCCACAATTATTTGGATGAGTTTAATGATTCAATAATTTTCCATCTCAACACTGATATATTTCATTGATCTCCTCCATATTGTTTTTTCAACATACTATGATTATTCAGCCGAGTCTAATGATTCCATAATTATCTACTTGGACACCAATCTCTTTTAATGATTTTATCCGTATTGTTTCCTTAACATTCTGCGATTATTCAGCAGAGTTTAATGATTTCATGATTTTCCACCTCAACACAGATATCCCCTTTTGATATTTTCCATCTAAACACCAAAATAGTACGCAGTTCCACAAAACAGTTTTGGTCCACACAAAACTGCGACTCTTCCACATACCAAAACAGCACGCTTGATCTTTAAAGCTTGAACTGAAAAACAGATATAGAATTCATACAGAAGAAGACGACACCAACATCTACAAACTAAACAACAGAATGACAGCATCTATAATAGAAGTCGCCACTATATTCAAACCATTGAGCACACAACCCATAAGTAAAATCTCAGATGAAACCAGAAATCTCATGGAAAAAAGCATAAACCTCAAGCCATCGACAACAATAAGAGAGAAATTAGGAAAGACCGAACTTAATTAATCAATCAAGAAATAACAAATGGAAGACAGAAGAGGATACACGACATCAGTTATCGAATCGACTCTCTAAAGATGGTGGGGCTTCAAAGCTATAAACAAAGGCCTCAACTCAGGACAAAAGCAAATAACCGGCAAACTCGAGGAAAATGGAAACCTAATAATAGACAGAGACAGGATTGTTGAACGCGCCAAAGAATTTTACCAAAAACTTTATTCGTCAAAACAAGGACTACAAAACAATGAACAGGATATGCAAGACGTGAGCAATCAACTGGAGAACTTCCCAGGAGTAACCCCGTGAGAGGTGAAACAAGCCATTAAACAGACGAAGGAAGGAGCAGCCCCTGGACCTGAGAACACCACCAATGACCTACTCTGAAAAGCGGGTAAAATCACCACTAAGAAACTGGCCGTCCCTTTCAACTCGTGTCTACAACGGAGTAAAGTCCCAGACGATTGGAACACTGCTATCATAACGCCTTTATATAAAAAAGGAATCGCAAAGACCTCAAAGTCTACAGGCCTATAAGCCTACTCAACTGCATATACAAACTTTTTACAAAAATCATCACCAACCGAATCACAAAAATACTTAATGACAACTAAACACGAGAGCAAGCTGGCTTTAGAAGAAGATACTCGATCATGGACCACCTGCATTTGATAAATGAGCTGAAAGAAAAAGTAGCAGAATATAGACTACCACTCGCCGTAGCATTCATCGACTTCAAAATGGTGTTTGACTCAGTAGAAATCCCTAAGGTTATGGAGGCCATCACTCGACAAGGTGTAGATCCCGTATATGTCGAGGTACTGAAACATATATATGATCACAGCAGCTCCTTTATCAGGCTACGTAAAGACTCGGGCTCCTTTCAGTTTCAGAAACGAGTAAGACAAAGTGATATCAGCTCACCTAAACTCTTCAAAGCCTGCCTCGAGATGATCTTCAGAAGACTAGACTGGGAGAGTAAAGGAATTAGAATAAACGGCGAATATCTGAGCAACCGCAGATTTGCAAACGACATTGCCCTTTTCGTAGAGAACCTACACGATCTCCAACTAAATGAAGTGAGCTAGAAAGTCAACCTATACATTAACTTCAGCAAGACGATGATCATGTGCAACAACCACATCAGAGATAAAAACACCGAGATCAAAATCAAGGATACAGAACTGGAAAAAGTAGATCACTACATCTACTTAGGTCAATGAATCTCCATGAGACCCTCAAAAGAAGAGTCACACTAAGATGACAAGCCTTTGGAAGAGCAAGCTCAACCTTCAAAAATAAGAAGATCCCATTAATCCGAAAAAGAAGGGTAGATAACCAATGTATCCTCCCGATAGTCACTTATGGAGCTGAAACATGGAACCCAACCAAAAGACAGATCTGCAAATTGTGAACCGTGCAACGTTCACATAAAAGAATCATGCTGATCCTCACATGGAGAGACTGCAAGACAGCGCAGTAATCCTGGAAAAACACAGGAGTCAGGGACATCATAGAATCTTTTAAAAATCTCAAATGGCTGTTGACTGGCCATGTTGAAAGAATGGCGGACAACTCAAGACATGGATCCCCTGAGATCACATGGGCAATCGAGGGTAGCAGAGTATTAGATGGAAAGACGAGCTAGACAAATTCAGAAAGTATTAGCTCTGCGACGCCCATGATAGAGAAATGTGGCTAATCCTGGTGAATGTCTATGTCCAACGACTGACGTTGAAATACTGATGATGATGATACGAATGTATAAAGTGATAAGCGTCTATTCAAATCGACAAAAATATGATTTCTCCCTATACTTTTTCAACGCTATTACATATTAGATGTATTAAGAGCATTTATGCTTTTAAACAACTTTACACCGAAGCTTATTTCATGTACATTGCACCTTTCGTTTCAGTTGTATGATTGTGGATATGAGTATTGAATTTTGAGGCTTTGTTTCATTGATGGTTTAAAATGTAAGATAAAAGAAGAGAAACCAACACTTGAAAACTTTCATATAGAATCATTAGAAGATGAGATATGTAGATAGTTACAAAGCTAAAAAAAAAACCGCTAAGATCTGTAAAAAACGGAAACACTAGGATAATTCATGTTCCTTTACTAAGATATGCCATGTAGTTTCCTGGTAGTTTGCCGTAATATTTTAGACACTAATTTTCTGACAACGATCAGAAAGAAAAAAAATTTTAATCGCAGTGACATCTAATGCGCTGGTTGAAGTACACTGACTCAAATATTCATTCCCTGGGAGCCTTCAAAAACAGAATATCGAAAACATGTTGATTAATGGATGTATCATTTACTGATATCTATCTTGAAGCTGAGATAGTTGGTTATCTCCAAAATACTACATCCAGTTCGATATCATATAAAAACCAAGATTCTAAATGCGGATTCTCAGAGAAAGCCTCTTAAATCTCTTACCTTAATACCTCAAATGCTATTTTTTATATCTATCGGAGCGCATTGTATTCTTGCTTACTAAATAAATTCGGATTGAAGAGAGCTAAAGACATTTTGGCAAACCAGCTGTTATTATCATAAAGTTAGGGATGGGGTTAAGGGTTAGTGTTTGTCAGGGCAAAATATCGTTTGCGTTGATTTTGTCCTTTTTTAATTTTTATATACATTTAACATACAAAAATACGACGTGCTTTAATTGCTATCATTATTTACTGTGATGGTGACTAGCAGAAAAGGCCGAACATTTTTGATGTCCAACTCTCCAAATTAATCGCAAATACATAAAGGATCAGCATTTTTTATGAGGACAAATCAAATAAAAGATAGCGCTTTGGGAAAATAAAGAGAATACAAAGTAGACTGGACTATAAAGAAGAAAGAGGAACATTTGCTGCCTTTCATTGTTTTAATTGTTGTTTGTTCGTTTGATGAGAAGGAAATTGTTCTACTTTGATCTCCTTAGTGATTGATTCCAATCGATTATGCGCTTTTATGAAGCTAAAGAGAGTGCTTTCATAGATCACGGGGTTCGGGAAAGGTCCTCCTAAAGGAAAGACAACTCGTTTTCAAAACAAAAGCTCTGAACAGTTTATGTGGGTGGGAAAGCTCCTGGGTGAATTGAATGATCGACATTTGCATTTTTTGTTATTAAGATGCTCTGTTTTATTTTATGATTTTTCATCAAATTTCAATATGCACCAACTGATCGTCTTTACTGATCTACTGTCATCTTTTTCTGTCTTTTTCTCTTTTTACTTTTCCTTCTTGTTCATGTTCTTCTGGTTGTTGTTGTTGTTGCTGTTGATCTTCTTCTTGTTCTTGTTCTTCTTCTTCTTAAAATCAGTTTAATTGTTTCAAAAACACTCATTGAATATTTCCTCGCATATTTGTGTTCACGTTGGACTTCTTAGTGATTGGAGTAAATGCATACCCCCCCCCCAAAAAAAAACATAGGCATATTCATATGCGTGAACATGCACACACACACAACCACACGCACACACACATAGAGAAAGAGGCACATACACATATCTATAGTAATGATTGAGTCTTCTGTATATTTTCTGGGTCTCTTTCACGCTAAAACTACAAGGCCAAATATTTTGAATTAAGAATTAATAGAATCGACTTTTCAAAATGGCTAAACATCGGTTCAAAGCATGAGAAAGAGATAATTTTAATTCTAGGATTTCCGTCAATCATTTTTCTCGCAGATAGCACACGTATTCTTTTACAATAGAATCAATTATCTTTGGTCTCTTATCACTTTTTTGCCAACGAAACAGTTGATAGCAACAGTATGGGTATCATAGTCTGAGTCCGTAGAATTTTTGTTCTTTCTTCAAGCCCCTCTCTTTTATCCTGAATAAAGACACAGTGAATAAAAGGTGGGGAATTATTTAAGTGTGTGAGACCGCTAAATCAGGTAAATTTCATGATAAAATTGAAAAGCAATTAATCTTGGAGATGGAGAATTGTGAACCTTTATCAACAATTTCTGACTACTACTAACCGTTATTTTAATTCTTTGTTGGTTGTTTCAAATCACAACTGAAATAAAGGCATTGATCTACGACAGATGAGTGAACAGCACAGATTGGAAGTAACGATTTTGGTTTCTGTGTAACTAATTTTTTCCCCACGCGTTAGATGAAATTAAGGACATATTTTCTGTCTATTTTGAAGTTATGTTTCCCCCAAGGGATATACATGAATCAAAACCCCTTTCCTTCTTAATTCAAAGTAATAACCCCAACACAATTTTCTTCATCTATATCCAACAATTTCACTATCCCAACTAACATCCGGATACTTCGTGTGTTATCACTTATTTTTTCAAACAAGTTTTCGGTCCAAGAGCTCTGAGGAAGTCCAGCACCGGTGAAACTCACACGGGCAATATATAAAATAGTCTTAAGTCACTCTCTACTTCGACATCGTCAGTTTTCTGAAAAACAACAACAGACACAAATATATAGATATGTACAGTGCGCCATAATAAGGTATGCAATATGGTTTCGAATTCAGGTTACGCATCAAACGTCATAGTGATCTTCTCGGCATGGTGAACTCAAGCAACGTGCGCTACGTGAACATTTTTAGACAGCTTATGAATGTCAGGGCGCCATTCATCTCATTCTGCTGTATCATTGGCGTCCAAAGACGTCCAGATGTCAGTGAATTCACTTCAGAACCTGTTGAATCAAATTTATCTTTCATATGATAGATTGTCAGACGTGTTGGTGGTGTAGTGCCAAATGCCATTTACCACACTTAGTACAACTCAACACTTTCAGGATTTCGAAACTTCTCAAGAATCCATCTTATTTGGTCCTCTCTCAGATTCCCTGCAATCGTTCTCATTGCCCGAAAAATAAAAAATGAATGATGAATGAATCAGATATTTATTGACGCATATGGAATTATGTGTCACCATTAGATGTATGCATGCGTGTGTAAATACTAATACATATTTGTATAAGGTAGCCGCTTCAACGTAGCAAAGTATTTACCATTGTACTGGACAGCCTGCCTGTAATGCAGAGGCCAAATAACTGCATTCAACCCGAATTCTCATCTTCTTTATTCTCGGTCTTTTTCGTCTCTTTCAACGCGACGGTATGTATTTGAGAAACAGACATTATTTGGTTCGAAAGAATGAATTACAATTTGCGTTATATAATATAGAAATTGTTTCGGAGCTGTACTCCATTGTCAGTGGTTATATGTCCACATTGTTAGAAGTTGCAGGCATAGAAATTTGCTATTCTCCTGATAACAGAACCGTCATGTAAGGTGTTAAAAATTAAGATGTATGTATTCTTGTCCTTCCTGTGCGCTTCTGATTCCGTTTGTCAATATGTGGAGATATACTGGTTATTCCATCAAATTTTACCAGATCATTCCCTTGACATGACTAAAATTGTAAAACCAATGAGAGAGAGAGAGAGAGAGAGAGAGAGAGAGAGAGAGAGAGAGAGAGAGAGAGAGAGAGAGAGAGAGAGAGAGAGAGAGAGAATGTTTATGTGTGTGTGTGTATGCATTTGATTGAAATTGAAAGTAATCCCCAAGAAATGTACATCCATAAACTTAGAAAATGTTGACACATGTCAGGTCGATATCTCCGTTCAAGATCCCAGCAATCTCCTTTCCCATCCACGTCAGCAGGAATTACAACTCTCTAATCCTTCTGACGAACATTCATGTCACACAACATCGTATTGATTTTCTATTCTTTTTTTTTTTTCTCAAAGTGAAATAACCAGGGAAACCGAACCTATTTTATCCTGAAAACGAATCTTCCCTTCAGAACGATTGGAACAAATTCCGTGTCACTGGAATCTTGGATAAAAAATCATATAAATAAAAAAATATTATGTACTATAAAAAAAAGTATTTATTCCATTAAACTTTTTTTTATGTCTTAGGGTTGACAAGATAATTTTTTTTCAATTTGTTACCCTGTCATGGGCATTACGCGGATGGTAACACTAAGAGTGAAACATTGGTCCCTTTACTGATATGACTGATCAACATTCGGTCTGTCCAGAAAGTTTCGAGCCGTTTTGAATACCTCAAGATCTTGTTGCAAAGACATGCCGTTTGGACTCGCATCTTTATGAAAATGAAATTTTCTTTTCACAGATATTTTCACATTGGTATTCAATCCATATATTTGCCTGAAATCATATCCACACCACACACACACACACACACACACACACTCACTCACACATATATATGTGTGTGTGTATATATATTGTATCATTTTGATCTACATGATTGTAATTACTTTTAACTGGAAAATCATCAAATTAAATTTTATGAAAACGTTTTGATAATCAAAGGTAAAACTGTGTATAAATTTTTCTAGACATCATACCTGCTCAAACATATACTTTTATACACCTGTGTGTTTCTAAATATGTTTATAATTGCATGAAGTGGGCAGTAATTAAATTGTGCAAATATATAATTCTAACTTACAGTAAACTATCTAACCATTAATCACCGAATCATTATCATAATATTGACCTTTAATTGGAGAACTATCAGAATCAAAGTTAAAAAATATTATTTCTCTTTGAAACCAACCAATTATGAATAGTTTTCCGGACTAATGCCCACTTACTAGTATATGCACATATTATATATACTTGCCGTCACATTAAATAATTGAACAACCGTAGCGCAAAAATTCGAACTCATGTAAAAAAAAACGTCAATTGATATACAAACATAATCAGAATAAATTTATGACATCGCTAGTGTTTTTCTGTGGAAACATCTAAAATAGTGTCGAAAAATATCCCAAATATCAAGATTCTGAGGAGCCTACATCCTATTAAAAATCTATTAAAATAGTATAAACTGTTAAAATAAGGCCTTGAAAAGATTAAGGCATTTTTTTCAAAAATAAAAATGCATTTTCAAAAAGGGTTTAGTGGAATACTGATGCCAATTTTCATATCTATCGATAAAACAGTACGGCTAAAAACGATGGAACACTCTCATACATATAAATGAACACTTAAACAATAATAAAATATACATCGAAGTATGTTATGTATTCGTGTATTAAGTAGAGTTTATTTAAAGAAAAGTGCTAAACACCTATAGTACAGCAGTTATATAATGAATAAAAGATTTATTTCAATGCCTCATTACAGATTTTACATTTTGTTACACTTAAAGAAAGATTTTCAGATGAATGGTTCGAAGATATTCTGATCAATCTTATATACCTATTCGGAAATTCTAACTAGGTCTATAAATTTTAGGGGGAGGACCCATCCTGTTAAGTTATTGCTCAGCTTGGTTTGACTGTCTAGGGGTCAGCTATGTGATAGTATGGTACAGAAGAAACTAGGTCAGGTATTTTTAGGTTTTGCGATATTGATAGAATTCTTCTATTTTTCCTATTTAATAGAATTAGGTTTCTTTCACTTCCTATTTTATATTATTTACTAGTGTTAGTTTGAGTCACTGCATGGGCAATTGACCTTTTCCTAGTCGAAACAAAGCGCAGGGTTACAGATTCGGGCCAAAAGGTCTCAAGTTAACCTGCTCTCATATTTGCTATCTGGATTTAGGTCAAACCTTAACCCGCCTTACTCTTATGGAGGGGGATCTATACATGTAGGTTCGAATCTGGGTTATTGCATGGACAATTGCTTACTTCCATTTAATTACTTACTTTAAGGTTATTAATATGACACAGGTCTAAAGTTGGGTATGTCTAACATGTCTCCCACCTTTTGTCGGGCGGTGATCACTAAAATCCCGTATCCCACCCCCATTAAAAACATCTTGAGCGCTGCCAGACAAACTAAGCAACCACTTCCGCTCATTGAAAACATATTTCTATAAAGTTTCTTTTTCTAAACATTATAAAGAGTGAATGTTCAGGTATTCAAAATCCATCTAGCTCTATCGGTACGGCATCTACGTGACATACATACATAGCCAGCCAGCCTGACCCATATAACGATTCAAAAAAAAAAAAAAAAATATGCTGACGCTGACACTTTTGGTTGACAGATACTAATTACTCAATGTTTAATCTTTTGGTTTAATCTGGGATCGTACAGTAACCACCGAAGCTCGGTAATAGGTCACGGATGCTTATTGTATCAAAGCGGTAGATGCTCGCATGAGTTGGAAATGTTAGCAAAAATCTAATAAAGAACTTTCGAATCAGGTAATTGTATTTGAGGGGAACAAAGGTTTCTAATTCCTATTTGTTGCTCTATGTTCGAGAAATCCAAGAGTTGTCTTCACAGTTTTCCCACCTTCTTAATTACTTGTCCGCAGCAGTATGTTGTTTACAGGCCTGAAGCTAGGAAATCTGTTCCTCAATGAATTTGCAGCGTACAATCGGCAAAATATATTCATATGACTGCTACAACCCCTCCTGAGGCCCCCAAAACACAGCAAAAAAACAAGGCATTATCTCGGGACTGAAGTATTAATACTTCTAAACTAGGGCACCCCAACATTACCTCACGATAACACTTGATTTTGGCGGCTTTACAATACAGTGTGAGTGTGAATGGATCCATGTAGATGCTGGTTATGTCTGATTTACCGCCTCTTGAAATATTTCCTCGTCATGTACGTTTGAGGCCAATTTGGCATTGAAATCTTAACATCTGACTCAAAAATTGAACTTATTTGATCCCCCAAGTATTTATATATTTATATATGTATTAGTAATTGTGTTAATGAACATAATTTTGCACATTAACGCTCATACATAGAATTAAGCTGAAACGCACATATATGTCTATATTCGTGTTTATGTGTGTGTACGTTTTGAAAGAGTGCACATGATCCTAAGTGTTTACATCTCCCAAAAGAACAACTCAGAGATATGAAAATTAAATTCGTTTCACAAAACAACTGCAGGTGATCAAACTTCAGGAACCATCACCCAATGCGACTAATTCAACAATTGTAGTTGCTTGTCAGTAATTTTTATCTTAAATGGCGAACTTGGATTATTGCCCGTCGCAATTATCTCAGTTTTAATAGAAAAATCTCACTACAATCGAAAACAATTCTGTCAGTGTCTCCACGTGTATGCACTGCGATTACTCGACAACCTGACACCGAATGACAATATTCACTTGATATATTGATCAATACGCACGACAGGACATGGTCAATTTTGAAGTTTTTTTTGTTTTTTTTTCAATCAGTGGTTCTTGCAGAGCTTCATGAAAATAAGTAGAATAATGAAAATAGAAAAAAAATCTTTTGGGTAAATAATCTTTCTTTTCTTCAATTCATTAAAACTATCTAAATTTAAACATAAAACATAGACAATTACAACACAGAAAAGAAGTAAACGAAATACATCGAACTCGTAGTTTCGCACATCGGACGGAAAGTCAATTCACGTGTGAATTTAGGCAGGCTGTTCCAGGAACCACACAGTCCAACTCCTTTCAAACCTTCGAAAGGTGAACACCCTAGTATTCCTAACGACTCATTTGACCTTATTCTTTACATATATAAAGCAGAATGTCATCTCAAACCATGTCCCTGAACTGAGTGACGCTGATATCAATGACAAAATATAATTTAAATGGAAATGCACTACTATATGTTTATTATTCAGATCGAAACGTACACCATTCAAAAGGTCATAAACAGGTTTTTCGTCTTACATAAAATATGCCCCACAAAAACATTAAAGAAAACAGTCATTACTCTTTAAAATTAGTAGTCTCATGTTCCTAAATTGTCTCTACTGTATATGTATAAACATTCATGTGCAAGCATATACTGAAACAGACACTACAATATATATATATATATATATATATATATATATATATATATATATATATATATATATATATATATATATATATATATATATATATATATATGTATATATAGTATCATTTTGACTGGTAATATTCTTATATTTGTAATTACTCATGATAGGGAAATTGTCAAATTAAATTTCATGGAAACGTTCCGATAATTAAAAGTAAAACTGTGTATAGATTTTTTTAAACACTGTGCCTGCTCAAAAACATACCTTTATATATCCATGTGTTTCTCTATATCTTTATAATTGTGTGAATTAAGCGGTAATTAAAACTGCGTAAATATAAAATTTTGACCTGCATTAAACTATCTAATCATTATGCTTCGAATCATTATGAAGGTAAGATTGACTTTTAATTGGAAAATTATCAGAATTAAATTATACGAAAAAATGTAATTTCTCTTCGGCACTACTGAATTATGAATATTTTTTATGATACAGTGAACACACACACAAACACACACACACACACACAAACACACACACACACACACACACATACACACAGACGGACAGTCCGACGGATAGACAGAGACACAGGCACGCACCTGGTAGATGAAAAATTTATATAAACTCACCATTACGTTGAATAACTGAATAACGTGTGAATGTGTGTATACATTAATGAAAAGTGCACATGACCCCAAGTGTTTAGATGTCCCGAAAAAATTACTCAGAGATTTACAAATATTATTTCGTTCCGCACAATTTTAGGAGATCATAATTCAGGAACCATTGTCCAGTGCGATTACTTCAACAATCGTAGCTGCTTGCCCCTCCCCCCCTTTTTTTTGACAAACTTCGATTATTGCCCTTTGTAATTATTTCAATTTTTAATAGAAAAATCTAAATAGAAATTTCTGTCAGTGTCTCCACGTGAATGCACTGCAATCATTCAACAACTTGACATCATTTGAAGTCGACATTCACAAGATATATGAATCAGTACACACAGCAGAGTAGAGTGGAGTATTGAGACTTGTGGATTTGAAGTTTGAGTGAAACCTAATGAAAATAAACAGAATATTGAAAATTAAAGATTCCATATTCTGTAAATTATCTCCCTAAACTTCAATTCTTTGATATTACCTAAATTTAAACATAGAATATCGAAAAAAAAAAGCAACACAGAAGAGAATTAATCGAAATACATCGAAGCCGTAGGTCCGTACGTGTTAGAAATCTGATCGGCAATTCTGAGAACCATAAGGCCTCTGAAATGTCACTGGTCTAGTCAACTCATTTAACCTTATTTCCTTCAAATATAAAGCAGAAGGTAATTTCGAACGGTCTCCCTGAATTAAGTGACGATGGTGTTTATGACAAAATATTACTTGAATGGAAATGAGTTGCCACATGTACATTATTCAAATCGAAACATACACCATTTAAACAGACATGAAAAGTGCTTTCATCTTATATAGAATATCACGCCCCCAAAATAACATGAAAGAAAACAGTTATTACTCTTTAAAACTTATGTTTTCATGTTCTTAAAATGTTTCTACCCTATATACGTAAACATCCATGTGCAAGCACACGCTGAATCAGGGCATCCCCATATATATATATATATATATATATATATATATATATATATATATATATATATATATATATATATATATACACTCGTTAGACAATCGTTAGTGCAATTATGCTGTTCCCCGCGCTGACAGTATTAGATATCAGCAAATGGACAATTTATATCCTACAGAATGTGATAATTATATAGACAATAAGGAATTGATTCTTGACACAGATTTTGCTCGGTAGCAAATCAAACTGCCTTACATCGTATAGAATTAATAAGGGAATGAGCGTTGTGCAGGGATTAACCAGCCTTGCACTTGTTTAGGACTCCTGTCTTACAGTGGGAGTGTGGCTTGCTCAGAGGTAAGAGCAGAGCCACCATATAAGATTGCTTCCAGGTCAAACACTAGTTCGGTTTTCACACGGTACTCATTTTTTTCATATATATATACATACATACATATATATATATATATATATATATATATATATATATATATATATATATATGTATATATACATATATATATATATATATATATATATATATATATGCCTGACCTTTTCAAATTTATTCCTCTTCCAGAAGCTTCTGCATCTTTTCTCTTTTTGCCCTTCAAGGGGCTTTATCAGTGAACATGGCACATAATGATTGGCTGGGAAGCATTTGGTATAAATAGAGTCATGCTGAAAATTAAATTGCCAATATGCTTGAAACTTGAAATAAATCATCAATGCATAATACTAGCTATGACGCACGCGTGCAAACCCGGAAACAAGACGAAAATAACCTCAAAATAGCACTGAGAGCAATGGAAATAGCAATATTTGAAAAAAAAATGAAGCTATAGAAAAATCAGCATGAATACTCGGGAGGACCACGCTAAGGGATATCGTAAAAGTAATTAAATAACAAAATGGAGACGGATAGGGGACACAGTGAGAAGGGACAACAGATGGCTTTGAAATGAAAATATTGCAGATATTAGCACAATCACACTCTTTGGTGGAGTAGATTGGAGAGGACTGAACTTATAACAGTTGATGGTGGTGATGATGATGATTATCGCGTGTGTGTG
This sequence comes from Thysanoteuthis rhombus, assembly GCA_963457665.1. Taxonomy (NCBI): domain Eukaryota; kingdom Metazoa; phylum Mollusca; class Cephalopoda; order Oegopsida; family Thysanoteuthidae; genus Thysanoteuthis; species Thysanoteuthis major. The sequence continues at coordinate 5,211,198 of OY735225.1, forward strand.
TTTGTGTGTTAATGTGCATTCGTAAAGAGTATAAACATGTATGCACTTATAATATGTATATGTATGGATGCATACGTTTATAAGAATGTACATATATGCGTGAGTATACTTATATAAAAAGCAAATAAATTTATGCATACATTTATGAAGATAGTATATAAATATGTGTGTGTTCGCATGTGTTCACCGAATTAGGAATGAACAAATACTTTTGTGTATATGTCTATATATACAAAGTTTATATATATATATATATATATATATATATATATATATATATATATATATATATATATATATATATATGTTTATATGTGTGTATAGGCTTTAAAAAGTAACACATATATGTGCATTTATGTGTTTTTAAGAGAGTGTGTATATCTATATAAAGAATGTACATAATGTCATGTGTTAAGCTATCTCAAAAGAAAATCTCAGATATCAAAAATATTTTCCGTTTCACAAAACGAAAAACTCATTATTCTTTCTTCGTCTGAAATGCAAAATAAATCCTCCATAAGACCATTTATTAGAATCCTGGATGTAGTTAATGTCCAAGCCACAAATATACACTCAGATATACCTCAAACGAGTTCTTGATTTTACGGGTAGATGCTACCCCTTGGATCGATGGGTACAACACCCCATGAAGAAAATGGAAGTAAGATTGGTTTGCTTCACCTTTCTAATAAGAACGATGCAGTCTCGAAAATCAACCATCGAATCCTGGTATTTTACTAAGGCACCAATGACAATCACTGGTGCTGTGCAACTACCTGAGATGCGTAACCGCCATAACGTCTTATATCGTTCACTACAGTGACTATTCCTGACCCAAAGTGATTAATATAGAAACAAACATCACTATCCTAGGAAAGTGAGACTCGCCATCATAGTTTATAATCGAACAACCATAGCGTCAAAATTTGATGCCTTGTAAAAAAAGAATTCACTGAAGAATAAATAGGATCAGAATAAATTGTATTCATGACACAAATGGCGTGTTCCCCTGGAAAACAGCTAAAGCACTTTTCACTAAGAAAACATCTAAAATATAATGAAAAATAACTTAGAAACATACAAATTCTGGTGATCAAAAAAGGCCCCCGAAAGACCTGAAAAGATTTATTCCAACAACTGAAAAAAAAATTTTTTTTAGAAAGTACCAAGTGGAGTTATGATGACAATTTCCATGTCTGTATACAAAACGGTGTGACCAAGAGCGCTGGAGCATACGAACACACGCACATATACGAAAAGGAGGGAGCCCATCACCATGTTTGGTGGCTTCGTTGTTCCATGTTTTAAACTTCATTTTGTTTCAGGGAATAAACCAAACCATGATTGAACAGAACAAAAACATCCCATTAATCCTAAGAAGAAGGGTATACAACCAATCCATCCTCCCAATAGTCACTCATGGAACTAAAACATGGAGCCTTACCAAGAGACAGACCTACAAATTGAGAACCATGCAACGTGTACCTGACATCATAGAATCCATTAAAAGAATCAAATGACAATGGGCTGGCTCTGTCGCCAAAATGGCAGACAACCAGTTGACATAACGACTCACGCCCACGATAAAGAAGTAGGGCGAATCTTGGGGAAGGTCTATGTCCAACAACGGACGTTAAGAGACTGATGATGATTTCCCTATGAGTTTGGTAGTGTGGCAATCGCCGTAGATGTCATCATTATCATTCTGAATATAGCAAAATCTTCATCAATCTCGAATGAATCAAACTCCATAGGGCGATTCTAATATTACCAAGAACGTCTCAATACACTGCCTGTTCACACATGTAATAATTAGGGATACTTATAGAATGTTTCGCTAAGGGCGTTGTGTGATATGATCTCACGTGCTGATACCGTAATAAAATTGCTGAATTCAAAGAATAACTTTTACATATAATTAGCATACATGCAAATATTTTCTCTGTTTGGATTAAAGTGGGATGTTCTGATTGGTTAGTTTACCTCCCTATTGTGATTTGACAATGAGAGTTACGTCATAGAAACTCTTGAGAATTCATGGCTGATCACACATCAAAACTGCGGATACACTAACATGTATTAATATTTCAGTGCATTTAGAAACATTTTTAGTAAAAAGTTAGGGAAGGAAGTCCCGAGTATAGAAATTGTTTTAGATCCATAAACTCGCTAATTCGATGGCATCATCATCATCATCATCATCATCATCATCATGATCAGTCTTTTAACGTCTGTCGTTAGACAAGAACCTTCGCCAGGATTCGCCACAATCCCCTATCATGGGCATCGCAGAGCCAGTATTTCTTGAATCTTGTGTTCTGTCGGTCTCGAATTCTTATGTGATCTCCAGGGATCCATGTTGTGAGACGTGATGTCCATCGGTTGTCTTTCATTCTTGCAACATGGCCTGCCCGTTGCATTTAAGTTTTTTAATAGTTTCTATGATGTCACGAAGATCTGTTTTCCTCCTTATATACTGTGCTGCCTCGTGATCTCTCCATGTAAGGTTGGGCATGATTCTCTCATGCACATGTTGCATACTTCTCAGTTTGCAGGCCTGTCTCTTGTTTAGGTTCCATGTTTCAGCTCCATAAGTGACTATCGGGAGTGGCGTACTAATGAAAAAAAAAGGTGAATTGATGCAAAGGAAACACAATTTTGACCGGGCAATATTATTTGCTAACGACGGAGTCTAATCCAAATTCTGATTTCCATGACTTTTCTACAATCTGGAAAACCATGGGTGCTCTCTGCTCTGCCAGTTTTTGAGGGAGTGCAAAAGAATATATTTCCAGAGACAGGGGCACATGAGGGTATATAATCGACGTACGCCCAGTCTCTATTTCTGATTGCACTATTGTTAGGGTGATCAAGTCAAAATTTTCTATGGATTAATGCATTTCCCGAAAGAACGCAGACTGAATATCAGAAAAAACTTCTAATTATTTCCTAATATCCCAAAGGAATCAAAAGATACAAAAAACATGTTTCGATATTGGGATGTAATTTTAGACTTTTAATTCTGTTGTTTGTTTAAGGGTGAAAAGATGAGGAAATAAATAGCTGTCAATATGTCAATACATGTTCACACAGTTTTCACGCAGTACGTATTACAATAATGTAAAAAAAAACAAACAAAAACAACAGACAAACAAACACTACCGCCAAGCCGAAATGTGATGCACCCCCTTACAGACTCCCATTGGGACCACCTACCTAACTTTGTGCCAAAGAAACTTTAAGAGTCCGTAGCTTTTCATCCACACAAAAATATTTCTACCCTTTTGTGCACCCATAATAAAAAGTAAACCCCAGACATAGGGTTACATACTCGACTGTAGATAAATATCTGGAAAATCTTTTTTTGTGTTGGTGTTTTAAGATATTTTTGGCTCAATCGTACGTATAAACTTGAGAATAAAGTTAACAACACTAGTCTTTCCAGATCTTCACATACGAAAAGAACTACCGCACCTTTAGTCTGACTTTCAGGCTTTTTTTTCATTGCTTTGTCGAAAATGACGGACAAAGACCCCGTTACGCTTGTATCAAATAAACGAAGAATCGACAATTTTTTTTCAAGGCTTCTATTTTGACGATGACAGAGTACAATGCAAAGAAAAAAAAGAAACGAAAATGTCCGCTTTTTCTTGGTTTCGCTTTGTTCGTTAATGAAAAAAGATTTCTGGTTCCATTTTCCCTCTCTTTTCCTCTGCATCTTATTCCTTCCTTTTCTTCTTCGTGGTTTTCTACCAACGTACTGATTCCGTAGGGCGTGTCTCTAAATTGTTCCCGAGGGTTACCTAGTCATCTCTCACTGGTTAGAAACCGTCAATCCAAACTGTTAACATAAGTTCCTTCAGTTTTCGAATCAGTCTGGCTGGCTAAGAACGTATCATGCATACCGACCACACCATTGCAAAAATCTTATCATCTATTCTTTATATATATATATATATATATATATATATATATATATATATATATATATATATATATATAGATAGATAGATAGATAGATAGATAGATAGATAGATAGATAAAAGAAAAGAACCTTTTTTCCAATTTTGAAAGCCCCCTCTTGAATAGATTTTTAGTTGAGGGATTCAATTTGAAGTATAAGTTTATGCTAAATTGATACCTTAGTTTTTATCTGATGACGTTGAAGCTTGTTTTGTTGTTTTTTGGGGTATTTTTTTTTGAGAATTTAGTCTTTTTTGCTATCACTGTCCGTCCAAATGCAAAGGGAGTTACTCATTCATTGATCACCCCTTTTTTTCCAATTTGTTTGATTGATCACTCCCAACACAGCATGCTACCAAAGGACATTGATCCTGTGACCGTTTTTATTGAGTAACCAACCAGACCTATTTTTTTCTATCTTTTTATTTAGAGCTCTCTTTCTCTATCTGCAAGTAGAGCCTTCCTCAAAAGAACCATTTAGAAGTTAAAATGGTGAAAAACAAAAACAAAACAAAACAAAAAACCCCAAATATCATTAATTTATTCAAGTAAAAAGAATGGGCTATCTCTGATGAAAAATCGAGATGGTTATATGTTAGGCTAAGTCGTTGGACTTTTGGGTGGTTGAATGTGCAAATGACCAGGATTTTAGGAGAGACAGAAAGATGATGGACACTGCCTTTATAACAGTTCCTGCAAGACAAACTCTGCGCACAATTTTTGGAATAACTTCATGAAAATTATACAAAGAAGACCAGAGAATCTACAGTCAGTCTTTCATGAATTAAACACTTTTATTTTTCTTGTCTAGATTCACTCAGAAATTTCCTGCAAGTTCTTTGCATGCCTTTTTTTTCAGAGTTATAAAAAAATGTTCCTTTTCACCCCCCCCAGTTAATAATGCTTTGCGACCATTGACAATCCCTTCCGTGGTAGTTCAAATGGGCTCATAACTCTTGCATGCCCTGTTCAAGGGGCTGAAAGAAGCATTTACTTGTATATTCACTACGTTCCGTGTTCACTGTGGACAGAGCATTTTTGCAATAATGTCACATACATAATTGTTTATCTCTTTCTCTCTGTCTCTCTCTCTCTCTCCATATATATATATATATATATATATATATATATATATATATATATGTAGTTGTATAAATGAAGAAGTACACACTTACAAGCTACAAAATTAACTACCAGGGGTCATAATGCCCTGGGACCCCAAGCTGCAACGCGTTCACTTTACTCCTTTCTGATAGAACCAGGGCATAAATTCTAGGTACTGCATATCACATCTCCAAGACCTATGTTCATCACACACACACACACACACGAACACCCCCCTATATATATATATATATATATATATATGTATATGCAAGAGATTTATGTGTTTGTTTGTTTGTCAGTACTCAAATATGGATGAAACCAAACCAAATATGGCAAGCAATGAGATAACAGATGGATGATGAGGGAGAGACGCATCAATGAGTAGTTATAATTCATTAATTTAAATTCATCGGTTTAATTATCGCCGGGCTGAATGCCGGCACAGCTTCCCAAAATCAGCCAAGATCGGAAAATGTCAGGCGTTGACCCTGGAGGAGAAATCTAGTGTCGTTATCTGCTTCAGATTTCTATTTTCTGGCGTTTTCCAAGTGTTAGGCAAATTTGAAATTTATGTATTAATTTTCTCGAATGGAAAAGTTGGAATATTGATATGCATCTGCAAAGGATATCACAACACCTCACAAAGCCAATGAAAGCAGAGATTTTGTTGGAGTAATTGAAAAACTATTCTTAGAAAAGCAGTTGTGGTTCTTGGAGCGAGTAGGACCTCACTGGTGACCACCTGAGCCCTTGGTATCTCTCTTTCCCTCTCTCTCTCTCTCTTTCTCTCTCCCTCTCTCTCTCTCCCTCTCTCTCTTTCTATTGTGGTTATGCTTTTCCCCAAACTCTCTTCCTCTCTTCATACTGACAAAATTTGTGTCTTGAGGCGATGAGACGAGATGTTTATTCAATTGACCTGGCTCTGGGGTGGATAATTGTAGACAGGAAATGTTTTTAAAACGATTTAAGGGGAGGGTGACGATTTAAAATTCGTTTATAATGTCAGAGGGTCACCTACTTTTCACCCCTATATGCATCTTCTTATTTTATAAATTCATAAATTTACAAATGTAATTAGTTAAGGGGGTTAGAGTGAGGGAACTGTAATAGGGGTTTAAAAATAGAAAACACACACACACACACACACACACATATATATATATATATATCAATAATAACTGAATATTTCTTTCAGGAATATCTCCTTTTCCTCTGAAATGCAAAAAATATTCTTTTCACTAATTCAGCTATCTTCATTCACTTTATATTTATATTCAGTTTAATTTACTTTATTTTCTACATCGTCTTCTATTTCTTTCTATTTGTATTCTTATAAATTGAAATATATACATCCGCTCGCACACACACACACACACACACATATATATATATATATACATATATATATATATATATATATATATATATATATATATATATATATATATATATATATATCTTGAACGGGTATCCGACTATAGTAAAGTGTAACTATGTTAAAAATCAGGTTCTTTATTTTTTTTCCAATGTATTTTTTCTCGTTTCATCTTCTCTTTTATTTCTTTCAATCTTCCTTTTTTTCTTCACTTCGTCTGCAGAAGAGGACCGAGAAAATTCAATCACCGGGCAATTACTCGTCTACCGTATTGAATACGTTCAATACTGGGATCACAAAGAGTTGGAAATCGATGCAGAAGACCGGAAAGTAGATGGGTGTGGTGTAGTTGAGTTTACGAACGATTGGCCAAAAAGTGGGGATTCCTTCTGGGTTGTCAGTAATATTTTTCAATTCACCAATGGACAAAGACTTATGAAATAGTCAAATGTACCCCAGGTGGATTCCTATGATATTTGTACAATTATATCAAAGTACTCTCCATCCTCTCTCACAACTTCTTACTACTCTCTGATACAGACAAACTTTTCCCTTCTCCCCACTCTCTCACTATCTTTCTCTCTTGCAATTATTTTCTCACTCTCTCTCTTTCTCTCTCTTTCTTACATGATGTGTCTGTCTGCCTGTTTATCAGGCTGTCTTATTCTATATCTCTCACCTGCTCACTGACTGACAAACTTTTCTTCTCCCTCTCTTACACGTGATTTCTCTCTCTCACTCTCTCTCTAACATATGTCTATCGGTCTGTCTCCCTTACACCTACAAACCTTCCCCCACACATTTGATTATAACAATTCACTAATACATATTGTTACACACACACACACACCTGGTTGTAAAAGTAAATATAGATTTCTTGTATCCATCCATAATTCTCTTTCTATGTATTTCGTGTGTGTTTATATATATATATATATATATATATATATATATATATATATATATATATATATATATATATATATATATATATATATATGTATATATTATCGTGACACCCACGGACAGTTGCTTCGTCGTATTACAACTCTTCAGTACTACGAGGGAGGACTGAAACCTTTCCTTTCAAACCGATATCCTACCTCTGAACTGGGAAACTGGACGGTCAATAAGGCTGATTTTATGCAATATATTTATTTCGCTCAAATTCCCCATCAACCAGAGTGTTTTGTTCACATGGAAGAGCATTGCATAAGCTTACAATGAACGAGTGATATACAAACACACACACACAGATATATATATATATATATATATATATATATATATATATATATATATATATATAATTAAGTGTGTTTGTGTATGTGTGCGTGTGTGCGTGTGTTAATGTGTATAAGACTTTATGATATTGCAATCCACATATATACACATGTATATACATAATAACACACATATAGATAAGTGGATTACAGCATCAAATAAGCTCAAATCACACAGAACACACACACGTACATGCAAACATAAACACACACACACACACACACACACACACACACACACACACACATATATGTATGTGTGTGTATTAAGAAAGAACTAGACACAAAAAACTCGACCCTTAATGTCTATGTGCCTAAATGAGATCATTCACTCCTCAATTTTATATTCCATATGATTATAAAAAGCTTCCTTTCATCTTTGAATATATTTTATGAGTCACCTTTGACGTTTTTTTCTATCTTTTGAGGCAGCGACCATTGCTCGACGTAAAACTATTAATATTTGATTATTTATTCCCAGTCAGGTTTTATTTATTTTTGCTTTTGGGGGGTTATTTTCTTTACTCTTCCATAAGTTTCGATTTTATTCCTTTTCTATCATCCGGTTTTTAATCTTCTTTCCTTACTCCATTTCATATTTGTATTCTTTCTTTCCCATCTTTTTTTATTCATTAATTCATTCTCTTTCTCAGTGTTTAATAATTCTTTCTTTCTTTCGTTTTATCTATGGATTCTTTTCATCCTTTTATTTATTCATTTTTTCAATCCGTCCACCAATTTATCATCATATTGGTTCTCAATTTTTTGTTTCTTTTACAGAAGAGTTCTTCCCTTCTGATTTTCAAAGTAGGATGGTTTGAACCACTTGAACCTCTGGTTTTTAAACTATTATTAATTGATTATTTATTCTCAGTCAGGTTTATTTGCTTTCTTTATTGCCGGGTAAGTTTTTCCTTTAATATCTTTTTATTTTTTTTTATCGACTCTCTTTCTTTCTCCTTCGCTTTAGTTTCATCTATGGATTCTTCCGTTATTGTTTTTCTATGTTTATCAATTCTTTTGTCTTCCTTTTCCTTCTTATGCTTTGCTCTATTCATCATTCTCTCTCCGTCTCTCTCTCTCGGTTTTTCCTTGCCCTCACCCTTTTTCTTTCTTCCTTCCTTCTTACTCTTATTTCTTCTTCTCTTTCTTCTCTCCAGATCTTCTTTTCCTTTTCTTCATTCTTTCATTCTTTCATTCTTCCCTCCCCGTTTTTTTTTTTCATTCTGAATTTTTGTTCATCGAAAGAAGCATTGTTAACCATTATTAATTTTTTTTTTCGCGACTATTTTCTTTCATCTCGGTATCTGTTGGTTTCTAAGCAAATACCCATAATTTCCCAATTTTTCTCTCGCTAGATCCACTTTCTACACAGTCCGTCTAATGTCATATATACAGCATGTGTGTTGGTGCCAGGTGGCGTATCGCTGAAGCACGTACAATAGAAGTAGCGTGCCGAGTTCGAATTCTGGCTCATTTATTTTGAAGTAATTAATGTAAATATTTGTGCTCTGTCTCATTTCTAAATATCTTGATTCCCCCCATATTTACACTATCCCTACATTCAAAGAGTTATAATAAACCCATTCCTCTTATTAATTATTATCCTCAACCATTCAGCCAATCCATTCTACGGCTTTCTCCAAAAGTGATATGCACAAGTGTTGTCAGTTCCATGATTCTTAACTCGGAGATTTTCCCAACTTTAGAAACAGTCCTCCAAAACTGTCATCAATACATTCAACATAGGTTTCTTCGGTTTTCACGTTGGTCTTGCTGGATTGCTGGTTTGCTATGAGTTTATGTATCCCGTGTACAGCCTTCACCAATGGAGCTAGTGGGGGCATTTAAACATTTATTTCATATTACGTCTACAAAATACCTTTTTCCGTTTTTAAAAAAAAAAAAAAGATGTCCCCTTTGAACACGTTTTAAGTGGGGGTTCAGTTTGCAATGTAAGTTTATGCTAAACTGATCATATGATCTTTGTTCACTTGTTTCTTTATTTTTTTAAACACAGACAAAATGCAAGTGAAGTAATCCCATCTTTTCCCACTTTTTTCAATTGATCACCCCAAACCAAGCATGTTACCAAAAGATGTAGATCACGTGAAGATTCCTACCGAGTGAGTAACTCAATCACTTTACTTATCAAACGAAGAATGTCATACCTTTTCGCCGTTGAGGAGAGAGAGCCATACCGGGTTGAAATCTACGCTGGTCTGACACATAAATTTCCGACGTTCATGTATGCCGTCTCTCTGAATTTTCTCACCTTCCATCGGCGTCCTCTGTCAATTATTGGGAAAACTGGGAACGGCGAGAAAAAATACGGATTAAGTGCTTACAAAAGCATACCACTGCTGACTAATCATAGACTAAATATCTCTCTCGCTTTCAACATCCCCTCTCTCCTTCTCCCCCTGCCATCTCTAATATCTCCCCCTCACTCTCTCCAATCTTTCATCTTTCTTATCTCTCATATTTCTCCAGGCTCCCTCTCTTCCATATCTCTTCATCTCTCATTCCACTCCCATCTTCTTCTCTCCTTCTCTCATCACTCTCTTTCATCACTCTCTCTCTCTCTCTCTTTGATGATAATGATATTGAACTCTCGCTGTTCCAATTCCCTCTTGTATTATTCTCGCCTTTAGTCTTTTTTTTTCTCACAAGAGGGAAACGTATCTCAAATACATCGTATGCACGAATCGATTTCATATTCGCTTTGTTCAATGTTTCTGCTTAGGTTTCATTTATTTTATCTCCTATTTTTTTTTTCTTGTTTCTAATTGCGTGACGTTTACATACGAGAAGATCCTCTAAAAATTAGGGGAGGAAATATATTTTTGCTTTAACAAACACTGTAGGTTTATAAGTTAAAAGTAATCATGGCGTTTAATGGCTTTCTCGCCATAGGAAATGAAATAATCCCTCATGACATGCCATAGAGACTTATTAAAATTCAAATGTGCGTTCGACACGATCACCCCATACTTCCAATCAGATTTTTTCATGAGAATGTCGGTGGCGGAACGGTTAGCAGTGATTGAGATCAGCGTTGTCCAAAGCAACTTTTCAAGCAGAAAGGGGGAAACAAAGGTAAAAATCCCTGGGGGAGGAGCAAAACGATATGTTTTCAAGGGTTTAGATAAAAAAAAATCAGTCAGAATATATCTCAGTGGCAATCTTGCTAGTGCAGGGGTTCTGAACCTTTTTACCATTCCGAACCCCAAGTGCATCGTCCACGATGTCTTCACACCCTCTTCCCTTAACCATTGAAATAATCATTATCGTAATTTTCATCGTTTTTGAAAAAGCAATAAAGCAAAGATAGACTAAAAATAAATACAATCCAACAAACGAAACAAAGAAATTTATTTCTGCCTCTAACTAAAATTACTTACATTCAATATTAACAGTATGAATGCATTGTATATTATAACGATAGTTTTCTCCCATTGCACCCGGCATTTTGCTTCCCAATACCACCGAAATTCACCTTCCATACCCCCAGCGGGTATGGGCACCCAATGTAAAGAATCCCAGTGCTTGAGGATAGCAAAGTGAAATATCACCGACAAAAAATTTTTAAAAAGTCAAATAAAATAATACAATCGCTAAAAAAAAATTATTTCATTCACTAAAGAGTAAATAAGTAAAATAGTTAAATCGAAGAATTTCAGATATGTATTGGCCATCACACATAAATGAAAATAACAGTTTTGAAAACAAATGATATAATGAAAAAAAAGCACGTTTTCTTCGAAGAGAAGTGTACTTTTAGAATTGACGTCACTTCAATAAGAAATGAATCAATCACGGTGAGAGGAAAACCAATAATTGAAACGTAAAAAAAAAATTACAAAGGTCATTTGCAATTAATGCAACTTCACAGCAAAAACAAACCTCGTCATTGATTAATAAACATTGGATTTCAAACTGAACACGAGACCAAGGCACGAATAACACTTGCAAGTTTGAATTCGACGTGACGAAATACAGCGTCACCCATAAATGAGTACATGTTCAGCACTTCTTGAAAAGAAATTTGATTTTCACCCAAACCAAACACAGCAGGGTATGCTTATTTCTAATGGGCTAGCAATGTTGCACGAATGGCAGACAACCGATGGACATCGTGACTCACGACATGGATCCCCAGACATCACATGCAGAACCGAGGCAGGCAGAATATTAGATAGGGAGACTACCTAGACAAATTCAGAAAGTACTGGCTCCGCGACACCCATGATAGAGAAGTATGGCGAATCCTGGTGAAGGTCTATGTCCAACAACAGATGTTGAAAGACTGATGATGATGAAACTACGCAATCCAAACAGATGTTATCAGGTATTATTAATGAATAAACTTTAAATCATTGAAAATCTGTTTGCAAAAATATTTTCTGTGTGGATGTACTCATTTTTGGCAACAGGATTACAATGAAGTAGAGTTTGGTCATAAATAATACCTGGTAAGATCCGTTTTGGTGGTGTTATGTCCCAGGAGTGATACTAAAGAAACTCGGTACGTTTGGTTTACAACGACATTCCTATAAAAGAGATGGTAGAGTGTACTCATTAATTGCTGACACTTTATCGGTTATTGGTCGGACCGGTACATTTGATCGATAGATTAGTCGGGTATTTAGCACTGGTACAATTTGCTTCTCGAACTCAGGTGAAAGACGGGCTTTTCGTATACACATTTTTAAGTCGAACGGACCCTTCTCTCATAGGGTATTACCGTAGCACAATCATTCTACAAAAGAGGACTTGGCAGACTGTTTTGAAAAAATACGCGCACGTGAGTGTATGTGTAGGGTCTCTTTTTGAAAGAATGTAAGGACCGAACCAGGCGTTGAAGGAAAATAAAGCGTCAGTGCCTGAAATGGGCTTATTTTTTCGTTAACAATGAATGACTGGCTACTTTCTGACATACTTTGTATAAATATATATGAACCTTTCTCCGATGCGTCGTCTTCTATAACAAAATTACTGTTAATGGATGTGAAATCGATATAAAACATTGATAAACGTGAAACGTTTCTCTGTTTGGTCTGAAGTTCGTTTTTTTGACTGACTTCCAGCTCCAAAATTTTCTGCTCACTGAATTTTGCTAGATTCTCCGCTTAATTTTACCACCGATACTAAGTCTGTCCGGAAGCTAGCTAACCACTTTGATATTAATGTGATCTAGTTTACTGATTGCACAAAGTAATACAGATCTTAGTAGATGTCAAAAACATTTCTCCTTGGAATTCCTTAAAATTGTGCAAAAGATACCGTTTAGAATTTTCAATCAACCCAATATAAAAATTCACACATGGACGCACACACGCACACAAACATATGCACACACACACACACACATACACACACACACACACACATATATATATATATATATGTATGTGTGTGTGTGTATATATAGGAAAATAGGTAAGTAATTTCTGCAATAAGGGTTGAATGAATTTAAGAAAAGTGTAAAAAGGGAAAGCCAAACTTCTTAGTTATAGTTTTGAGGTATGATTATTTTTTATAACCCCCAGCTGGTTTGGCACATGTCTTCAGAAGGCTGATATGACTCTGTTTCTCTCATATATATATATATATATATATATATATATATATATATATATATATATACACAAAAACAAGCTGACCTGAGTTGAGCTTTTTAGGTGTAAGAGAGTTCTTTATCAGTTTTAGCGTACGTCACTGTGTCACTGTTTTTGTGCATGACGTCAATGGCTTTTGGTCTGGTCAGTTTCGTCAATCATTTTTGTAACATATGGAAATAAAATCCCGATTCAGTAGTCGTAGTGTACAAAAGAAAGAAAAAAAATCATACTCGGCTCACACTGCCACCAGCTTTGAAAGCAAGGAATAAAGGAAGAGAGACAAAAAAACCCGAATCAGTGTAACGGTTAATCCATCATAGGCTCCGAAAACAAATAAAAAAGAAAAACCCTACTCAGCCTAATTGTTGATCTGCCACTGGCTATGGAAGCAAGGTTGAAAGGAAAAATTAGTAAGAATAAGTCCATTTACCGTAAGTGTTGATCCATTACTGTACTCAAAAGTAAAGGAGGAAGAAATAAAGTGCTGATCCCAAATGAATTCGATCGTAAGGTTTACTGGTTATAAACCAAACACCACAAACCATCGAGCCACAGAAATTTTTATTGCCCTTGGAATGTATTTGTGATTATGATTGTCAGCAAATTGTTGGTTTTCTTAATGACTGTTTTAATCACATCTTCAGCAGCACGGTAGTTTTCGTCCCGAAGAAAAACTATATGTACATACTTGTTATCAATGTTTTTAATGACAAAATTTCAATGTTGGCAAAATAAATACTAAAAATCAATCCATAATAAATTTAAAAAAAAATTGTTGCTTTTTCGGAGGAATAAGATGTTATCAATTTTACTTCATTCATCGTATCGAAAAAATCTGACAGCGCCATTTTTGACTCGTCATCAGTTTTGTGTATGACATCATTTCATGTGTAATGATTCATAAGTTTTTGCTGATTAAAAAAATTGTAATTGTACGAAGAAATGCAACTATAGAGTTTGACAATAACAAGAACTATCCCCACCAAATTTGGAGGAATAAGATTTATCATACCCGAACAGTGATTTGAAATCACGACCAACTAATTGGTAGCCGTTTCTGATACCAACAGAACTAAATTGACAAGTCCCACATACATGGAACAATTCACATTAGAAACACTCAGGGATTGTTCTCATTCTAATAGATGAATACATTTACAAATTGCCATTTTCCTATCATGATTTGAAGTAACGACCGACTGATTGGTAGGTCGCAGTCTTACCGACTGATTTGAACTGAGAAGTCTAACGTATCCGCAAAATCTATCTTACGGATAAGCACGTGCTTATCTTATTGTTATGAATAAATACATATATACTAAGAAATGTATTCTTATAATTTGTTGTATATACAATATAAAATTAGCCATAATCATCTTCTGTCAGAATGGAGGAGTTTGACCCTTCAGCAGTCAGGAACACACACAAATATATATATATATATACCTCACGGTACTGGATGAGATAATGGAAAGTCTATAGCCACACTGAAGAGATGTGATACATCGAAACTGTGGATGACACAATAATTATATATATATATATATATATATATATATATATATATGTATTTAAACCTACGCTTCAGATCCGGAGGCCGATATCCTATTTCTGGGCTACGGAACTGAATTTAAGCGATATATTTATTTCTGCAGAAATTCCCCATCCACCAAAATGCTCTACTCCTACAGAGAGAGAGAGGGGGGAGAGAGAGAGAAGCGAACATTTTGGGTGGACTGGATTCTTAGCAAGGATGAAAGACAGCAAAATGAGCCAAAAGTTAACCAATTGGTGCTTATGAGACAGTGAAGGTGTTAGAAAAACCAGACACAAAATGGAGATTAGACAGAATGTTATGCCAATAAGACAGGTTAGAGATCATCCCAATCACGGTTGTCATGGAAGGGACTGACGAAAGAGTCTTTGTCTAGCAGTGAACTTACAATGTCTGGTGATGATGATGATGATGATGATGATACATGTATAATTATATATGAACCTTTTCCAGGTAAATATAATACAACGAAATTGCTGTTAATAAATGAGAAATCAATATGGAACATTTATAAAAAGAAAAAACATTTCTTGTTTCAGTCTGAAATCCCCCTTTTTTTTTCTCTTTTGACTGACTTCCAGCTCCAAGATTTTCTGCTCACTGAATTAGAATCTCCGTCTAATTTTACTAACACATTTTTCAACGCATGGCGAGATCTCATCTACGTGTGTGAGGATTTGATAAAGTGAGTAATTTTTGTTTTCTACGATTATCAAGGTGTGAAAAGCTGTCATAACACGACTGCCGATGAGTGGAGTCGATATTTAATGGTCGGGTGGATTTATTTTAAGGGAGAAAGCGCGAGATTTCACGAGAATTTCACCTGTGTCAAGTGATCGACGAAGTAAACACGAACTTCGAACTCTATTGACCGGCGGGGAAAGTGGAATGTTTTGATGCTCGGCTCAGATTTACAGTCTCAGCTTTTTACTTAATTAATTGAGACAGGCATGAATCTTGTCTCTCTTCCCACGCTTCTGGAAGACCATCTTCTCCCAGAATGAATGGATTTAGCTTCTGTGTTTTTGGTTAGAGCTTAGTCCTGAGCTTTGGTTCGGAAATAAGACAATACCAGATTGGGTACTTATGGCATTTATATGAAACTAGAAACGAATAATATCATAGCAGAAAAAAGAAATACTCGAACCTGAAATCAAAATAGCACAGCGAGCAATGAAAAAAATAATGTTAGGAATAACTCTTAGTGATACAAAAAGATGAACAATTTTTCTATCTGAATTATTGAACCTAATCAAAGGACTGACCCTTAAACTGAGAACCATGGAATATAAGAGAGAAAAAAAAAAACGAACAAAAAAAAACGAACAAAAAAAAAACCAAACAAAAAAAAAACAACAAAAAAACAGTAGTCGAGGATCACATAGAACCTATTAAAAAAAAAAACTCAAATAGCAATGGCCGGGTCATGTTTCAAGGATGTCAGACGATCGCCGGACACCACAATTCACATCGCGAATTCCAAGAGATCATATACGAAATAGTGACCAGCACAAAAATTAAAAGGGTGGCCTGACGGTTTGGATAATTCTTGGGTATACTGGTGCAGCACTGAACACGATCAAAAGGTCTGGAGGATCTTGGGAAGGTTCGATGTCCCACGACGGATATTAAAAGGTTTATGATGATTATGGTGTTGGTGTTCTTGCTGCTGCTGATGCTGCTGATGTTGATGAGGATAATGACGAATATCTCCATCTATCGATCCCTCCCCTCTCCTTTCATTCCATCCTTTCAGTCTCAATACACTCTCCCCACCCACCCCTTCCCCGTCAATACCCCCCCACTTTGCCTCTTTAAAAAGTTTTCCTCAAGAGTTCAACATTATTCTCCTTTGCTTTTCTATCTGGGGGCATAGAGATAGAGATTTGGGGGCAACTGGGTGTCATCTTTTTTGAAGAGCGTCCTCCATTTATTTAGATTTGTTGAAGATCAAAAAAGATAAATAAATAAAACTAACTATCACTTGATTGTTAAAAAACAATTCCAAAGGCTGAATTATTACCAATGCAATTCATACATCTATAAATATGTCATTGTTATTGTACACCGTCAGTGGGATGTTGGTAAGCCATTATTCACGAGAAGCTCCCATGGGAGAAATTTGGGGGCGTTTTCAAATGGCCCCCCTCTACCTCATCAGCAACACCTCTGTTTTCATATTCTTTCCTTCTCGACCTCATTCTGTCTTAGTTCTTTTTTCTAGGCGTATCTCCTGTTTATTTCCTGATATTTTTTTGTTAATTCATGGAATTCAAAAATTGTTTCTCTTTCAGGAATTTATTTTTCTGGTTATTTTTTTTCTAATGTATTTCCTTTCTTTTTTTTTCCTTTCTTTCATTTCCTACAAGCAGTTATCACTTAATGAACAAAAAGGAACCAGTGCCTAAACAAACCCTCATGATGAAGAAACGAATAATATCAAAGGTACGATCATCATCATCATCATCATCATCATCATCATCATCATCACCATCACCAACAGTCTTTAAATCGGTGGGAATAAACCTTAGGATTCGCCAGACCTCGCTATAGTAGATGTCTTGGGACCAATACTTACTGAATTTGTCTCGTTCATCTCTCAATCTAGTATTCTGCCGGCTTCGGTTACTCATGTGATCTCTGGGAATCCATGTTGTGAGTCCAACAGTTGTCTGCATTCTTGCAACATAACCAGCCCATTGCCATTTGAGAATCTGATTGATTCTATGATATCTCGAACTCCTGTTTTCTCCCTGATATACTGTGCTGTCTTGTGATCTCTCCACATGTGATTGAACGTGATTCTTTTATAAGCACATTGCATGGTTCTCATTTTGCAGCTCAGTCTCTTGGGTAAGTTGCACGATTTCGCTCCATAAGTGACTATCTGATGGATTCTTTGGCTGTAAGCCCTTCTTATCAGTGTTCCCATCGACATAAATCACCCCAAAAAGAAAGATAGTTTATGAAAATGAAGGAACAGCAAAAAGAAAGAAGAAAAAGTAAGACTAATCAAAGATTTAAAAAAAGCATGAAATCTCAGATTTTCCAAAACCACACTTTTGCCAAAATAATAACTTGTGCTCTCATCGTACTCAAGTACAAACATGCTTGTACACACATCTATGCACATACATACAAACGTGCTTGCACACATACACATACATAAAAACTCGCATCGACCAACACTAATGCAGGCAAACACTCTCACACACACACACACACACATATATATATATATATATATATACATATATATATATATATATATATGGAGAGAGAGGGTGAGAGAGAGAAATGCACCCTTATAGATAATTGCAAATAACTAAACAAATTCCAAAAACATTATCTGCAAAAACTGGAAAAAAAGCACTTTATAAAATTGACAGAAAAAAGCACGGACTCGTAGAATCTCCATAACCACGTTCGGTTAAACAATAAAGTTTCCAACATCTCACACCTGAGGAAAAAAAAAAGGGAAAGTTGGCCGCAGGTGTCGTTTCTCTTGAACAAAACTTTTTTTCTCTCTTTCCTGACGAAAGGTTGGGGGCGGGGGGAGTAGAATTCATTTGCTCCTCTTGTTAGTTGTCGATGGTTTCACAAAGTCCAAGGGTTTCAAAGTGCGGCTCTCCTTTTGACGTCATTATTCTGTAGAGGATAGAACGTAGTCTCTAGCAACAAACATACTTCACAACCCTTTTATCTGTTAGGAATTATTGATCCAAAGGTATTGGTGCCTTCCTTATGCAGTCAGCATATTCAAACACACGAAAACACAAAGACCTACCCACCACTCTCATATATATATATATATATATATATATATATATATATATATATATATATATATAGTAACGACCATAAATAAGTTATCATTTCTTTTTTCTAACAAAATGTTGATTTTCTTCTAAACCAAACATACCTGGATTTTATTATTTCTAGTCGAGTATTATACCATCAAAACAGATAAAATTAGGTATTTTCTATCACTAAGCCTTACAGAATTCGAACTCTGTATTAAAAAAAGGAATATGAATTCGTCCAAAAATAATTACACTGCAGCAAAAGAAGTTATCTAAAATCAATGTTTGGTGTGACTGCCTTCATTTTCTACCACTACTTGTTGTCTTGATGACAGTGACCTCACTAGATTTACAAAAAAAGTCATAAAAATGTTTCCCATTCTGACGGTATCCAGTCTTTCAAGTCCGTCTTGTTGGATGCTCATCGTTTTTATTTCACTTTCCGTATAAGTGCATTCATTAAATTTTCAATTAGATTTAAATCTGATGAGCCACCAAACTGGACAGATGCCCCCAGACCCCAAAAAGCTTGATTTTGTTTCAACTGACCACACGATGCTTTTGATGAATATCTTTATTCTCTTGCACAAACTACCTCAATTTCAGCAAAGATTTCTTACGTGGCCATTCCTTGTTCAGGGCATATTTTATTCGTTGTGATCGAACACTTACAGCACAGACATTTCATTTCACTTCATTAGCAACATCCACTGCCGATTTCCTTGGGTCTTCACCGACCGATATCCTCAATGAATAGACCTTGGGGTCAGCTTTCATGGTCGACCTGGTCACTTCAGTACATCTGTCTTTTCCACTTATCATGTAATTTCTCACAATTTTGGCAACAGTATTTTCGCTTAACATATGTCTAGTAGCAACTTTTTTTGTAGCCATTATTCTGTTTGTGCAAATTAATAATACGTCCCTTCAAATTCGGGGGAAGGGGGCAGTTCTCTTCCGAGTGGGTCAATTTCTGAAACAAATGTTTGTACATTGAAAACTATGTTTTTTTATGATAAGGATTCAAACATTGGGCGCTCAATTTATAATCAAATTCATTCACATTCCCTGAGAGATAAGAAATTAAGTTTGGTTCGAAAATATACTCACTGTATATGACAGGAAAAAGTCGTTTTTTTTTAAAGTGATGTACTGATTTTTGAAGCGTACTATATTTAGTTTTCGCGATCAAGTTTCACCGCTGTTGAGTTTGATAATACTAAGAAATAACCTTTTCCATCATATAATGCTTCAGTAAAAATTATAAAATCATGGTATCTTTGGGTTAGAAGAAAATTAATTTGAAAAAAAAAAATGGTTTAGGTGTACACATTCGCAGGTGATACTATATATATATATATATATATATATATATGTGTGTGTGTGTGTGTGTGTGTGTACCTGCACATAAATACACATGTGCATGTGCGCGCACA